>CM033280.1:37496386-37976386 GCA_019343175.1 Oedothorax gibbosus
GACGATCATTTAAACTTGGCGTTTGAAGAGGTTTCCAAATTATGTGTATTACTGATCTGCGTGTGACATCACAATTATATATATATATTTTTAATGAACAAGAATTAAATGAAATTTGTATAGCGAAAATAAAAAAAAATGTAAGCTATCATGAGGAATTTTAATTCAAAAATGTTCCAGAAATATTTAAATATAATACATTTTGTATTACAATAAACCTAAAATAAGTATATGTTTTCAAGACTTCGTGAAAAAAAATTTAGATTTTAATATTTCATAATAGGTACTATATTGAAATTGTAAATATTTACTTAAATGTATTTAAAATAAATTTATTTAGATTCAATATTTTTCACATTGCAGCAATTTTTCGTCATCAACCGAAAAGTTTTCTACATTTTCGTCATTGATTTTCAGATATTAAGAAAAATAATAAATTTTTACATTAAATATAAAGAAAGCCTTGGGTTGGTCAAATGCCCAAGTTCTAGCCTGTTCAGCCATACAGTTTCAAGCGTATAACAATGACCGAAAAAGCTTAAATGAAATCATTTTTGTAGCAGTATTCAATAACTTTAATAGCTTAAATGTTTTTATTATTTCAACAATGTATTTCAGTTTGTATTTAAAACAATGTTTTTTATTGAGAAACTTACTCTGATTGTTATCATTCAGGCATTTCAGCGCCATTGTGCTTGATTTGCGTGCACATAAATTTATCAAGCTATCAAAAAATTAGTATAATCTGTGAAAATAACAACTTTCTATAAAGTAAGTAATAAGTTAACATCCTCCTCAAAAATTGTGTTTTCATGGTGTTTTTTTTTATAGTTTTAAATAATTTTTGTAATAATATCGATGTTTTATACTGAGCTATAAATTGAGTTCGACTTAAATATTAGGTTAAAAATTCCTGTTTCAAATTTCATAGGTACCTATTATCTCTTTAAAATTACTTACGTTGCATAGTTTTAATGGAAATGTCTAAACTGTTGTGCAGATATTTATTTTAATGATACTAAGATGGATATAAAATTATAAGTAATTTTTAATTTGTTGCATTTTACTAGGGTTTTTTATAAACCAAAAAAATGCAACCTTATACATCCTTATTCTTAACCATAATTTTGGCATTTCTGCTGTAGTTTAATACATGTGCTTTTACAAGTTCACTCTTTGAGGCAATCTATTATCAATCCAGATGTGTCTACTTAAATTTGAAATGTTTTGAACAATCGAACAATTACTTATATTGATTCTTCCGAGGATTACGACAGCACATAAAATGGTAAGCTCAAAACATATCTTACAATTTTGACTAAAGTGATTTAAAATATATTATCTTGCTTACGTCGTGTTAACTAAATCCCTATATTTGAGAGCGTATGTTATGCATTTTGTGAACGTTTTGATATTTTATTTTCATCACGTTATAAGGAGAATAAAAAAGAACAAAAAAATATAAAGAACTTAATAGTGAAGAATAATGTATACTTAATAGAATAGATCTAAATGAAGAAAATTGCAATGTTAATTCGTAATTTAATTTAAAACCAAGATAAGAACTATTGTACAGATAGATAAGCAAAAATTCAAATTCTCTGGAACTTATTTTCGGGTTTGAATAATCCTTTTCTGTATGTAGGTTTTGGAAATAATTATAAAATTAAATTCGTTGTCCCAGGTATACCCTGCGCCGTCAGCCCTCAATAACATCAAATTCTGAACCTATAAATAGGTTATTAATTACATTGAAATTATTTATTTTTATAAATAATCGTTATTTTTTTTTATTTTTCTGTAATTAGATCCCCAACATCTCTTAAAAAATATAACCGTTGTTGTAGAAAAGTAAAATATTTTTTTTAAATAATGCAACTATGCGTTCTTACAACAATTAATATGAATTCCTATTTTGAAACAATGCTCTTAAGTTACTCATTTATACAAAGAGCATTCACTACGACGCCATTTTGCGAAATGTGTAGACTCAAATAGAAGATCAAAAATAATATATCTTTCGTATATGTATAATGATTTAAATATTCAATCAAGGTAAATAGATTCAAATCAAACGTTCCATTAGTTAAGTAATATAACAGAAAATAAGGAAAATATTTGCCCTTATTTAGAGATACTCAAATAGTTCAAAATTAGCTCAACTGAAGCTTGATCCTAAATATTCATTCAAAAGGTAAAAACTTTAGTCAAATTAATACATTAAAATTAGGTATACAATTGATCTCGAGTAACTTTACGAAGCATGTTAAATTTTTTTTAAAAAAAAGTCGATAAAAATGATTAAGGTAACATTCTCGTTTAGGTCTCCTATGTATATGGAAATTGTTTTTCAATGACTCGTAGTATAAATATGTTCTTCTGATGGTAGATAAAACTCGTAATGTGCAAAATCTTCGGTAATTGTTATAGCAAAAACCTTATTTGTGTGCGTTACTTTTACCATGAAGTCTTAAATTAGTGACAAATAATACGATAATTTAAAACCCAAAAAGTTTTTCTTACTGTCGTTTTAGCTTTAGATTCAACGACGAAATCGGGTGTTCAAGTTTTAAGGAGACTTTGTGCTATCCATGCCAGCACTATTGTGATTTGACTGAATTCTAACTTTGATGCTCGTTATTGAGAATTCGCTTATGGTTTATCGTTTCATTTTAAAGGTAAGAGTTTTTAATTCTTTATATCTTTTTTGCAAACTATATTTAAGTATCTATAAGATAGATTTTCTTTAATAATTATTATTTGAAGAAATTAAGTGGCATTTTACTAACTGGTTACAATGTTTAATGCTAGTCTAACATTAACTTTCTTCTTTTTCATCGATTTATTTGATAACATATAAAACCATTATTTTTTGTACATGTAGAAATGTGTTTTCTTAATGACTTTTTTTTCGGGAGGGGGGGATTTTATTGAATCCTCAAAAAAAAAAAACATTTCATTAAAAACGATGAACAGAAACAATAACATCAACAATAAATAAAAACTAATTTAATTTATAGCAATTGAAATTATATGTGTTAAAATGATAATGGATAAAATGATCTAGTATGTCTTATAACACAGACACGTAAAACATGAAGACTTCCGGCAACTTTGTATAATCGAATAAAGTATTACAAATAATAATGCTGATGTAAATAAGAGGTTATTCTGCCAACTCTGATAGAGCAGAAGTTCAAACTTTTTCGGACAAATTCCCATTTTACTGACTGATGACTCATTTTACGAATTATCTTTATCTCTACTATCCTGGTTTTAAGTGAATCACATATAAATTTAACGAGACAAAAACTTGACGAATATAAATTAAGTCACGGACCTTACAATGCATGTGCATTTTATTTCAAATTACTCTATTTAAATTGAATATATTTATTTGCGTTATACAATCTTTTTTACATGCATACTAATCGAAATCTTTTGTTTTCAGGAGTTTTTAGAATATATCTTCCCACAGCCCAGCGGCATATCTACAAAATTTTAGATTGTGACTCCAGTCTACCATCATTACCTGAAGATGTATAGCACTGATTGATGAGTTCCATGGAGGGTTAATGTGGGCACCATGGAGGTGTATGGGGCTGGATGGCGGGTACAATAACTGTTTATGTATAATAATCAAAATTCAATGTTTATATTCATCAAAATTCATTGTATACAGTCATCAAAATTCATTGTATACAGTCATCAAAATTCATTGTATATAGTCATGAAAACTCATCGTATATATTTATCAAAATCCATTGTCAACGAAATTCATTGTATATAATCAGATAAATCTATGTATATTTAGGTAGATTAAAGTGTGGTGGTAGGATGTGGGTACTATGGAGGTGCATGGGGCTGGATGGCGGGTACAATAACTGTTTATGTATAATAATCAAAGTTCATTGTTTATATTCATCAAAATTCATTGTTTATATTCATCAAAATTCATTGTATACAGTCATCAAAATTCATTGTATATAGTCATGAAAACTCATTGTATATAGTCATCAAAATCCATTGTCAACGAAATTCATTGTATATAATCAGATAAATCTATGTATATTTAGGTAGATTAAAGTGTGGTGGTAGGATGTGGGTACTATGGAGGTGCATGGGGCTGGATGGCGGGTACAATAACTGTTTGTGTATAATAATCAAAATTCATTGTTTATATTCATCAAAATTCATTGTATACAGTCATCAAAATTCATTGTATATAGTCATGAAAACTCATTGTATATAGTCATCAAAATCCATTGTCAACGAAATTCATTGTATATAATCATATAAATCTATGTTTATTTAGGTAGATTAAATTGTGGTGGTAGGATGTGGGTACTATGGAGGTGCATGGGGCTGGATGGCGGGTACAATAACTGTTTGTGTATGATGATCAAAATTCATTGTATATATTCATCGAAACTCATTGTATATAGTCATGAAAACTCATTGTACACAGTCATTACATTCATTGTATATAATCATCAAATCACATTGTATTTAGTCATTATTTTTATTGTATATAATCAAATAAATCTATATATATTAAGGCAAATATAAAAGTGGTGGAAGGATGTGGGTACTATGGAGGTGTATGGGGCTGGATGGCGGGTACAATAATTGTTTGTAAATAATAAATACAATTCATTGTATATAGTCATCAAAACTCATTGTATATAGTTATTGAAATTCATTGTACATTGTCATTACATTCATTGTTTATAATCGTCAAATTGTAATGTATATAATAATCAAAATCTATATATATTAAGATATAAGAGTAGTGGAAGAATGTGGGTACTATGGAGGTGTATGGGGCTTGATGGCGGGTACAATAATTGTTTGTATACAATAATTAAAAATCTTTGTATATTGCTTTTAAAATTCATTGTAAAAAGTTATTGCATTAACTGTAAATAAATATATAAATTCATTGCATATGATCATTAATATTCTTTGTGTATATTCATCACAATCATATTTTGTATTAAAAAAATTCATGTTACATGTCATTTAAGAAAAAAGATACTCAAAAAAGGTTTGAATACACAAAAACGTATTAAAAGGAAAAATATATTAAAAACAAAATGTAAATTAATTAAAAAATATGAATAAAAAGGAAGACAAGGAAAATATATTGTGGGTGTGTAACTG
Source organism: Oedothorax gibbosus (assembly GCA_019343175.1). Taxonomy (NCBI): domain Eukaryota; kingdom Metazoa; phylum Arthropoda; class Arachnida; order Araneae; family Linyphiidae; genus Oedothorax; species Oedothorax gibbosus. The sequence continues at coordinate 37,501,550 of CM033280.1, forward strand.
TGTATGGGTACTATGGAGGTGCATGGGGGCTAAATAGCGTGAATAGTATATTTTTTGGTAAATAATCACTAAGGCTCATTGCATAAACGGGTTATAACTCAGAAAACGTACAATGTGAGGCAAAATATCTTTAAAAAAATATTGATGAAAGTTTTTGAAACTTTGAATTTGATTTACATTTACATACTACATTGAAACTATAACATCGGACCGGATCATACTACATATTATTATAATTATTTATAAGTTCCCTACTACGAAAAGTCTCCAAAAACGCAGTAAATAAGCAAAATTTGTATTTTTTGCCTCATAAGAGGTTTCTTTTTAATTTAAATAGCAATAGTTTACAATTATGGTTCAATTAGATAGACTGGTGTTATGTGGAAATTATTGATGATGGGCCAAGTAGATATTGACGATGAAATCTCGAGAGTAGGGATGCATGGTATACTTTTTAAGTTAAAAGTATAAATGTGTGATATATTATCTAAAAAAAATTGAACCATTGATATTTTACCACAATTAATAAGATAAACATAAAATTTAAGAGTAGTGCTTCACATTTTCACAAGTATCTGGAATATACAAATGAGGTAATTTTCTTCTTTTTTCAATTATTATCAATATCCCCTGCAATAATTATCTAACGCATAATAACAAAACATTATTTCTCATAATGTTTTTAAAAATAAGCTATGAACTGGAGCCATATTATTAAAAGTCATACAAATAAATTAAAAGATATTCCAAGGTTAATAATGTTGTTATTTTTATATCGTGCGTGTCTATTACCAAAATCCAAGGTGAACGTTATTTGCTTTACACTAAATAATTTATTCATTTCTACTTTGTATTCTTCTCTTCTATATATACTATATTATTTAGTAATAATAAAATGTAAATTTTTTATTAAAATTTCATTGTGTGGCAAAACTAGGCAAAAATTGGTTTGTAAGTAAATCTCAGATAAGATAGTATTTTAAGATTTTATTTTTTTCCCATATCCTGTTCCCCATAGTTACTTCAATACAAACATAGTGAGCTCTCACGAAACTTGTATAATCAAAACGTTTACAACGTTAAACAAACCAACTTTTTCAAAAAAGATATAATTGAATTACGGAAAATCTGCATACATTATAGTCCAAATAGAAACAATTAAAAAAAACAATGATATTTTCAAGGTATCCTAATACCACTTACTAGTTTTAAAAATGCGTCCTATCTTGATTCTCTGTTTAAATTATTTATGAAAATTGCTAGTTCACATGTTTTCCTTTTTAAATAACTACGATTTCAAAGCAAAGTTCCAAGCAATTTTGTTTTAGAAAAAAATATATTCGAACAATCTAAAAATCCACCAACGAAACTTCATCCATTTTATTCCACTTCATTTAGTTTAGATTCATCAATTGAAAAAAACAACAATATGATTAAATTTTATTTCATTGCATCCAAATTTCCAGCGAACTAAACGGCATACCATTAAAAACAGGATTACCAATTTCCATATTCTAGATTTTACTTCAACATTCCACCATACAATATCATCCTATACATAGCACGTACGCGGAAGAGAAGTCCACTTTTATAAATCATTTCTCATATCGGTAAGTGGGGACAAGCACAGGGGTAATTATTGTCCAATACACGCCCAAAAGCGATGGTAACTCTCTCTGACAAGTTGGATGTCTACCCTAGTTGGGCCATCACCATAACACCTCTTTGGTGGAAAGCTTTACCTTTACTTAATGGTAATAGCAGATCTTTATAGAATTCCAATAAAAAAACTTTGAAACTTATTTAGGAATAAAGTATGATATAGACCCTTACGAAAATTTTCTCGAAAATGCAGATAAACTGTTTTAAGTATTTAAATTTATAATTGAAGAGCGTAGTGGAAGAACGTGCTAAGTGATATTTCTGAAAAAATTGAGATTTTTGTGTCAATGAACATATTACTAACTTCTTTAACGATAGCAAGTTTCCCCCTTTTCACAAACTTTAAGTTTAGTATATTTTTTACGCTTTACAAGTACCGTTTTCAACATATCTGAGTGCAAGCGAAAAACTTTAAAGCCCATTTTCTCGTTTTCACCTTTTTGTCACTTAGCACGTTCTTCCACTAAGCTCTTCAATTATGTACGATATTAAATAGAGTAATTAATTAGAATTTAATAAATTTTTATTTTTCAAAAATCCGACAGATGACAGCACGCACTTAGTCGAAATCTTTATATAAAAATTCGAAGGTATTTTAATAATACTATAACTTATTTTTCTTTTCAAAAATCATTCTATTTCTCATTAATAACTTTAACTTCTAATGATATTTATTATATCTCTGGAAAGAGTGGATCTTTAGATAAAAAGAAAATTATCTTGAAGTTAAAAAATATATTTTTTTAATTATTTAGGTTATTGTGTAGATAGTCCTTGTTAGAAAAAAAATCAAATAACAGTTCATGAATTCCAGTTTTATTGGAGAATAAATTCAACGTCCTCATTCATATCAAGCATAATTTAAATATAAATATGAGTTCGATATTGCGTGTTTGACAGATCCTTTAATTTTTGTATATACCTATATAACAAACTCCCAATGATATAACGAAGGTTCTAAAATATATTTTTAAAAATATTGATAATTACAGTCAACCTAAGGTAGCAGTTTATCCCAAAAATAGCAAAAACAAGAAACAAGCTAATAAAATAACTTATATAATACAGAAACTATACTTTTTACACTCAAATATTTTAAAACTCTATAATAACGAAATAAAAACTTTTACTCAAATATATTTTCTACATCATTTCCAGATGTTGGCTATAGATTTTATCATCACAAAAAAAATCTAACCAACAGTTCGCGAGTTTAATTATTACATGTTTATGATATTCAATATCTTGAAAAGCTTTAGTGAATTGTATGGACACTCGCACCACAAACTTACTGTTTGGTTCGTAGTTGTCAAGGCAACATCGAAGACGCTTTTTTAGCTGTCACGGAGACTACAAACTTTGTCTACTATGCATAGTAGAACTACTCCTTTCAAAGAATGGTTGCTCCTTGTTGCAGATTCTTAATTTACTTTTGTTAATTGATCAATTTTAAACGAAATTATTTTAAGAGGGATTGTCAGTCCCATAGAGCTAATGCATTAGTTTGGTAATCATAACTTCCACAGAAGTATTGCTTTGCCATGTTTTCCCATTCTCACCAGGTATAAGAATCATCATAACATCCATTTAAAACAAAATTAAAAAGAAAATGACATCCGGTTATTTAATTATTAATTAATAAAGCTTTAAAATAGCCATCTGCTGTAATTTTTGGCATTTTAAAACTTCAAAAATATATAATTAAATAACTAGATAACATTTTCGTTTCAAATTTGTTTAATTTTTATGTTATGTTGATTCCTATACCTGGGGAAAAAGGGCTAACATTGCAAAGAAATACTTCTGCGGAAGTTATGATTACAAAACTAATGCATTAGCTTTATGGGACTGACAGTCCCTCTTAAATAATATTTTTGTTGGTCTTTAAGGTTGAAAAGGGATTTTTTTTATAAAAAGAAGGTGAATTCTTACGGAAAAGATTATTCAGCAAAGTTTTTTGTAAGTACTTTCACACAAACACACAGGTTCGAAAAAAAGTTAATAACGTGTAATAGTTGATGAAAAAAATTAATAATATTTCAATAAAGAAAAAGATAAATGAAACAATAGAAGAAAAAACTAACAAAACAAATGAAAAATTCACGTTATTTTGCTAATTGAATAAAAGATGGTAGACATTATCGTTTTAATGCTTTCTATATTTTTTCTCTAAAAAAACGTACACATATTAAAATTTCTCAATTTCAATGTCAATAAAATTTACTATAGAACTTTATTTTTTATTTACTTACTAAGAAAAACTTGAATAACAGAGAAAAAGGTAAAAATGGTGCATTTCCTTCACATCACCAAGGAGTTCTCCGAAACTGAGCACTCTTTTACTTTGAATACTAAATTAAGTCTGTAGACGGTTAAAATACAAAACAAAATAAACCACGTAGTGTCCTAAACGATAAAAGGTCATCGTGTCCCTAGGGTTCCGCACTCAATCCAGCGGTAATGAGATTTTCTTGATGAAGCACTTTCCTGTAGTTACGATCTTTTTTGTGTTATAAATGGTGAGTAGGTTATTTATAACGGCGGCCAATTATAATTCGATCATATATTAATCCGAAAGAAACTAAGGTACTGGGACACAATATAGTTTGATATCTTACTGATGTCACTCCTATATCATTCTGATATTGTGATACGGAATCGACATCACGTGTTGATATAACGATAAAGTGTGCTACTAGGGAGTGAACCAATGGGATATAACCTACCTAGGGTCAAACCAGGCACCATGGCGGCAACAATTTTGTTTAATATCCCCCCGATGGCAATATGATATCATTCTGAGGTTGAAATAACATATCGAGCTCATGAAATTTTAGTGATAGTTTGGAAACAAGGTAATACTGAGGGGAAGCTGAGTGTGCATAAACACGCGATGCACTTAGAATGTACAATTAAGAGCTTAAGAGATATTAACTTAAAAAACAGCCGTAAATGCAAATTAGGAGTAATTTTCTGATCTATTGAAAGTTTTCTTAACTATCAAACTATTCTTAACTACTGTTATTGAATCGGATTTAACTTAATTAGTAATTTAAAATTTTAATTAATTAGAATTTAGTTTATAATAAATAAAGTTAATTAAATTAAAATTTAATTGTTAACGAATATACTTAATTTATATTTGCACAATTTTAGTTATATTTAAAAACTTACTCATATTAAATTATAGTTAAAGACTTTAAACTAAAATTTTTTAATTGTTTTATTTTTATTATTTATATTTTTTATATAAATTGATAAATTTAATAAACTTTGGTGGTAAATACTTTAATCAATAAAACAGTCTCGATACCACTGACTCAATTTCGGAAACAAATGTTATTTAGTTCTTTTTAGAATAGCATGTTTCAATCATGGTTTCGTTTTGTGCCACAGTAATCGAGTTAATGCTTTAGGTAAGAGAGATGGTGGTGTGTACCATAAATGTCAAGATTTATTTAGCCATTGATTGAAATGGTATAGTTTAGTTAAGAAGATAGGTGATTGGGCTATATTGGGAAAATCTGGAGTCCATCCACAACGTTATAAAATACAACCTGGCAGTTTTGAACTACAGTCAGGTAGTAATTTTAAAATCTGAGCTTTTATCCATATATTTAGTATCTCAAATTTTAAAATGCTACAGTTTTATTGTTCACTGGTTTCAATATAGTATTGCTTTACACATATACTTTTTAGCCAAAAGTTTCTATAGTAATACGCAAATTATATTGCTAAAATAATATTATTGTTTGTATAATATTGTTATAAATTATTATATAATATTGTTTCTATAGTAATACGCAAAAAAACATACCGCTCTGTTGACACAATACGATCAAGATTAAAATAATTATATAAAATATCACCAACGTATTTAAACGATAATACATGGACTAAAAAAATTTCTACATACATTCTTAATTTCAGAACAGTTGGTTTAAAATTATATAACGATGGGTATGACTATAAATCAATGAAACAAATAATACAAAATAAAAATACCTTAATAAAAAGCAAATTAAAATACAATTATAATACATCTTTCTAAAGAACTTTTGATTGTATTTTTACGTACTTTTAATTGAAACTAATTTGAAATGTGGTAACACAAAAGTCCTCTCCTAAATCTACATTTATTCTCAAATTTTGTAAATTTCCGTTACCAATAAATAAAAAAATTATATTACAAGGTTTTGCATTTTTGAATTGGACAACTCTGGTTCCAACAGAAAGTGCAAGGCATTTCCATTTCAAGTATGTTTCATATGACTTGAAGATGTTTCTTAAGATTTCAAGTATGTTTCATACGAATTGACAATCGACGCCTTTTTAACGTCGCTTTTCAAGGACATTAATCCCTGGAGGAACACGTCAAGAACAACTTAAAATTACCTTTACAATCATTATTTTAGGCATTTACTTTTATTCGTATAGATTCGACTTACCCACCGATAATTTTTTTGGCAAAGAATATTGCTACATTTGGCAAGTTATCTCTGTCGTTTAAATAAGTGCCAAAAAAGTTACAGAACCTTAGATTAGACAGCTATTTTCGTTGTAATAACAATGCATTAGTGACTAGTTACCTGTGTGAAGAAAGACAAAATAATAATAATCACCCTTATAAATGCTTCGCTGCATACTAACTGCATTAGCAGAAAAACAAGTTTTACAGAAACACAAAATTCAACGACTTGTATAAAATAGATAGAGCATCTAATTACGAAGAAGAACGGTTGGGTAGGTCCAACATGAATAACTGAAATGCCAAGATTTTTTTAATATTTTTTTTTATTTTTTTTTATTGAATAAACGTCGTACTCTCTATCTCTCTCTAGATTTACACAAGAGCTATTGGCGAAGGCCTGATTTTTTATACTGCGGTCAAGTGGTCAAGTCATCTGGCCCACAACGCAATCTTATAACGACATCAGGACTTTTCCACGTCAAATTTAACGTGCACCAGTCTTATATACATGGGGCAATTTATTGGCAGGATTTCTTTGTTTTATCCTGCACGATTTGTTTTATCATTTTTAGGATGACTAAGACGAGGAGGCGAGTACAGAATACCGGAAGGTATCTTCCATAGAGTTATAATAAAGAAAGAGAGCGATAATGCAAATCTCCCATTCACTACCTGATACTCACATTGAAACCGTTCTCCAAGAGTCACGTGCTATAGGGCTGTGATATTTGGCGTTGATCCCCAAGGTCCAAACCATTAAGTATGGGATGTCATTACCGCCAGTCTTGATTAAAATTTTTCCCCCTTTTTGGTGCTCCTGGTAAAAATCGTAGTTTTTTTACGCGGTCTGTGACGATTTTTTTTAACTGCAATCCACTTGTTTGTAACAATTGTTTTTATTTTTTCTTCTACATTTATATTAAAATAGGTACTTATGAAACATGGGATTTTAGAAAACTTAAAAAAGAATTGAAGGAACTATGATTATTTTTAATGGGTTTGGCTCGTGCAAGTAAAAACAATATTAGTATTTTTGTTTAAAACAAATTTAAATTTACAGTGTTTTATGCTTTAATTTTAACTATTTTCTTTATTTTTATTCGAAATTTTTTGTTTAATAAGTATGACATGAGATACCTAGCTGTTAATTTTTTTTTATATATACAAAAGGAATAAAAAATAATTAGTTGATCCAAAGCAAAATATTCATTTAAATTGCAAAAAGAGTTCCCAGTAGTTTTAGTTTTGTTAGTAATACAAATTCCTTAGTTTTACAAATGTAAATAATAGCTTTTGCATCGGTAATAAAAAATAAATATTAAATAACAAGCTTAATAAGAGCATTGGTTACAAGATTTTTTTTTATTCAAATAAATTAACCTTGTCCAGTTCATATTATTAAAAAGTAATTAACACGCACTGTTTTGAAACAATAAGGCTAATGATTTTAAGCAATTTTAGGTTTATAATTCACGTAGGAAATCTTTATTATAAGTTTTAAAAAAAACTTTAAGCAAAAAATAAAGGTAGATTTATTAAAATAACTGTTGCTCTTTTAGATATCTTTTAATTTTATATCATGAATCTCGAAATTCAAAAGTAAAGAATTACATAAAAATCATGAAAGTGTACCTGTAATATTAAAATGAAAAATAGATGTTCTACTCATTACTATAGATGATAGGGGAGAGTGGGAGCTCTCTATTGGGACAAATTTTTATTAACTTCTGTATTTCAGAAAAAATACGAGAATTTTGATTTCTTTTTTTACAAGCTCATAAACTGAACATTCGTTTACTTAAAAAGTTATTCGACAGATGTTAAAACATTACCAAATTTTAGTTGCTGAGCATTTTAAACAAACATGTAAATGTCCCATTATTCCCTATTTGTGGGGTCTAATGGGACAGGGTGCAGGGCTAATGGGACATGCTAAATGTTGCCTTAATTAAAGTTTCAATAAAGGGAAAAGGCATCAGAAAATTACATGAAAATAAAATTTTAAAGCAAACATCATTTCCATAATGTATACACAATGAAATTTTATTTTTTAAAACAATTATTTCATTGAAAGGTGAAGAATCAGAGTTAAAACTCAAAATCGAAGATGCTCCCATATTTTTTGTTGAATCACTGGAAAGGATAGTTTTGTAACTAAATCTTCTAAAATCTATCCCAAACTTGTCCTCTTTTTCAGGGTAAGTGAATTTAAAAAGACTGTCTTTATCTTCAAATAGCTTTCCCGGAGTTCATCACTTTCTATTTCAGAAATCAATTTTTTTCCAACGTGATAAAGAATTCTTCGCTTTCTAGCAAATTTTACCAACAACAAATTATTTATCTTCACCAAGATCTGTTCAGATGTAAATAATGAAATTGCAGGTGGAAATATGTCACCAATAAAGCTACTTGAACTTTCACTTATTATAAAGCGAAAAAAGTCCAAAAAGTTTAAAATTAAAGTTTTAAAAAGTTCTTGGCAACTTGACTGAATAATATATTATAGATTTATATAGATTTTTCAAGAGAAGCATACAAAGATAGATTTATTCGTGTCCCATTTGACCCCACATTTTCTGCCCCATTAGACCCCACAGTGTTGTTTTTTTATAAATGATCCAACACAGAAGAACGCGTATTCCACCACAGTATTTGATATATGATATCTTGATCTATGATACGTCATCTACCTAAAACTATACTTTAATTCCTAGAAAGTTTTTGTTTACTACCTAAAAAGTGAAAACAAATGATACACTTTTAACTAACTTTGGATTCTCCAAAACAATTATTCTTCTCTCCACTTCAACAAATGTTTTCATAGGCTGATCTTTGGTTGTTAAATGTGAAGTCTAACTGAATGCTGCAGTGCAGAATTAATTGTAAAAAGGATATTTTCCCCGCTTTAGGCCCCTTGTCCCATTAGCCCTGCGTCCCATTAGCCCCCACTCTCCCCTACTCCTTATAATTTTAAAGAGTCTCTTTTTTAAAGTTGAAAATAAAATAAAATGAACAAAAATGTTTTTTACTTAAATAAAAATTCCAAAAATAGCATTTAAATATCAATTTTGTCAATCGAAACTACCAAATACACAACAAGTAGGTTTGTAACAGAATCTGTCACTTAACCCGCTTCCACACAACAGTTGTGTTTAACAGGTAAAAAGACGCCAAACACAGCATTATTTCTATATTAAACATTTGTATGCTAAATTTGGCTAGTTTCATTTAAATTTTATTTCGAAAATTCAATAATAATTACTTATCGTTTGCAAAAAGTAATCTATATTTTAAAGAATAAATATGTAATCTTCCTCGCTTTTAAAAAGAATGAAAATATTTCATATCAACATACGAAGAATCTCGTAGTGAAATATATTTGACGTTCTTTCAAACTGATCGATGTCGCAAAAATAAATTTATTTTAATTTATTGTCTAAAAGAATTAAAGTTTCTCAAGCGATTGTTGCGAATGGCAATGGTGATTTAATTCTAATAAAAATGGCTTCCTATGCTTTTTAAATGAGCATTCAATTTTGCAGTTTTTTACATAATTGAAGTACTTCGAATTAGAATTCTTTTCTGAAATTTTCAATGTATTCGAATTTCGATGCGCTGAATTTTTTGACGTAACACTCTTGACCGTAGCATTTGTAGTTTCGGCTATGAAAGTGGGTGACGGACAGACGGACGGACTGAACGATTATAATACCTTCCCCTTTTTTACGTTATAGTGTGGAAGCTAAAAAATAAATAAAAGGATATAATTAATCCATTTTTCAAACTTCAAAAAATTAATTTCACAAAAAAGTGAATGTAAGAAATATAAAGAAACGTAAAAACTGCAATTTAAACTGAGTAAACTTTTTACAAATATTTTTTTTATATGCAACACACTCTTATTTCCAAGATCTATTTATTCTAAGTTTCGATTTCAAAATAACGCCAGACCGCCAAGCGATTTCCGAAACAATATAAGTCATGTAAAGCACAAAATACAACGTTTAAAACACTTTCCATTGATGCCAATTATTAAACAAAACTTGCATTTTCATTTCACATGCAATTGTTAAGAATAAATCGTATTATAACACAGAATATATCGAATATTATTTTAAAAACCATGATTAGCAATATACTTTTTGATTTTATTTATTAAGTAATTTGAATTTCAATATGGAAAGTTTATATAAATCTTACCAATGACATGTAAAAGGTCATCCCTTTGTCTATTTTTCCTACATCCATTTGCTCAGCAATAGTGTACCATTTTGAGTACATTCCGCGTGAGCAGACGAATTTTTCCCGCTGTGGACTATAGAAATAGACTTTTGTATTTGTTTTCGACATTCCAGCAATCACGTGACTTCCAGTGTGGCGCATCGGCTCGTTCTTCTTTTTTTGCCCTCTAGTCTACTTATTATCAGGACAATGTTCACAGCTTCTATAGATCTTCTTGCCATCTCCATCTATCTTCATACCCCTGTGGTGTTCGGTTCTCAGTCTAGTTATGGTTTTAAGAGTAGATCTGTTCGCAGTTATTTCAGAGAGAAGATGTTTGGTCTGAATGGATTTTTCTCTAAGCTTATATCTGGCCACTGCATTCGCATCCTGAAGAGAAACGTCACTGCTGCTAGTGTTGAGGTCTCTGCCCTCCTTGGCCAATCTATCCGCAGTTTCATTATCTTCTATGTCGACGTGTGCAGGAATCCACTGGAGGATGCAGGTCTTGTTTATAGTCTGAAGATCTTGAAGACCTGAGATGATTTCTTGGGTGATAGAAGAATGTCCTTTTAGAATTGCTTGGAGGGCGGCCTTTGAGTCGCAAAATATCACTAGGCCCTTTGCCTGCTTGGAAGTGGGAAGGGCCCTATATATATTTAGTGCCTCCAGAATTGCCCTCAGCTCACAGCCTGTGAGCTGAGTGCGGGAAACATAGCCTCTAACTTCACCTGTCAGGTGAAGTTAGAGGCTATGTTTCCCGCACCATATTTGCCCTGGTGAAACACACCATCTGAAGTAGTTAAAAACACACCGGCACCCCCGTTGGTGATGGTTTTGTCAGAGGAGCCATCTGTGTATGCATGTACAAAGTCTTCTTTTGGAAATTGTTCTATTGCATTGAGTCCCTTTTTCCTAATGATGTCCTTTTGTTCATTTTTGTTGCATGGCTCCAAAAGGTCAATGTGAACGCTGGTGTTCATTGGAAGCTTTTTGAAAGAGATGGGTTCTTGAACAATAGCCCATTTGTTGTGTTCAAGGCCAACACTTCCTCTGATATCTCTATCATATTGCATGGGTGAAGATCGTTTCAGTCTTGACATATCATTCCACTCTCTAAAGGCAATGCGAGATATATGTTCAGGAGGGAGACTACATGTTTTGTTCGTAAACTTAATCATATTTACTTTTTCTTCTATTTTGTAGAGTTTCTAGACCACACTCCCTAATTATTTTTCCATTATTGGTGGATGAAACTGCTCCTGTTATTATCTTAGCAGCTCTCGCTTGAATGCTTTCTAACTTATTTAAGGCCGTATCGGAAGTATGAGCCCATATTGGGGAAGCATATTCCATAATGGGTCTAATAAGTGAAATATATGTGGTCTTAAGAGTTTTGACAGAAGCTCCCCAGTCCGTGCCGCAGAGACTCCTGATAATTTTCAATTTTTTGAGGACTCTTTCAGAGACTGTCTTCACATGCTCAGTGAATCTCAATTCGGCATCTAGAATTATTCCTAGAAATTTGGGATTGGATGCCTTTACAATACGTTTACCTTCGATATTTAATTTAGGATCAAAAAGTTTTCTGTGCTTCCTGTCTGTTGAGAAGACGCTAAAATTTGTTTTTTCAACATTGATTTTTAGCTTTAGATCCTGTGTCCATTTGACAATTCCATTGATGGACTTCTGTAGTGCCTTTTCTGACATGTCGATGTCTCTGTCCGTGTGCCATATCGCAATATCATCGGCGTAACAGGCTACTTATTATAACTCTATGGTATCCAATAATGAAGCCTCAAATCTGTCCAAAACGCATGCATATTGATTTAGTAACTTATATTTTTTAAACTGATTGTGTTGACATTTTTTCATTTCATGTTTAAGTGACAACGGAAATTATTTTTGAAAAATTTTATTTATTATATTGTACATTTACATTTACATGAACATTTAACATTTTTACATTAATCTGTAAAATTGAAAGTATCTACTTATTTTTTAGGGTCAGGTCTTGAAAACACGAAAAGTTGTTACGTCAAATAAAATGATTATTTGTACTTAGATGTAGTCTTATTTATCAGCCTTTAGGCTTCCAACACTCAGAGTCTATCCCTAAAAAAGTACCACAATACTTTGTTATTTAATTAATTTTAAAACTTTTTTTATTTTAAAAAAGTCATGACTCTACTTTTTTTAAGAAAATAGATTACTAATTATCTATATTGAATAATTTGTTTAGAACTTATATTTTACTTTTAATTGTATTTTTAATGAACTTATATTTCTACAACTACAAATCTTTGCAAGTACAAATGTACAAAAAAATAGTGTGGCCATGAATTTCTAAAAGCTATAGAACGCCTGTAAGGATGCGTGTTAGATAAAATCCCAAATATCATTTTTAATAGATAATCTTTATTCCTTAATGGGGAACCCACATGGTAAAAAACTAAACAACATTATCACTATATGTGCCAAGAAACTTAGATAGTTTTTATGTCACGAATCTCCAAAATCCTAAAAGTTATTCAATTACGTTTGAAGTCACGTCATTTTCAGATTGTCACGCTACGAAAATAAACTCAAACTATATTATTTAGAAGTGTTTAATAAAAAAAGGAGTAGTGTGATCTTTCTAGGGGAACCACCCATAGTTCCTTCGATAAAAACATCTGCCTATAGCAGATACTTTCTCTTAATAATTTAGTTATAATTTCTTTCTGTCAAAAACTAACTACGCAGTAAAAAATACCATATTAGAGCAAAGAAAAAATAACAATTTTGGAGGCATTATACATTAAGATATTTATAAAATTGAATTATAATTTGAATAAAAAAAATTATAAGTTATATGTATTATAAATTTCTATGGTTAAAACATGCTGCTGAGTATATAATAGGTATTTGATATTCGATTATTTCTGATACAATTAATTAATTTTAATATTTTTAACTTTGGTAGGAATTATATAATAACCGAATAGAAATAAAACAAATAACAAGAAGAAACTCTCGAAATTAGTGATTTTTAGAAAAGCAAAACTAATTATTTTTATTTTCGTTTCATTAAATGCTGTTAAAATCTATGTTCTTATTATATAAATGTTATGCTAGTTATCATAAATATTATTGAATTTTTGTTCGTTTTAATCGGTGAACCAAAAAACTCTGCACAAGAGAATCTCAATTTTTATTTTACGCTAAATTTAACACAATAACCTTCTTTCAAACAGAAAAGTAATAAGTTTAGCAAAAAACGTAATTCGAATTAATTACTGATTTTTATGCCTTTTAAATAGATTATTTGGTTACAAATTATAGTAAGTTTTTAACAACATAATGAAGATTGGTATAAAAAAATCTCACAAATAAGTTAAATTTCAAGCATTAATAAAATCCCTCTAAAACTCAAATGAAAGTAATGTCTTCACTATTTGCAATGCTAATCTTATAAGCTTAATAAACAAGGCCAGATAAAACTACAACCAATTAAACGAAAATTAACCGTGTTTTTTTTTTACTAATGCCAAGAAAATACCGTCAAAATAAATTTTTCTTGCTTAATTAAATGATGAACATTATGTTACGAGAAAATTTTTAATTTAAAATAATATTACTTCAGATATCTGTAAGCATTAACGGGCTCATTGCTATTTTTGTACAGAATAGGTGGTTATTTTTACTGGGGTAGCATGTATACTTTAACTTATTAAAATCAATTTTAATTTTTAAAAATTCAATATTTAAATGAAAACATTCCAAAATAAGGAAACACCCTTTTTTAATTACTATCATAATCTACAATAAAAAAAATATACTTAACATCTACACAAAACAAACAAAAATAATTTTTTATGAATAAATTTCTCTTACCATGATCTCTAATCACATGCATATTCAGCAAATAGAAACACACATAGTTAGAAACAAAGCTCGATAATTTAATCGTTCAGACAGTTGCTCAGAGTACCATAGTTGTGTAATATTTATAACACACCAAAATGCGTGATTTACATACATATAATCCACAGAAAATTACTCATTAATTGTAAACAATCGAATCGCCAATAAAGCCGGCAGAGTATTCTAATAGATCATATCACGAACGCTTGCGACACCAAACCTTCGCCAAAACCAAATGAGGAAACCGGCATTTCCGGGAATACAGCAAAAATGAAACGCCAAAGAGGTGTGACCAGTCAATATTTACATCAGAAAACAAAAAATCATAAAATCCCACTCCATAGAACATTCCTAGACAGTCCATTAGGTATTGAATATCGAATTTGGCGGGAACTCTTTAGGTTCAATGACCTGAGGGTCCTTGATCCCTAAGGTATCTTCATAGTGGGTGGATACAAAAACAAAGTACCGAAAAAAAGGTATCAAAACTATAACCACTCTGCAGATTGCTTGCCTTGAAATCGATAGCTGCCAAACTTGGTCGCTAATATCGTCATGGTAGATTTTGAAATCTACTTAGTGTAGCGTGACATGAGATTCTATGCATGTTTTGACATCAAAACGTGAACAAATTTCTTACATAATGAAGAATTAAAATATTCATGCTTTGTCTATGCTTCATTCAGAGATTACGTCAAGTTTTATCTTAATTTGCTCTCGGGCTTAAGGTAAAATACTGAGGCACTGAACTAATTGTAAGTGATATCATTTATAATAATAAAATAAAGTGTCTGTCTGTGTGTCTGTATGTCTGTGGATCGTAAAAGACCTACTTATACTGCCCTCAGAAATTCGAAATTTTTAAGATAGATTCCCTTTAATACCAACGTGTGCACCTGAGGCTTAGTTTTTTCATATTTGTTCCATTTTTAGAGAAAATTCTAATTTTCTGAAAAAAAGACACCACTTTCACTCAAATCCGACCATTTTTTCCCTTTCGTGTTGCCATTCGACAGAAGAAATTAAAATGAACACAAAAATTAATTAAAATTAAAATTGCTTTTATTTTCTTGCCATTACCTTCAGAAACTAAATTAATGATTTGAAAAATAATTGAACGTGCCAATGAGCTAAATGTTTTTTTTAAAGCCCAGAATGGAGGTTTTGACGTGAAATAACATTGTTATACAATTATGCATTTATATACGGATGTGCATTTTATAGTGATGTATTTTTATTTTGGAATTTTAAAGCAATATAAGTAACAGGATTTTATTCTTTATAATGAACGGAAACAAAGGCAAAGCTTATTATCATATAGCAAATTAAAGGACACATATACTTGGATCGATTTGATATTTTTTTAGTCCGTGCGAAGAACGGGTATTTATTTGCTAGTATTTTTATAATTCTCAAAATTAACCAAAAAAAATTGAATACCAATAACCAACCAAGTTTAAGAGCATTCAATCAAAATGCGCTGAATTTTTTTTATAAATTACAAAAGGCAGTCCAATTACCCGATATCAATTTATTTAATGAGCATGCTATGTGCTATAAATTACAACCAATTGACAAATAGCTTGGTAAATAAACAATAGCTTATTCTTTAAAAAATGGTATTGTTAATCATTAATCTTGCTATCATATATTACTTCAAAAACATTATTTTTAAAAACTGTTCAGTATACATTGCTCTTTTGCACATAACTTCTATAAATTAAATATTCAAATTTAAGAAAGATACATAACTTTAACAAATATAAATTTAAAAATTCAGAACACAAAAAATTAATAAATATTTTAACTATAAAATTCTACTTACTAAGAAAATGTACTCTCTCAATACTGGCAGTATTTAAAATAAATACAAATCTAAAATCATCCCTTCACTTATCTTCAAACTTTTTTTATTATAGAAAATCAGTTTTGATCATTTCTCTGACAAAAACTGCTTTAGGTACAGAATTCGTAGAACTTAAATAAATTCATTACAGATTACTAAAGGTTAATTCCGAAAACGTTTTCTGCATTATTATGAGGTATTAATCTACATTTTCCAAAGAAGCATTTAAAATTACGTGGAAAAAATTCAATGTGAATAACTAAAAGGCACGAATGTCACAAGAAAGAACCTTATGATATGTCACTCAAAGAATGTTAAATAAAATAACACGACTTTATTTTTTACCTGTTAGTTACGATAGCCAAAAGATGGCTTTCCAATTTACTTCAAAAACTACATTTTTATAAACAGTACTTCGTATGTGTTTTATGTAAATGTAATTAATATATTGTGCTACGTTTAATTCTGGTAATTCATTTATAATATACCACAATATCTTTGAATCTGAATACTTTTATCAATCTTAGGAAACTTAAAAAGTATATTATAATTATTTAAGGGTTTTAAGTTTCCTCTTAGTGTACGAAAACAAATTCGCTTTAAATGTTGTCGAAAATAACAGTAGAAATTATCTGGGGAAAAAACGTAAAGAAAAAACGGCTGCTGTTATGAAGTAGGCGATTTTTTTTTAATGGATTAGGTTATTCTTAATTCTTAATAGTTCTTCTATTCATTAGTTGTGGCAGAGGTTAGTAGCACATGTTTTCTGAGAACGCCTATTGATTACGCTGGAAACCGTCTAGTGATCTATTTTAGATAGCGTTTTGTCATCGAATTCAAAAGAGGTGAATGGTTTCTAGTTCAAAAATAAATTGAAAAGCTTAGTGGAATAACGTGCTAAGTGACATTTTTTAAAAATTGAGATTTTTTTGTCAATGAACATATTACTAACCTCTTTAACGAAAAAACAAGTTTCTTCTTTTTTATAAACTTAAGTATATTTTTCACCGTTTACAAGTACCTTTTTTAACGGTTGACGAAGAATTTTTAAACTAATTTACTCGTTTTCCCTATTTTGTTACTTAGCACGTTCTTCCATTAACCTCTTCAATTGCTTTTAGATTAATGAATTACTTTGGGGAGTAGGTATAAATAACAGGTTGGGTTTTGAGAGCTTTAATGTTAATTTCCTAATAGTAGCATGCGATATCGTATAATATCCTTATGTTGTCACTCCGATATCATTCTAACATTATAATATCAACGTAGCAGAGAGGTAATCGCACAATATTGTGTACAATTAAGGAAATTCGTATTCATGTTTAGCCTATTTTCCTTTTTTTTTAATTCTTTTTAATAAAAAAACAATGTAGTTAGTTATTGATATCGTGGAAGTTTCCATCTCCCCCTTCTCCCCGCCTCTAAAATCGGTTCCAGCTATTAGATCATTATTTGTTAGAGAGGTATGACATCAGATAGACTTATCGTTTATACTTTTTATCCGTTATCCCGAGGAAACGGCAGACAGCGCTTTCACGCAATTTAAAACCCTCCGAGCGGCAGACCCGGCTTTTTCCGTATTTTATGCATCAGTCTTTCTTACAATAACCTTAAATTTCAAAATATTTTTTTTAAAAAAATTTTATTTATAATGACTTTTTTTATTTGGGAATTGTTTTAAGATCATCTCTTCAAAAATAAAACTAATTCTGATTTTTTAAATAAATATATTTTATTTAAAATAAATTTAATTTAAAATGTATGCAGGAAAAACCACCATGCATTTTTTCCCATTTCCAGGCCGTTCGGAACATGGTTCGGAAGGTTGTGGCCATATCAAATCTCTGGCTTTTCAACAGGGAGAGAAACAGTTCTCGAAGTGTCAATGGTGCAGGGTCGACCAGGTCTGTCCTGAGCATATCTTTAAGGGGACAGGGAACACAACGACACTTCAAAATATTAAATTTTCATTTTAACTTTCAATCACTAAAATGATATTTACAAAAAATTTATATAATACGCTTCAGAATCTGAGGTTGGAGTTCGCAAATTTGGTAGTTAATTTTAATATAACTTTGTTTTCAGCTTCATAAGTTATTATTTTAAAACTCCAATTTTTAGCTTTTAGGTACACTTTCCAGCACAATTATTGCGTGCATCTGAAAATAATTTTTGCAATGAACCTCAAGTTTGACGATAAAACATTCATAATTTTCAGTTATTAACCTAAATAGAAATTTTGCGTATTTTCTAAATTGAAAAATCGTCTTATTTTTATTCACTTAATATTTTTTTGGAATATTTTTAGTTCAATGTGTTAAATAGACATGTATACGACATCACAGAAAATTTCAACCCTTCTAGTAAAATAGAAAAGGAGAAAAGTGTACCTCAAGGTTGAAAATTGGTGTTTTGGGGAATAATGACATTTAAAGCTGGCATATGACATTTAAAGCTGGCATATGACATTTAAAGCTGGCATATGACATTTAAAGCTGGCATATGACATTTAAAGCTGGAAGTTATATTGAAATTAACTACCAAATTTGCAAACTCCAGCCCAATATTCAAATGTGCATCATAGAAGTTTTTTCGTAAGTCACGATTTAGTAACTAAATTTTAAATGAAAATCCGATGTTTTGAGTGGTCATTTTGTTCCCTGTTACCTTAAATGCTTGAATTTCTGGATTTAAGAGATTCTAAGCTACCCGAATTTTTTCCTGGATTTGTTCCTTGGAGATTTTTGATTTCATGGAGGGGGTGTAGCTCAGCTACGCAACATGAGATTAGTAACAACAACTTTTTATCCGTTTGTACGCTTTTCCACCCGTCTGCCTAAGTGTCCGACTGCCGTTTAACGGTGTGTTTCAATTTCCGTCTAACAGTATGATTCTGCAAAATATTTTTTTTCTTTATAAAACTATTATAATAAAAATGTTATACTATTCGTCTGTCTAACACGTACTATAAGAATTTTAGTGAGTATTAAAGTATCAGGAAAGTAGGCTATTCTAGTTCTTTGAGAACTTCTTGTTTTACCCGGTTTAATGAGATTTTTTTTTAAATTATGTAAAATAATCCGAAACTATATTTTCATTTAGAATTAAAATTATCTAATAACTATATCTTTTTTAAGATGAGTAAAATTTCTTTCTCTGAAAATGAAGAAAACTAATACATTTTACACCATTGCGGAACCATATCGAAAATCAAAGCCATTTATTTTAAATATTTTTTTATCTCTTTTTGAAACTCTTAGAAAAGAGAAATTTTGCTTCAATTAAAAAAATAACTGAAAATAATAATAAAAACACAATATTGATAGATAAGTTTTCCACTTTTCAGTGATAAATTTCATAAGAAATCTTCATTATTCATTTTTAGTAAAAACCTTAGAATCTGTATAGAAATGTTAGTATGAAATTTAATACTAAGTATAATGTATAAAAATGACAAACAAATTTACCTCACAAATCCTACAGATATGGTGTGATCAACAGCCTGAATTTTGGCCAGCTTTCTTTTCTCCAGCCATTTGTCTTTGGGTACCAGGTATAAATGAAGTTCCACCAACTGTAAATAAAAAGAATTCGTATTTTACATAGATCATAAATTTTACATTCCTGAAAAAGAAATAAAACTCGAACAATGTTATTTAATTCCTTTTCTAATTATAATAATTATTGTCGTTTTTAAAAGCACATTTTGGATTTTTGTATATACTATTTCCAAAATAGTAAAACAAGTAAAAGTATTTTTTTTTCAATGCTTGAAAAAAATAAACGGTAAACTAAATATTTGACCTAAAAAGTATAATAAAAAAAAGTATAAGGTTATGGGTATTAACATATGAAGCAATACATAATCTGATCGTATAAGAACATTTTATTCGTATTCATAAATTTTGTCCAAATTCATACTACAACATTTATTACAGTTACATTTAATGCAAATTCATTCAATTACCAAAATAAAAATATGGACCCATTTACCTAAAAATATATATCTTTCTGAAAATAAAAATGTTGTGCTTAAAAAGAATTGATTTAATGGAGATTTAGGTCAAAATTCTAAAAGCCTTGACACACAAATAATGATATTCACATTCACGATATTTATAAATAAAATTTTATGTCACTGCAAGTTCTTACAAAACACGCATAGCATTGAACTATTTTCTAAAGAGCATCCATACAGTATTTACCAAAATCATGAGATGTGATAAAAAACAGTGAGAATTTTTAATGATTGGGTCGATAGATTTTATTGATTAGAAAAATATTATCGATCAAAATCCCAAGACACATAGTCTTTTTAGTGTAACTGCCAAACCAACTACCAAATAAATAAATTAATTTTAAAATATAAAAAATTAAAAGGTATTATAAAAAGTTTACGTATTCTCATGAGACCTGACATCTATTTAAATGGATGTTTCGTTCTTATTTCATTTTACTACATGAGGTTTCAGGCTGGGGAGCCCAGGCGGTTAAGCCGTACGCCTTGCCTGGAGGAAAGTTCCAGGTTCGGGTCCGGGCATTGCCAAAATAACTGCCGACCTATAAACGGACCGTGCAGCCAAAAAATGTCCGACGAATAATACCCGAAGTAGAGGAAATGCACGTTATTTATGCTTTAAAGTCACAACGCTGCTTACAATGTCGCCCTTAACGGTTGGTTGGGTGCCTACTTAGTGTCGGCTCGTCACTTAACTGTGGTTCTAAATGATAACGCCCGTCGCCAATAGCCCTCTTGTAGCTCTAGTGTGACGATAATTCAAACTAACCTAACTACATAAGGTTTAAAAAACTTATATGAATTTATAGTAAAGGAACTGAATATCAATTTTCAGATTTGGTTGCCTGTAGCAGTAGTTTATTAGCGCTAAGATCAATGATGATTTCATATGTCTTTCTTTCAAATAATTTTTTCTATCATATCTTCATCAATATTTTTCCCCATTACAGGCTTTTTATAAATAGTGTATATCTTAAAATAGCTATTTAAATAATATATGTAACCAAAACTATTATAGTTGTTCATTTATACCGTAAATTTTTGGTTCATTTACTTTAAGGTTTTCAGTTAGCAATAAAAACCCATTATTATTACCTCAGTTAACAACTCATCATATTCAAAACTAACATTTTTAGCTATTAATGTTCAAAATATCGACACAAATTAAAGCATTTTGAATAAATTTAAATTTGTATAATAAATTCGTAAGTGTTAAAACCAAATACAACCTCAAAAAATTTGAAAATAAATGAAAAGTGATTGAAATGTTAGTAAACCATTTAATTAAATGATAATTTATAGTTTTCATTAAATGAATTTACATTTTTACTTTTTCATAATTATAATTAGTTAATAAATAATATCACTTAATAATATTATTATTTTATAAACTAGGGGGACACCCCCTGCTCGCTATCGCTCGCCAACCTCCGGGGAACTGCTTGCGCAGTTCCCTTTGGATCCCTTCGCGATCCAGGCTCGCTTCGCTCGCTCACCGTACATTGAAATATGTTAGTCTAGCCATTAGTATCCTTTTTAAAATAAAATTCGGTTAATCTAAAGAAGCATATCCGGCAATTTTTCGCCAAATATGGTAACCCCGCCAAATCAGCAAATGGCAATATATACCGTGGTAGCCGTTAACCCTTAGAAACTATGTTTAAAAACAATTTGAATTTTTCTTTTTCAACTATGGAAATAACGTGAATAAATATATTGACGAAACTGGATTTCAGCAAATTACGTGAATTCCATGCGTTTTTTATTAATTTCAGTCGATCGAAATTTTAATTTAAGTTTTCATACGTTAAACGTCGTAATTTTACGCCAAATCTGGTTACCGACAAATTGGTATTATGGCTACCTTTAACGAAATTAGCAAGTGCATTCCCAATTTTTTAATGTTAATCCATTTAAATCTCAAATGCATATAATTTATTCTGAAGTGTTTTTATACCAATCTTTTATTAATTATATGCTTAACGATTTTAAATAATTATTTACTTTTTTAAATAAATTCTTCGGCATTTTAACGTTCCACTTTTTTTATAAATCGTTGTGTTTTTATTCAAAATAATGTTTTACTGCCGTATCGAACAATGTTTTGCACATAATATTTATGGTTGTTTTTCATTTTTTTGCCTTATTGCAGCCATTCCCGAAATTGTCAATCCTTGTGTTATTTCGTAGTGCTTTTCTCAAAAAAATACATTCAGTATTTTTTTTGCCGTATCGAACTATGTTTGTGCATAATATTTATAGCTATTTTTCCCATATTCAAGCCATTCCTGAAGAAAAAATTTTTTGTTGCTTTCAGTCGGCCATTTTGAAATTAGTAGTATTTTTGTTCATTTCGATTGTTGCCATTCCAGAGATAGAAATATAAGGAAATTTGGGCGCCGTATAAGAGTATTATATATATATAGATAACTAATTAATCGAAGTATTTTTCGATTTAAATATATTTTTATTGTTTTCACAATAAAAAATTAAAATAATATAGGTTCTTGTAATACGAATATGATCCTGTCCTCACTCCACCCTTGTGATTTTAGCCTGCATCTGCACCAAAAAGTAATTGCACTTTGGTCAAGAGCTGAAGAAAAAATTTTAAAATGCAAAGCCATGCCATTAGAAAGTTGTTATTCATTTAGAATATTTAGAAAAGATCAATATCTGTATTCCAATTTTTTTATTTTTCTATCTCAATAAAACTTACAAATTTGCAAATATTTTGTCTGAAATTTTTTTATTTAAATAATATTATAAAACATATTTAATATTTAAATTTATTTATTGTAATAAATATGGAATATTTATAAATAATCTCTGTTCTAGATAAAACATTAAAAAATTATTAATCAAAATATATTTATACTGTAATAATATCAATTACTAATGCAATCATAATTTGAAGAATGCTTTTTTTAAAATTAGTTTTCATAAAAATAGATATTTACATAGTACCTCGTAGAGCTGAAAACAGTTATATTTTGATTTGTAGAATTATATTTTGTTGGTTTGGAAAAATATATAGGATTTAATAAGATTAAGTTCAATTTGCCTTGATTGCTGATTTTGTGTTATTTTTTAGAACACTAACAAAAAAAATCCTGTAACAAAACTCTAAAACAATAAAACGAGTAACTTGTATGTTGTTCATTGTTTGTGTGTTTTCATATAAATCTAATTACTAATGAAAACTAAAAGATTCAGTTATTTTTTTTATGTTAACAAATCAATAAAGTCATATTTAAACCAATCAAATAAGTTTCATATTAATTCCTCAACTCCAAATCTAAATTCCAAATTTAAGTAGTAAACTGATATTTAAAAAGTTATTTAACCCCTTAACTACGACTTTGTGAATAACATTAAAGAATTAACCATTTTCGAGTATTAGGTTTTTTTAAAGGCGTAAAGCTCATTTTTTGCATGGCAAATTTTCGTTTTTCGTATAACTTCTTTTGACCTACATAAATTGTTTAGAACTATGGTCTTCAATTGTTTATATTTTACTCATTTAGATAAACTTGGGCAGAAAGTTCATTTTTGCATGGCAAATTTTCTCACCAATCGTTGTTAATAGGTTAATCTATTTACGGACATAATGTATAAGTAAATCTCATGTTTTCTTTTTCTGGTGTATCTTGTTTTTTCCATCATCTTTACTCCCGAGGTCCACATATGAAGACCTATGAAGATTTTACTTGTCAACTTTATTTTGCAACTAGCAAATAAATACGCGTTCTTCGCACGAAGTAAAGAATATCAAATCGATCCAAGTACACGTGTCATTTAATTTGCTATAGGATAATAAGCTTTGTCTTTGTTCCCATTCATTATAAAGAATAAAACCGCGTTACTTATATTGCTTTAAAATTCCAAAATAAAAATACATCACTATAAAATGTACATCCTCATATCACAAAAATCTTCCTGAATATGAACTTACTGTCATCGCAATTTTCCTGATAAATTCAAAATTAACCATAATTGTATAACAATGTTATTTCACGTCAAAACCTCCATTCTGTTTTTTAAAAAAAACATTTAGCTCATTGGCACGATCAATTATTTTTCAAATCATTAATTTAGTTTCTGAAGGTAATGGCAAGAAAATAAAAGCAATTTCTATTTTAAATTAATTTTTGTGTTCATTTTAATTTCTTCTGTCGAATGGCAACACGAAAGGGGGAAAATGATCGGATTTGAGCGAAAGTGGTGTCTTTTTTTCAGAAAATTTGAATGTTCTCTAAAAATGGAACAAATATGAAAAAACTAAGCCTCAGGTGCACACGTTGGTATTAAAGGGAATCTATCTTAAAAAATTTGAATTTCTGAGGGCAGTATAAGTAGGTCTTTTACGATCCACAGACATACAGATACACAGACAGACTCTTTCTTTTATTATAATAGATTTGCTCGACTCAAACTTTTGTAGAATTACTTAGGATGTCCCAGCTTTCACTTTTCATCCTTTGATTGCAGGAATTCATCGATTATTTGTATAAAAAAAGTAGAACGAGGATTAAACACGATTTGGAGGTTTTACAAAAACTTTTAGTTTAAGTTTATTTAACAGTAAATGTTAATGGCATTTTGCATTAAAAACCGTGTTAGAACGACCTAATAATTATTTTTAAAAATTATACTTTTTATTTATTAAAAGTATAGTTTTTGCATTTGTAGCACCAAACAAAATGTATATTTTTAGAGATTAAGAGCACAAATGTCATGATATTAACCTGCTATAATTTTGCCTAAATTAATTTTAAAAAATACCACTGAATAAATATTTATTTAAAATATTATGTTGGTATGAAAATATACATGTAGTATTTTGTTTAGTAGTAAAGCGGTTATAAGCATGAAATATTGGTTAATAGGTGGACAAGAGATCACTGAACTGATAACGATAATGGACTTAACGCTTACGTAACTATCGGGTTGTAAGTTTCAGTTCAATACCAACCATCACCAAATTACTAATGTAATCTAAAACAATGCAAGCCTCTATAAAAATTTTATTCAAGAACAAAAATGTTTTGAATTTTAAAACTGAAATATAAAAAACATTGAGAATAACTAAATTATGAAATTGTTTTTTACTAATAGTTAGGATTCTTACATTAATTTTGAAGCACATAAACTGAACTCTACGAATTTTTTTAATAACAACTAATTTTGCTTTTTTTTGTTTGAAACTAATTACAACAGGGGTCGCTTGAATAAATGAAGCATAAAAACTATGCAAAGGAAGAAAACACGCTAAAAATTCCCAATTAAAATAAAGAAAAATCTATAACAAACTAAGTTCAACATATTGTAATGGAAAAAAAGGTTTTTTTGAAAAAAAACGAGGAAATTGAAAAGCAGGCTTTAAGTCAGAGGTGCTATAAGAGGGTTTAACGACGCAGACTGCGTTGTTGAAATTTTTAGTTTGGCGGATGCTCAAAACCTAAATATTGTAATTTTTAAAGCATTAAACTTTATATAAAATTTAAAACAAAGATCTCAAACAGAGATTAAAATACCCCCTATAATCAGTGATTCCCCTCATCCACCCTAATTTTTCTCACATTTCCTATATTACATACCATACCTTTATGGGGAGATGTTTCGTTAAATATTTTTAGTTATTTTAATAACATGACAGATAGTCTGTGTGAGCGGATTTTTCTTTTTTTTAATGAATTCTGAACATTCTTTTGTGTATAAATAACTTGTTACCAATTCGCCATTTTACAAAATTGACTAAAACAAGTAAAACTTTTCCTAAACTCTTATATGATATAATTAACATATAACTATCCACATATTTTATGAGACGTAGAATAAATCCTGCTTTCATCCCCAGATGTCATTGGTGGTTTCGGTGATTAGTGGTATGATTGATTAACCAATTGAGATCTTATTTTCATGTATGTGGAACTGTTGCCACTCAAGCCGTGAAACATGCGATTACACAACTCTTAACAGAAGTCCGATTAAAACAAATTCAATCCCACCATATCTTTACACCAACTTGCTTAAAACACTGTATTAACTTAATAAAATCCATAGACAACCTACACTGACAGTTTTCAAAAATGATCAACAATTCAACAATTGATAATTATTATACAATAGCATTCAATATCAATCGAATTCAATCAATTTAATGATTCCAAATTACCTGTTCTGAAGGCGGACGTTCATTTTCCTGGAATTCATTGACATCTTCGTTGATAGGGTTAATGTCCACCATTTTCAATCCTTCTTCCTTGCAGATAAAACGACTTTACATTGGAGAAAAAAATAAAATCTCGAACATTCAAAATGTCACGTGGAAACACACGTCAAGGTAGATTTGGTTGCGTGCGGTTTTGGAACCAAAAGAAGAATCATAACATTAAAAAACGAAGGACAAAGGCTTTTATTGCAAACGGCAGGCGATGGTGGTGTATAGCGCCATCTATTGGAGAAAATTTTTGTAGGATATTAAATTTGGTAATGATGTCGCTTTCGAATATTACTTATTACAAAAAATGCGATAACTTGTAGTGGAAAAACGTTCAAAAAGAATAATTGATTGATGTATTGTGAAGTTGCATCTAGGTTTTTCGGGTAATCGCTTTTAGCTTTTTGTTTCCTCACTACGTTTATAACATAAAAAATGGAAGGTATTGTGATCGTTCTGTCCGTCTGTTCGTTATCCACTTTCAAAGAACGAAAGATGCATAGAGAGTTCTAACTTTGCATAAAAAATATGCAAAGTTTCGTTTTTATTTTTAAAGCGTCAAATTTACTAATTATTACTTATTCAAATTATTAATTAATTTATCAAACGATAAATAATGTTAAATGAATTTTCGAAAGAAAGTTAATGAAAATTGGAAGTTCTGGCGACAAAAAGATGTTTATTTTATAAAAAAAAAAGTGTGTTTCCCGTTGAGCATAAATGTTGCGTGGAAGCAGTTTAAGTGACTGATTCTGTTACAAATCTACTTGTTAGCTTTCACACAACGTTTATAACGTAAAAAGTGGAAGGTATTATAATCGTTCAGTCCGTCTGTCCGTCCGTCTGTCACCCACTTTCACAGAAAGAACCACAAGTCCCACAGACAAGTGCGATATGTCATTTTGAAGCAAAAAATCAGATTAGGCTACATTCCAAATTTCATTAAAAAAATTTTAATGAGAAAGTTATTTAAAATTTAAATAACTAAAATTTTTTATCTACATTGAAATAACATGTGCAAATTCCATTTTTATTCATATTTTCACTGTTGCCATCCACAAGTCCCACAGACAAGTGGGATACGTCATTTTGAAGCAAAAAATCAGATTAGGCTACATTCCAAATTTCATTAAAAAATTTAATTTAAAAGTTTATTTAAAATTTAAATAACTAAAAATTTAATCTACATTGAAATAACATGCAAATTCCATTTTTATCATAGATATCATAATTAAAGTATTAGATTGGCTGATCACGTGACCTCCAATGCTAACGACGGGACGCGCATGGACACAACAGATAACACACACACATAGGTGGATTCATCTAATTTTTTAGAGACAGACGCATGGAGGCTTTTTTGGAGGGCTTAATGGCCACTGTTGCTGCCACTTTAAGGAGAAAAATACTACGAAAAAAATACTATTTAATTCTAAAATTACAAAAAAAATACTAGAAAAGGATTTAAAGTCACTATAAATATTCCAAAATGCAGCTAGCATTTTTACGATATTTTTTTGTAATTTTAGAATTATTCTAAAATACTAATATGCTCTTTAAACTTTATAACTAAACTTTTAACTTAATTTTAGAATTTATTTTAGAATTATTCTAAAATTACAAAAAAATATCGTAAAAATACTAGCTGTATTTTGGAATATTTATAGCGACTTTAAATCCTTTTCTAGTATTTTTTATTTTGTAATTTTAGAATTAACTCAGCCATAGGTTGGAGTTCGCTCGTCCCTATGCCGGTCCTAAGCCAGGATAAATGAGGAAGGTTGAGCGAGGGGCTAATCCCCCCTCCTCGTAAAAAAAACCTCGATTACAGAAACCCAAAACCTAGAAAATGCATTACTCATGGCCGATTGTGCGGAGACTTGTGAAATTCCGGAAGACGACTACCTTGCCTGGTCATCTGAGAATTGCACGTTTATGATGCGTCAGGGGGAAAGCCCTAGGGTGCCCCTGAGGCGAATGGAGTCGATGCCTAAGCCAAAAGAACTGTTGAAAGTGGGAACATGGAATGTGAGAACATTGTACCAAACTGGAAAAGCAAGGCAAGTGACAAATGAAATGGATAATTACCAGTTGGACATACTTGGAGTTAGCGAAGCCAGATGGACTGGTTTCGGAAATGTTAGAACTGCAGACGATAAGACAATATTATATTCTGGAAGTGAAGAAAGGCATGATCGAGGAGTAGCCCTTGTTCTAAATAAGAAGGCAAGGGACAGTTTGATTGGATGGGAGCCGGTGAGCGAAAGAATAATTAAAGCGAGATTTTTCTCGAGATTTGTCAAAATGACAATTATTCAGGTCTACGCTCCAACCAACGATGCAGAAGAGGAAGACAAAGAACGCTTCTACGATCAATTGCAGAAAACACTAGATGAAGTGGAAAAGCACGATCTTAAGATTGTAATGGGAGATCTTAATGCTAAAGTTGGAAAAAGATCATGCGATGGTGAAAGATCAATGGGAAACGAAGCTCCAGGGCGAAGAAATGAGAATGGAGAACTGTTTGTTACCTTTTGTGAATTAAATGGTTTGGTGATTGGTGTAACTAAATTTAAACACAAGGAAATTCATAAGTACACCTGGAAATCACCAGATGGCAAAACCAGGAACCAAATCGATCATATTGCTATCAATGGAAAATTTGTGGGATCTATGAGAGATGTAATTGTAAGAAGAGGTGCAGATGTTGGAAGTGACCACTACTTGGTAGTTATGCATCTAAAGCTGAAATTACTAAAGCGACGCAAAAATAAAAATAGAAGACCAATTGGGTTTGACACTGCAAAACTCCGAGACAAAACTATTAAAGATAAATTTAAACTTGAATTAAAAAACAGGTTTGATGTACTTGATAATGAAATAGATAATGACACCCATGATGAAAATGATGTTGAACATCATTGGCAAAGAATTTGTATGGGTTTTACAGAAGTTGCTGAAAAAACTATCGGGAAAAAAGTTAAAAAGGCAAATAAAGAATGGATTACTGGCGAGACCTGGAAATTAATAGAAGAGAGAAGAAAAATTAAGCATACACTGGACAGTACCAAGTCAGAAAGACTAGTTAAACTAAACAAGGAAAAGTACAGAGAGGTTGATGAGAAGGTAAAAAGAAGTGCAAGAAAGGATAAGAGAAGTTTTTATGAAAATCTTGCTGACGAAGCACAGAAAGCCGCTGAGAAAGGCGAGATAAGAACTGTCTACCAGGCAATAAAGCAAATAAGTGGAAGTGCAAGGAAACAAATACTTAACTTAAAAAACAAGCATGGTAAATTTTTATGTAATGAAAAAGAAATTGAAGATAGGTGGAGGGAGCACTTTAGAGAGACGCTAAATGTAAACCAACAAGATCAGGCAATACATCAGGTAGCAACTATTAACATGACAGCTAACATTTCCATTGAAAAGCTGAAATTTCGTTGAACGAGATTAAAAGTGCCTTGAAGGTACTAAAAAATGGAAAAGCTTGTGGAAGCGATCAAATCGCAGCGGAGATGTTAAAGGTGGATGTTGATAGATCAGCTAGACGGCTACTACCACTATTTAATTTGATCTGGGAAAAAGAAAGAGTGCCAGACAATTGGAGGGAATCAATAATTGTGAAAATTCCTAAAAAGGGAGATTTCTCTGTCTGTGACAACTACAGGGGAATTAGCTTAATGTCGATCCCTGCAAAAGTTTTCGAAAGAGTCATAATTAATAGGTTAAAAAACGACATCGACAGTATCCTGCGTGAGGAACAGGCAGGTTTTAGAAGAGGAGCAGGAACGACTCAACAAATATTTACTCTAAAAAATATAATTGAACAAAGCTATGAATTCAACACAGATTTGTACATGAACTTCATCGATTTCCAAAAAGCATTCGACTCGGTAAATAGAGAGATGTTGTGGAAAATTTTAGAACTATAGAGAATTCCTATGAAGTATATAAACATTATCAAAGAACTATACAGAGACTCAAATTGTTGCGTAGAAGTAAATGGAAACTTAACAGAACCGTTTAACATTGAAACTGGCGTAAAACAAGGATGCGTCATGTCAGGCTTACTGTTTATAATCATAATAGACTGTGGATTATGAGAAATACAATTAAAGATGCAAAGAGAGGAATAAGGTGGAACTTCACCACAGCTTTGGAGGACCTTGACTTTGCTGATGATATTGTGTTATTTGCTAGCAAATTTGATGACTTACAATGCAAAACAAAAGTTTTTGAAAAATATGCAGAAATGGTTGGATTGAAAATAAACAAGAACAAAACGAAAACAATGAGAATAAATGCAAAATCAGAACGTTTGGTTGAAATAGAAAACGGCCAAATTGAAGATGTTGAAAGGTTCACCTACCTTGGGACTTTGGTTGATGGGAAAGGAGGAACAGACGCTGAAATAAATTTAAGAATCGTAAAAGCACAAAACTGTTTTAAAAATCTAAATAGAGTATGGCAGTCAAGCAGTTTACTGTTTAAAACGAAAATCAATATATTTAATGCTATGGTCAAAAGTGTACTTCTATACGGAACAGAAACGTGGAAATTAACTAAGCAACAAGAGAAAGGGGTAAATAGCTGGCAAAATAACGCCTTAGAAAAATTTTAAAAATTTATTGGCCACAAACCATATCAAATGCAGAACTATTCAAAAAAACACAACTAGAACCAATAACTAACAACATCAAAAGAAGAAGATGGAGGTGGATCGGACATGTGTTGCGAATGCCGCAAACAAAGATCCCACCAGTGGCATTGCAATGGGCACCAGAGGGAAAAAGAAAAAGAGGGAGACCTAAACCAACATGGAGAAGGATGGTGGAAGAAGAGAGGAATCAGGCGGGGTGGACGTCATGGTCAGAAGCAAGAGCTACCGCAGCCGATCGGCGGAGTTGGCAAACTAGGTGTGCACTAAAAAGATTCCAAAATGCAGCTAGTATTTTTACGATATTTTTTTGTAATTTTAGAATTTATTTTAGAATTATTCTAAAATTACAAAAAAATATCTTGGAAAAATTACTAGCTGCATTTTGGAATCTTTTTAGTGACTTTAAAAAAACGTGAAACGCTTCGCTAGTATTTTTATGGAATGTTTTTGTAATTTTAGAATTAAATGGTATTTTTTCGTAGTTTTTCTCCTAAAACTGGTGGCAATACTGTTGGAAGACTTCAAAATAGACATGCAAACAAAACCGCATAGCTATTGCCAGATCCTCCGTGAAACAACCCCATTTCCATTCATTATTGATGAAAATTTTACACAAACTATTTGTCAAATTTATATAAAAAGTAGACTGAGAAACTGCTTTGAAGAGTTTTCCCGAAAAATGCATAGAAATCTTTTTCATGACGAAAGATTAAAATGTAAAATAATTTTCGATACATTAGGTAAAAAATTGTATGACGAGAAATTTCCTTGAGAAGGCTATGCGGCATACTAACTTCATTAGCAGAGAAGCAAGTTTTACAGAAACTGAGTTGCCAACAGCTTATCGTGTTTAACACTAAAAACCAGGGAACGGAGTAACGCGCACCTTCTAACGCCGTTATTTGTAACAGTTACTTTTTTCAGGTAATGACAAGTAACGCCGTTAGATATTTCAAAAAGTAACTGTAAGTTAGTTACTTTTAGTGGTAATTAAGTAACGAATTATTTTGTTACTTTTCCGTTACTTCTCATGCCGCTCTTCACGTATATTTTTGGCAGTTCGGCTTAAACTTAATTATTTAAAACTTTGTACTAGGTACTGTAACTAGTTACTTTTCCATATTCAGTAACTGTAACTGAGTTACTATTTTACTTGCAACTTAGTCGCTTTTAAAAAGTAACTTTTCGATTCCTGCTAGAAACCCTTGGATCACAGGAGTCAAGCGACACCGGTTATGTTCTACATCTGGGTGGGTAATTGTCTTAAAACAAGTAGGTCTGTAACAGAATCTGTCACTTAACCCGCTTCCACACAACATGTGTTTAACGGGTAAAAAGCCGCCAAACACAGCAATTATTCTATATTAAACATGTACATGCTAAATTTGGCTAGTTTCATTTATTTTATTTCGAAAATTCAATAATTATTACTTATCGTTTGCAAAAACTAATTTATATTTCAAAGAATAAATATGTAATATTCTTCGCTTTTAAATAGAATAAAACATTTCATATCAACATACAAAGAATCTCGTAGTGAACGTAGAAAAACTCGTAGTGAAACTCGTGGTCTCGTAGTGAAACTCGTGTCACGTAGTTTGCAGGCAGGAAGGAAGGAAGGATGCGAACTTTAACTAAGCAACGTTTATTTGAACAGAGCTCATACAACAACAACCCCGATCGGGGAAAGCAGCTTGCTTATATGTGAAACGAAGGCATGATGGGATATAACTCATTTGCATAAACATAGGAAGAACTGAAATAGAAATTTACATGAGTTGTCAGAATGTGGAAATGATAGTTTAAATACATAACATAAATAAATGACGAATAAAGGTGGAGAAGAGCGGAGGACCGAACCCGGAACTTCTTGTCACGACTCGAGCACTCTACCGAGTATGCCAGCTGGACTACACCGTGGCATTACCCCCTCCTCCTGAAGAACAGCGACCCGCTGTAGTGCTTTTGAACGACTCCTTGTAATTGGTCCAGTGTATACCCTTGCGGTATCGTCTGATTTTTTTGGCTTCTTACGCTGTATTTGTTGCTGGTCCTTTGAACTTTTAGGTGTGACCATTACTTTATCAACACTATCTCTGATGTCCAACTGACTATCTGGGTCATTGTACGGCTTCATGCGTAACACATGCACAACTTCTTTAAAATTAATTTTGCGACAAGACGGTTCACAGGGTTCCACTTCATAAGTGACGTCCGACAGTTTCTTTTTGACTCTGAAGGTTCCAAAGTACCGTTTAAGCAGTTTTTCAGATAGACCAACTTTACGGACCGGCTTGAATACCCAGACTAATTCACCTATTTGATAACTAACTGGACGATGATGTCTCCCGTCATAGCGACTCTTATCTTTGGCCTGCGATTTGCCGATATGTAATCGAGCAAGTTGTCTAGCCTCTTCCGCGTTTGCCACTAATCTACCAACAAAATCGCCGACAGGTTGGTTTGGATCACATGGAAGTATGGCGTCTAACGGAGTATCCACGTCACGCCCATGAACTAAATAGAAAGGACTGAACTTGATTGTTCTATAATTACTAGAATTTCCTGGAAGTTCCTCCAAAATAGTCTTCAATTTATTGTCCCTTAACTGTTCCTTCCCAAAGTCTTCCATGGTGTTGAGGAATGGAATTTCTTCACTATTTTCGTCCTCGGGTTTGTCGACGGGGCTTCTCGACAGCAAATCTGCATCTATGTGTTTCTTTCCACTTTTAAAAAGAACAGTAATGTCATATTCTTGTAGGCGTAAAGACCACCTGGCTAACCGTCCTGAAGGATCTTTCAGATTCGCTAGCCAACATAAAGCATGATGATCTGTGATGACGGAAAAGGGGCGTCCAAAAAGATATGGTCGAAACTTGCTGATTGACCAAACGACAGCCAAACATTCCTTTTCTGATGTCGAGTAATTTTTTTCGGATGTTGACAATGATCGGGATGCGTACGGTATTGGTTTTTCTTCTCCGTTTTGTATTTGAACGAGTAAGCCGCCGATTCCATATCCGCTAGCATCTGTATGAATGCGGGTTTCAGCTGTGGGGTTGAAGTAACCTAGTACAGGATCCTTTACTAAAAGAGATTTGAGATGATCAAAAGATTTTTGTTGATCTTCTCCCCAATCAAACTTTTTATCCTTTTTCAAAAGTTCATGCAATGGTTTGGCAATATCCGCAAATTTTTTAACAAAACGCCTGTAGTAAGAACAAATCCCCAAAAATCCTTTCAAATCACGTGTGCACTTGGGCGTCGGAAACTTCTCAATTGCTGTAACTTTTTCCGGATCAGGGTGAATTCCAGTTTCATCGACTAAATGCCCCAAAATTGTTAATTTATTTTTCCCGAATTTACATTTCCCATGGTTTAAAGTAAGACCAGCGGATTGTATACATTTTAGTACTGTTCTTAATCTTAGTAAATGCTCGCCAAATGACCTTCCGTACACAATTATATCATCCAGATAACACAAACAAATATTCCACTTTAACCCCTTTAGTAAGCCGTCCATCATCCGTTCAAAAGTTGCTGGAGCATTATACAGACCAAACGGCATGACGTTGAACTGGTACAGGCCATCTGGTGTGACGAATGCTGTTTTTTCTTTGTCTTGTTCATCGACTTCAATCTGCCAATAGCCCGACTTTAGATCCATTGATGAATATACTGTGGCACCAGAGAGACAATCTAACGCATCGTCGATACGGGGTAACGGGTAAACATCCTTTTTTGTGAGTTTGTTCAGCTTCCTAAAATCGACGCAAAATCTCCAAGATCCATTTTTCTTCTTAACTAGTACTACAGGTGAAGACCGAGGGCTTTCAGAAGGCTCGACGATTCCGAGTTGTAGCATTTGTTCTACTTCGTTCTGGATGACCTCTCTCTCTGCATGGGACACTCTATATGGTCTTTGCCGGACGGGCAATGAATCACCAGGGTTGATTCTATGCTTAACTGTACTTGTACTTTTTACTTCTTTCCCCTCAAAGTCAAAAACATCTATAAATTCACTTAATAGATTTAGCATTTCTTCCCGCTGTTCTTCATTAAGTTCGTCACTTAACAGCGGACCCAGTCGTTTCTCCAATTCTTTAATAACTATGCGAGGTTTTGGTTTCACTTGATCTGCATTTTCGTTTAGAGACCAGATCTGACATTCATCTATTTCCGTTGTTTGGGCAACTCATATCCGATGGTATCAATAGTGGGAATGCAGTACTATTGGATACCCACAGTTGTCCCGTTCCTCCACTAACCGTAATAACGGCTGAAGGTACACTGAACTCCCGTTTCCCATCAATTTTTGTGGCAGTTGAAACTACAACATCTCGAACAGTGTCTTCGTAATTAACACCCGTAAGACAATTAGTTTTGGCCAACACAGTAATTCTCTTAATTGAGTGTGCCGGGATAACGTTGTCTCGTGCAGCGCATAAAATGCTTTTATCATTACCCTGAGCATTTTCGTCCGACACAGTAGTAACTTCGCCTATTTCTATTTGTCCTAAGCCACAATCAATGACGGCATCTGTAGCTCTACAGAAATCCCATCCCAAAATGAGGTTGTGGCTACATTTTGGAAACACTAAAAACTCGAAAGGTTGTACTAGTCCGTTTACGTCTAACTTTAAAACACATTTCCCTATTGATTCCACTAACCTTCCGCTAGCCGTCCTAAGAACAGGACCATGTTCCACAAACATTGGGGTATTCATTTGGCGACGAAATACATCTGACACTACTGAGTAGTCAGCCCCAGAATCCACTAGAGCTTTAGTGTTATGTTCATTAACGACCACGTCTAAAAAGTTCCTTACCAGCTTGGCGGCAGTGTAATTCGGAGGGCTTGTTTCGAGAGCGGCCTCACCTCCCTCGTAGGTCGCAATTTCTAGTTTTCCTTGGCTGATCGGTATGGTGAGCGGCTGGAGCGGCGAACAGGAGAACTGGATTGGCGGCGACTAGATGAGCTCCCCCGGGGATACGGAGAGCTGCGTCTTGGTGTTCCGACTATTTTGATCTTCTTCGTGTCCATAATCGGAAACAGATTCGGCGTAGTAGGGGTTTGTATTTCTTGGCCGCCTGGAACTTGCTTCAGAGAAAATTCTCCGTCTATCTCTGCAATATCGTATCACATGGCCAGGGCGTCCACAATGGAAGCATATTGGCACATTTTCAGGAGTGCGCCAAGTGTCAGTCGGCCTTTCAACATTAGTGGTTGGCTGTCTTGGTGTTCCTGGTTTAGGCCGCCAATTATTCCTTCCGCGTCCTCCATACGATGACTCGTTTCTGGTATTTGACTGTTCATAGGTAAGAGGAGCTAAAGTATTGTGTACCTCTTCTTTTATGATTGTGACCAGGTCTTCTGGTTCTTTCTGACATGATGAAATGTGGGGAAAATATTTTCCTATCTCTTGACGAACGATTTCTCTGATCATATCCAATAAATTTTCATCCCTGGGCGAAGAAATCGATGTCACATTCGGTAATCTTTCAAATTTATCGGGTCTGACAATGCGTTTTTTCCGCATATTCTCGGTTTGCCGGCAAAGTGACAGGACCCTTTCTACCGTTGAAACTTCTTTGATTAACAGTACTTGGTACAAATCTTCCGCTATTCCTTTCATAAGATGAGAAACTTTTAGTTCTTCGGTCATGGCCGGATCCACTATTCTACACAATGAGAGGACGTCTTGGATATAGGATTCCGACGTTTCACCTGGTTTCTGAGCTCTTGTACGCAACGTTTCTTCTGCGCGACATTTTAAGTCTTCTGTTTTACCAAAAGTCTCCTTGAACAGGCTTTGGAAGGTCTCCCAACTGTTGAAGACATCTTCGTTATTTTCGAACCACTGTCGGGCTGTATCTGTCAAGTAGAACACCGCATTTGCTAATCTAAACGAATCGTCCCAACGATTGAAATCCGATATTCGAGCATAATCTTTTAGCCACTTTTCTGGGTCTTGATTTCCAACTCCGGAGAATGTAACTGGATCTCTCGGTA
This sequence comes from Oedothorax gibbosus, assembly GCA_019343175.1. NCBI lineage: Eukaryota > Metazoa > Arthropoda > Arachnida > Araneae > Linyphiidae > Oedothorax > Oedothorax gibbosus. The sequence goes on from CM033280.1 coordinate 37,538,570, forward strand.
ACTGGTATGTGAAGATGGCAGGAGTCACTAAACCGGAGGGTTGTGGAGATGGATTAGTATTCAACGGGTTTTCGTCCGACTTGGTCATTTTTCGTTCGGGGCAAGTTAGCAATCCGAACTCTGGACTCAGGCCTTGAAGTCTGCGGCTCCTTCGGGGATCCGTTTCAGATACCCAGCACTTCCACCAAGAATGTCACGTAGTTTACAGGCAGGAAGGAAGGAAGGATGCGAACTTTAACTAAGCAACGTTTATTTGAACAGAGCTCATACAACAACAACCCCGATCGGGAAAGCAGCTTGCTTATATGTGAAACGAAGGCATGATGGGATATAACTCATTGCATAAACATAGGAAGCACTGAAATAGAATTTACATAAAGTGTCAGAATGTGGAAATGATAGTTTAAATACATAACATAATAAATGACGAATAAAGGTGGAGAAGAGCGGAGGACCGAACCGGACTTCTTGTCCGACTCGGCACTCTACCGAGTATGCAGCTGGACTACACGTGGCAATATATGGACGTCATTTCAAACTGATCGATGTCGCAAAATAATTATTTAATTTATTGTCTAAAGAATTAAGTTCTCGGCGATTGTTGCGAAGGCAATGTGATTTAATTCTAATAAAAATGGCTTCTTATGCTTTTAAATGAGCATTAAATTTGCAGTTTTTTAAATATTGAAGTACTTCGAATTTTAATTCTTTCTGAATTTCAATGTATTCTAATTTCGATGCGCTGAATTTTTTGACATATCACACTTGACCGTAGCATTTGTAGTTTGGCAATGAAATGGGTGACGGACGCGACGACGGACTGAACGATTAATACCTTCCACTTTTACGTATAAACGTGTGTGGAAGCTAAAATGCAGGTTGTTGATCTTCTATTACTCGTATATATGACTGAAGAAAGTTAAATCTCTATTTGTGGCCCGATGCTCGCTGAAGTCGCTTATGCGTAAATTGCCGAAATTTATTACGGCTATTAAATATAACTTCTGAATTTTTTTCAAATTTGTAGGTGTGAAATTTTCTCTAACATAAAAGTTGCACATAGTTGCTCAGTATAATCTACTTAAATCATAACTAAAAAAGTTGGAAATATGTACGTAGCAAGAAAATGAGCAATTACTTTTAATACTCGAACTTCTTTTAAATAAACTTATGAGGATATGAGCTAAACTGTTTATGAAATACAATCTTTTTAGTTTGTCAAATAACAAAAAAAAAGTTTCATTTATTTTAAATAATAAAAAATGATTTTATATAAATAGTAATAACCGCTGCGATGATGTTCCCATCACCTGAGCGTGGTGCAGTGGTTTGTATGTGTGTTGTCGATCCCGAGAGCTATGCCGGCGAGAGCTTGGCCGTGGATAGCCTAGTGGTTAAGGCTTCGTTCTCGGAATCGGAAGGTCCCGCGATCGAGTCCGATACCACTGAAGACCCTCGAGTATATGCGAGTACGTGCTCTTTAAATCTGTGGGTCCGAAAGTCCTGTGGGCGGTCATGGCGCAGTTTCCCATGGGTACAGGTCCCTGGAGACTATTTCCCTCCCCTTCAGGGACATGTCTAAATTGCGGAGGTGGCGATAAATGGCAGCATCTGTCAGCACGATGCCGAGTCGGATTCCTGCCGTGTAGTCTCTACACGGGCATCTCTCCTCAGTAACCGCACCCATTTGCCTTAATCCTTTCCCGCTCCGCGGGAAGAGCTTGGGTTTCCCAAGTGGTATTAGTAACAACAACAAAGCCGGCGGTAGATTCGACTCCTGGCAGGGTCATCCAAGCCGGACAGGTCGGAGGGGAGACACCAGACAAAGAGGAACACCCTAGTCCTCCAGGTTGAGGGCTGGGCGTGGGGTTAACAACCCCACCGTGGAAAAAATCGCTGTTTCGAACTCTGAACAAGAAACTACCCGGCACCCTTCTCGTAGACGAACTCGGAAAAGGATAAAGGACTTGATTTTCGGTTCATGGAATGTGCGTTCCCTCTATCTATCTAGATCCCGGCAAGAGCTTATACAACAACTGTATACATATAAAGTAAATATTGCAGTAGTCCAAGAACTGAGGTGGACTGGACAGGGGACAGTTGACAAAAACATCTTATATATTGTTTAACAGCTGTCATGATAAAAAGCACGTAGAGGGAACTGGTTTCGTAGTGAATAGGAGAGTAAAGCATCTGGTATTAGATTTTCGAGCTGTCACGCCACGATTGTGTATTTTGCGCATAAGGGAAGCTTTTTCGATTATAGTATCATTAATGTGCACTCCCCTACTGAGGACAAGGAGGATGAAGATAAAGAAATTTTCTATGAAAAGCTATTGAAATGTTTTAGAAGCTATCTTGAACTTGTAACGACGTAAAACTTGTACTTAGTGATTTTAATGCTAAAGTAGGTAGGGAAAAGGAGTTTAGACCCAATATTGGTATTCATAGTGCACATGATAAATCTAATGATAATGGCGTACAACTTGTTGAATTTGCTATTGTGCATGACTTGGTGATTGGTAGCACTTACTTCGAACATAAAAATATTTATAAATATACATGGAAGTCACCAGATGGAGTGACTTGCAATCAGATAGATCATGTGCTAATTGATGCAAGACATTTCACAAGCTTAATCAATGTAAGAATGTTTAGAGGAGCCAATATAGATTCGGGTCACTTCTTAGTGATCGCTAGAATCAGAGGAAAAATCTCAAATGCTAATAAATAGCGGCTTAAGAAAAGTAAGAGGTTTGACTGTAATAAGCTTAAAGAAGAAGTGATTAAAAAATACAGGGAGAGACAAAATAGTCTTTCAAGTGTAGCAGTAGACTCCAATGACCTTGAAAACCTATGGACTGGTTTTAAAAATACAGTTTCTGATACTGCTGGTGAGATTTTGGGCCATAAGGCACGAGAAAAAAATTAAGTGATGAGGAATGTCGATTAGCAAACGAACGAAAGAAAGCAGCATACAAAAGATCATTGCAACATGGTACAAGAAATATGCTAGAGGAATATCGTAAGGCACGAAGCAAAGAGAAGATTTTTAGAGTTAAAAAAAGATAATTTGAAGAAAATTTATATGAAGAGGTAGAGCACCTGAAAGGGACCAACGAGTGCCGTGCATTCTATCAAAAGGTCAGCTATTGTCGAAGAGACTTTAAACCTAGAGTAAATCTATGCAGAAATAAAACAGGCGATATCCTTAGTAAGAACTCTCAGATTTTGGAGAGATGGGTTGAGCATTTTGAGGACTTGTTTAAGGCAGGTGAAGGCTCAGTTTCTTTTGAAAGAGTAGTGGAAAAAGACGTAATTGATTCCAGCGAACTGACACCGCCGAATATCCAGGACACATTATTTGCTGTAAAGGACCTTAAAAACTTCAACGGTCCTGGTGTCGACCTTATACAAGGAGAACTTTTAAAACATGGTGGAACTAACCTGATAACATTTTTGCACAATATTTTTCAAAATGTTTGGTCTGGTGATAAGATGCCTGAGGATTGGCATACGAGCATCCCCTGTCCTATCTACAAAAAAGGAGATTCTTTAGTTTGCAAAAACTATAGAGGCATAAGCTTATTGTGCATATGTTACAAAGTTTTCTCCAAACTACTATATAAGAGACTAGCTCCTTATGTAGATAACATTGTTGGGAGCTATTACTGTGGATTTTGTGCACGGTAGACCATATTTTGGCTCTTGTCAAATCATGAAAAAATCCCATGAATTTAATATTGATTTGCATCTTCTGTTTATTGACTACAAAGCCACATATTATTCTATTGACCGCAACGAATTACTTAGAGCCTTGCATGACTTTGACATTCCAGCAAAGTTAGTAAATTTGATTAAAATGACGCTCAGTGAGACTTTTTGCAAGGTCTTGATTGAGGGAGAGCTTTCACGAAGTTTTCTCGTGGAAACTGGAGTTAGACAGGGGGATGCCCTTTCCTGCCTCTTGTTTAAAATTGTTCTGGAAACGGTTATCAGGAAGTCTGAAATTAATACCAAAGGCAGCATTTTCAGAAAATCCTTACAGTTGCTTGCATTTGCCGATGACATTGTACAAGTAACTAGGAGCAACAAAAAAAAATTAAGAAGCATTTGAAGCTGCAGTTGTTAGGGAGGCAAAACCAATAAGACTTGTTATTAATCAATATAAAACAAAGTACATGCCTGTCGCTGGAAATTTTCACAGCCCCACCGATTTTATAGTTGGACAGTACAAATTTGAATCGCATTCACGTATTTGGGATCATTGTTTATTGTTTACAGCGATATCCTTCCTGAAATAAGAAAGCGCGTAGCTGCGGCTAATAAAGCATTCTATGGATTGAGACATCTTCTCAAGTCCGACTTTTTGCCTAAGAAGACAAGGCTACTGCTTTACAAAACACTCATCCTCCCCGTTCTAACATATGCTTCGGAAACATGGACTCCGACCGTCAAAGAAGAAAAAAATTGAGAGCATTCGAACGCAGCGTCCGGATGTCATCCATCGAATCAAGATAAGTCGCCTGAAATGGGTTGCAAATGTGATAAGAATGAGTGTTAAAGGAGATCTTTTCGGCAAAGCCTTTAAACCCAAGACTTAGAGAACGACCCAAACTGCGTTGGTCGATGCTGTGGAGGAAGATTGTTTGGTCCTAAGAACTAGAAATTGGCGAGGTTTGGCTGCGAGTAGAAGTGGTTGGAAACGTCTGGTTCAGAAGGCCTTGGCACACACTGGCCTGTCGCGCTATGATGATAATAACTGCAATCGTTTTTTCCTTTAAGCACTTGTGTCTCTCTAAATAATTTATATAAATGTTGGTTCTTTTACAGAATTTCAACTTTTGTTAATGTAAATATAACTAACCTTTTCATAGATTTTTAAGATCAGGGTGCTCCAAAACGTTTCTTAGCGTACTTCCTTTTTTTCTTTAATTCGAAAGAGCTAAAAAATTTAAAGTATGCGGTAGGCATTGACATGCTGGAGATCATGCTGGTTCATGGGCAGTTCACCATAATTTTTAACTTCAGGTATAAAAAAACTTATGAAACTTATTTTTTCAAAGTCACTTTGAATGTGTGTAAAAATGCTTATAAGGATTATAGAATTACAAAAAAGTTCAGCAAGGCTCTTTTGCAAAATAATTTTTTTTAAATAAGGGATGGCAGTTTTAAAAGAAACCGGTTTTAACTGGCCTTACGAAAATAACTAATTTTCTATGAAACTGAAGTCAAGAAAAAACCGGTTAGTCTTAAAACCGGTTTCGGTTATCCATCTCTAGATCATGGGGACGTTAACCCTTTAAGTCCCAGTGATGCCATTTGGCATCATCATGTTTATGAAATATGATCATAATTAAAAAAATAATAGGGCTGACATCTATTGGGATTAATAAAAAATATTTTCTAATAGAAAAAAGTCTTGAAGAATTGAATGATGTGCTTTTTGATATCATAAATGACTATAGATGATCAGAAAAAAAATTTCTAAAATTATGATGCAAAATTGTCATTGGGACTGAAAGAGTTAAGGAAGGAAATTCATTATGTTTTCCGGTCTTTTTGCGCTGGAACTAACTCCAGTTTAACGGAAATGGGTTTTTTTACTTGTTTTACTCACTTAAAAAATATTTATAGAAAAATTCTAAATATCTAGCAAAAATTAACCTTAACCCTAAGAGACTGTAAGGAAAGCAATAAAGCCACGTAGTTCATTTCAATAAGTTTTTTTTAGTGTTTAGTCTTGTGAAAAAATACGCCTACAAACTGAAATGTGAGTTTTCTGCAATCTAGTTTTCATGATTGAATAATTACTTTAGCTAAATCCAGTGTCTCTTCTTACCGCTTTAGCAATGAGACCAGTCAAGACCACAACCACGGGACAAAGTTAAGAGAAATCCATATTATAAATATCAAAAGCCAAATTTTTATGGAAGGTATGCTAAGATATGGTATTAGTTCAATTTAAAATTCAAATGAATGTAATTTTTAGGTTAAAAATGTGTTAGATTGAGCACTAAACTAAAAATATGACATTCGGACAGGGGACGGTAAGGAAATTTCGGCAATGTTTGTGTCCTAAAAAAATTTTGTAGTTTCTTTGTTTTAAAATACCGTTTGATAATTATATAAGGACAGTCTGCTAGTATAATAAGAAAAATGAAAACTAAATATTTATTTTTCATAAGTTATACCCAAGGGACATAAAATTAAAAATTATGTTAGAATTGCCCATATACCAAGGAATTTTATATAAAAAAAATTCATGTACACAAAAGTTGAACATGCACAAAATCTTTATTCCACAACAATTTAACAAAGCAATAAAATGAATAAAACATGTTCAATATTAAGCTATTTACAATAATTTTAAGAGATTTGTTCGAAATGTTTAACTTCCCATTGGAATGACATCAAAAATTAACATAGAAACGTCCATCACAACATACGAAGTTTCCAATTTATGCATAACTTGCACTTTTGCTATTTTTCGTTTTATAATATACAAACATACACATCAATATTAAAAAAATTATTGTTGAAAATACAATTATCTTTATATTAATTCATAATATATTATATACCAATGGCCAATATCATTATTATACTAATTTTCAGCTATTCTGTTAAAATATTTAACTCATAAAAACATTTGAGGGAGTTGAAATATCGTCGCACTAGAGCTGCACGAGTGCTATTAGGGATGAAGAGATGAGTGCTATTAGGGGAATTTCGAGCCACAGTCAAGTACAACATTTGAATGAACTTAAATTAAATGAACTTTCTAGAGATTATACTTTCTAGAAAGTATTCTTTCTACTGTTCATTAAACTGCGAAAAACTTTTATGGAATCAGAAGTAAGGTTTTAATGGGGTCAAATTTAATTTTTGACTTGTATGAGGCATTTCAAAACTAAAGTATGCATTAACGTCAAATGACTGCTGCAAACCAAAGTTCCTCTGTGTTAATCCAATGGCAAAAGAGGATTTTCTAAGCCACATTTCTCCGGCTGTATTGAATATTTTTACAAACTTTTTTGTTATGATAAATGTAGCTGACTTACTGGGCTCTAAAATCAAACTTTTTGGAATTGGTTCGAATATTTTGTTGTTAAATTATTTATAAAAGGTTATTTCGACAAAAAATATTCGAACCAATTTCAAAAAGTGGGATTATAGAGCCCTGTAAGCCAGCAACATTTATCCAATAAAAAAACGTTTGTAAAAATATTCAATACAGTCAGATAAATGCGGCTTAGAAAATCTTTTTTTTTTTTTTTAATTAACAAAGAGGCACTTTGGTTTGGAGATGTGCGGTCATTCTCCTTCATTCTCCCTTACTTAATACAAACAACATGGTTTCTATTAAAATATTTCTACGAAATTCAGAAGCTTTTATATATTTCAAAAACTTTTACTATGCAGGTAAATTATTAACCTATTAATCCATAAGGGGGGATCCAGAAATTAGGTAAACATATAAATTATTGAAACCATTTCAGCAATACACTGTCTTCAGTTTTACAGAATTCGGTACTTATTAGTCTTTCGCTATGACTCAGCACCACACAAATACAAGTACAGCACCTTTTCTTCAAAATATGTCTCTTATATGAAAATTGGAAAGTACAAAAATTAAATATTTATTTTCTTTTTAATAAGTATTAATTATTTATTAATTTCTATATGTTTAATTCATTTTTATCAAAATGCAAATATGAATCATTTATCATGAACAATTATCAACCCTCACATTTTAATTTTGATTATCTCAAACACAGTAATTATTGTAACATTTAATATTTGGCACAAGCTTCAAACTGAAAATATATAATTAAAGAAAAAAATTCTACATTAGAGTTAACTATACAACTGGTATATACATGTTAACAATAAAGGATTTTAACAAGAAGCTTTTAGAATGAAAACCTTAAAGCTAACATAATTTGAATATAACTTATGTAAATAACATTTAACAATAAAATGTTTAGATAATAGAAATTTAACTTATGATGAAAATATATTACTTTTTTAAAAATATGCAACATATTTTAATCGAAACTTTAGTTTATGTTTTAAATTTTGAATTGTTGTTTTTAAGCAACATTTATATCCTTAAATCCAATTTATATCCTATTCGTAATACATAGGATATTTTTGAAGAAAAAAGACAGATTTTTAAATAAAAAAGATGCAATCAGTTTCAATATACATGTTAGTACACAAACAACAAAATTATGCACATAACATGCCTTTAAACAGCATATCTTATTCACTGCTAAAATTTGTGAAAAAAAAATAGAAGACTTTAAGCAAAGTTTTTTATAGCATGCCAGTAATTCAATTTTATAAAGTATAAATAGATTACATTTTATACATGAAAATATAATAACTTCAGAATTATATACAATTCTATATCCAAACTATTTTTATGTGACATTAAATTTGAGAGTATTGTACTCTGTAGCCAATAAATTAAGTTTTAATAGATCCCAAACAAATTTTGAAAATGAAGCAAGAAAATTTTTGATGTTATTCAACTCTCTCAACCTAAGTTCTAAAAGTTTAAATTCAAAAGTAAATTGCCAAAGTTAAATAAATTGAAACAATGAAGTACAAAGCCAACTGCAAAACAATATGCAATAGTTAGAAAAAGTAATATAAACAAAAATTTACAAAAGTATATACAATATCAAAAACTAATACAAAACAAGTAAAAATAATTATGGCTAACAATTGCCAAACAATAACAAAGATATTCAAAAACAAGTTACAAAAACAGTTCAGAAGTTATTTAAAGCGACACAGGTATTATACTCCATTTACTAAGGAGAGAACTACATCTAAGTATATTTCCATAGCAGCACCTTAGATTGTCAAAAATATCCATTTTCAACTTTTTCTGTACAAATAACCTTAAACTTTGGTATAAGTACCATGACTATAATTGATAATTATTTCTCAGTAAAATTAGGAAAGTAAAAACTTTACGGCTGTGTCACAAAACAGCTAATATTCCCCATGAAAACATTTTGAAAAAAGTAAATACTTTCTCTATATAACTTTAATTTGATTAATATATATGTAACAGTTATATTACAGTATATATTTATAACATTTATATTACAGTTTATATATAATTTTAACACGTTACAATATTCAACAATTTATGAAATTACACAGAAGTCTATTTTCAAAATTGTTTACATTTTACTTCACAAAGATTAAAACTTTTTACAAACTTTAGAGAATCTAAATTACAAAAAAATCAACTCATTTTGTGCCTAAAATTTAAAAAATAAAAAAGCCTATGTGGATTTTACAATTTCTTTATTTACATTTTGACAAATGCCCAAAATCAAATTACACGTGTGAAGTATAATGACCTTCAGAAAATAAATTCAAAATAAAGCATTTTTAAGGTCCTTTAAAATCTGTTTATAAACATAAGGAGTTTCTGAGAAGTTTCTTAGGGTCTAAGGACCATATGAATTTTATATTAAAAACATAATTCAAATTATTTCACTAGATATTAGTTTTACAAATGGATGGATGTTTTGCTTTATTTTTAACAGTTATCTCCAGATAATAATAAAAGCCCCCATTACGATGAATTTTATTTAACTATACCTCATAAGCAAGAAAATTACAGCCTCATTTAAAGACCAAAATTTAATTATGTTTTCTTTATAGCCCTGTAAAAGTTTTACAATTTGAAACCATGAAAAAACTAGAGTAGCAATTTCGTTCCTTATTTTTCAAGAAATAATAATTAAAATTAAACAAAATATCATAAAAATAATGAATTCAAATTAAGTTATATTTTATAAACTATAAATTACCTTTTCTTGCTGATATTAATATAAAGTTCAGAACTATGACCTGTTTTATGTTGAATGAGATACTAAGTTTTAGATTGCTTTCTATCAATTTTAATAATGATTTTTGGATTTTTAAAAATTATTTTGATAAGGCTAAAAAACATTTGATCCTGTAACTTTAGGGTCCAAAACCCTGCAACAAATTACTCCACTACTTATTACAAAGAACACTTATGATTTCAATTAAGTCATGTTAACCATCGGCTGTTTCAGTTTGCATGTTTTCCAGCGCAGAATATAAGTATGTCTATCATTCAGGCTTAATTATTGGAGTCATTTGCAACATCAATGTAATCCAAGTCTGAAAGTCCAGTGGTTCTTTTCAAGTTGAATTTTCTCTGACGGCCTTTGAATGGACTGGGCTCAAACTTCTCGGGAACATACACACCTTCTTCCACTTTTACAATGTCCTCTTCTTCTGTGCTTCTTCCAGGATTTGTACACAATTCTGTTTATAAAGAAATGACATTTCATGGATTTTCAAGAAATAAATATCTAATTAAACTGCAATTCTAGGTAGAGTGGCCAACTTGTTATGCTCTGATGATTAAAATTACTTAAAAGAAATTCCAGAAATATTTAGGAATGGATGGAAGATTGGTTTTAATGGTGCAAGGGCATCAAAGGCCATGCTGCACCAAACACTAGGTTTTTCTAATAAAAAGTTTACAGAAAATTTGAGGAGCTATGAATTCTAAATTAGAGTACCCAAAAATATAAGGATTTTGTTTATGAAAGAAATCAGTTCAATTTATCAATATAAAATCACTAGGTGTAGAGTGTTAAGAGTCATATTAAAAAAATAAATTTGTGAAGAAAATGTGCTTTAATCAACTTAAAATAAAATTTACATTTAAGAATATACTAACCTTGTTTTTGTTCATCACTTTTATCATCTTCATCAACATCCATAACTACATCTTGAGGTTCAGGAGATTCAAGGCCAACTAGCAGTGCAGTTGCTTCTGCAAGCGTGTCCTGTAAAAAATAACTAAAGTTAGAACACTAATCATTAAGTGCCGAGTTACAGATAAAGACACCAACATGCCAAATCTGTAACACAGGAATTATAAGCTTTGAGCTTCTTTTGGAATGTGTGTCTAGGTAGAGTTGAACCATAGCGAATGCATGAAAAAATAGCAACAAACAAAACCAAAATTATACTTGTTAATTAAAATGATAGCTAAAAATATCATAGCTATTCATTAACTATTAGGATAGTAAAAACAAAAATGATTAGTTATAAAATTGTGTTTAAATAGTTATAACTATAGCTAGAATGGCCATCTTATTTCCAGTATGAATAGTATACATAACAGACCTGTGCACTGACTGTCCGTTGAAAAGTTTTGGTGTTAGAATCTTCATTTGAAACTGAAACATTGGATGGAGTCCAATAACTGTGTTCAGACATCATTTTACGAAGCCAGTTCACTACCCACTGCCACTTGTCTGGAGTTTGCAATAAGTACTCTTTAACCAAAGGACACCTGTTGAAAAACAAATCGATGAATCCTCCGAGGAATAAGCAAGTTGGCTAACTTGTACTCAAAATCGAAATAATTTTCACTGAGTGAAAACAACTATCATCTTGATAATCTGATACCACTTACTTTATTGAAAGACTAACTAGAAATTTAACTCCTTGATAAGATCGACGACTATCACTTGTTTCATTGGCACGTATTATAGCTGAAAGATAAGTTCAAAAAGTTAAATTGGTATCTTTTTTCAAGTAGAATTTTTTTAGTAAGTCATACATAATTTGTTATGTCACGTCTAAGTGACCCAGTTCGGAAACCAATTTATACTATGATATTTTTGATTCTCTAAAATATATTGCAAAAAAAGTCCCTCAAATAACATTTAATATTAGAAAAGCCACAAATTCATATTTTAGAATTTGAAGTAAAATGTTTCTAAATATTTTACACTTTCTATCTTTAAGCAAGACATTTCACATGGTACTACATTGCTTAAAGTTTATAAATATCTGACTGAATTAAAAGCAAATGGGAAAAAATATTAAGTTTATTTGACTGCAAAATTTTTGAAAAACATTTTGAAATGAATTTTCTTTACTACACATTTAACTATTGATCAAATTTTGAACCATTCCATTTATAAATCGCTAACTTATAAATTTAGTTAGAACAAATTTACACATTGAAGAATGCAATTGTCTGTATTCAGTAATAGAAATGTTTAAAAAATAAAATTTTGAAGCATACATACCTAGCATTCCATCAAAACATGGATGAAGCTCACTAGTAATGCCATCAATTACTAGCTGCACACGTCGGAATTGGAGCGAATCTTCCATTGCCTAAAAAGAAATATTAATTGAAACTGAGTTTTTATTTCTATTATTTATCCATTTCCAATAAATCAGATATTTAATATGGTTAACAGGGTTCATACATATTTTTAAGAAAATTAAAGATTTTTAAGGTCCAAACTTTTTTATATGTTCCATGTCTGGTCAGTTTTTACCAAAATGGAAAAAATGCAAAGATCAATTGCTACTTATAATCTAAATTCTAAATGTATGTATGATGATATTATAAATACTTTTAATACGAATCTAAACTAATACTTTTTAAAAGCTTCGGTTAGAAAGAGATAGGCATATTTTTACAGATAAATAACAAATTGAAATACAAGAGCTTCCCAAAAATGAACTGTAAATAATAATTATAAAAAAAATTACATAAATGAAACCTTTTCTGTGGGTATTACACTGAATATTTTTCATTGAGTAAATAAGTTTTTTTTTTAAATTTGAAATAAGCAGAATGCTTTTCATGTACTTACTAAAATATCCAACAGTAAAAATGATAGGTTCTTCAATTCATTTGAAGGTACAGATGAATATTGCATCTAAAAAAAAGTTATGTATTTCATAAAATCAAATAACACATTGAATTAGAATGCTTTTCAAAGTTAAGAAGATTTTCTAAAGGGCTATTTATTATTTGAACAACTTATTTTAAATAAAAAAATTGATGTAAAACAAATAACAAAATGTCAAGGATTTGGTATTGATTAAAATAAAGACTCACCATAATTTGATGAATCACAGAAATTGAGAAGTTTTCATTGCAAAAGCAACATTGCACCAACATGTCAGTGAACACAGAAATTTGGCCAGACACTTCTCTGCATGCACTAACAACCTGAGTGGGAAAAAACACAACACAAATTAACAACTATTTTTGTTGTTATACTATTATTAACATAAAATTAATAGCTTTTAAGGAGCCCCGTAAAAGGCTAATAATAGGTCTTTTTATAAGTTTAAAGCATAGCTTGCTTGAACCTGAATCACAGAGAACAATGACAACGCTTTGAAATAATACTTAAAATTAGATTAAACTGAATTAATTGCATAACCTAAACTATAAATTACTCATTTTATTTGATTTGTTTACCATTGAATCGAATTTGACCTCAACTACTAACCACAGTGAAAATATTTCCTTGCACATAAGATTGCCCTACTCAGCTTCATCAATTGTAACCAATTAATAGAATACTGGGGAAAATGGTGTGACCCTTACCTCGTTAAGAACAATTAGAAATAAATTAGAACAAGAACCTTAGTGAATGCCTGAAAAATTACCAAACTTAAAATTTTTTTTATAGTAATATGATACAATTTAAAATGTTTACATACAGAAATAAAAATTAAAAACTTTATAATTGCAAATGAGAAACGACTAAAATCAGTATCTTATTTTTTCAAATACTCATCACTAATACTATTAAAAATTATATATTAAATAAAATAATTAATTTTTTTATTCATGCTGAGTAAGGTTTATGTGAAATGAATCACAGTAAGCAAATGTTTTAGCATTTGTTTAGAGCTTAACAGGCTAACAAAATGCTTTTGGTCCATGTTAAGCACAATGTTATGTTATAAGATTTAACATTACTGAGGTTCAACTGTATTTTAGTAGTAATGTAGATATTTCATAAGGACATATATAAGCCAGCTTTATTTTTAAAAATTATTTTTATAAATGTGAACCAGTTGTGCAAAAGTTATTATGAGTACAGTTATCCAAAAGTATCCAAAAGTACTGAATGTTACCAAAACCTATGGAATCCATGCAGATCTGCCAACACTCCGAATTTAACCCATAAATACCGGACTTTTAACTATTTCCTGAATTTTTGTGTCATATGCATACACTCAAACTGCTACGGAATTTCCGTAGTTCCTACGGAAATATCATAGAAACTACGGAATTACGGAAATCTATAAAAAACTACGGATTTTGCTTAAAATTTTAGTCTTTGAAACCTTTTTTCCGTGAAATATAATTTTTTCCCCGCGATTTGCCTTCCAGTGCATTCTCTCCTTCGATCGTCCCTTTTTTCGTGACGTAATTGATTTCGATGATGTCACACTATCTGATTTCTTCCGCAATTCGCGTTCTAACTGAAGTGAAGTAATTTGATGCTGTTGTGGTTGCTTTGGACTTTGCATGGGTTTTTTTCGGTTATGCTTCCGTTTCTTTGTTAAGTTATGGATCGTTTCATGAAAAGGTCAAAAGAGACCTCGGAAGATGAAAAACCCTCAAAGAAAAAGAATTGCCAAAAATTCCGGGACGAATATTCCAAGAAGTGGCCATGCTTAATTCCTGCCGGTAAAGAGGGGTATGCTCGTTGTTCTGTTTGTAATTCTGACTTTTCAATTGTTCATGGAGGTAGCGATGATTGCCGGCGGCATGTATATGGCCCCAAACATGTTGAGCTGCAGAAAGCAGCTTTACAGCATCAGCCAGTGACAAGTTTTTTTACATCAAAGCATGAGGAAAATGGCGTTATTAAAGCAGAAACATTGTGAGATTTTTAATCGAGCACAACCTTCCCCTTGCTGCTGCTGATCACAGTGGAAGTTTGTTCGCCCGGATGTTTAGCGACTCTGAAATCGCTAAAAAATTTAGCTGTGGACATACCAAAGCTCGTGCAATTGCCGGTGTAACTGCTGACACTTATCGAGAGAAATTAGTTAATAAGCTTCAATCACGATGTTTTTCACTTTCGACTGATGGAAGCAATGATAATAAGGACAAAAAGCTCTACCCATTAGTTTTCAATGTATATGATGATGAAAAGGGGATGGTGGTTACTTCCTTACTATCTCTCGTTGAATCTGATGACAACTCTGGTGCAGGTATTTTTAGTCTTATTGACTCAGAGTTTCAGAAGTACCAGATTAAATGGGAAAATTGTATAGCCTTTGGATCTGACAATACCAACACAATGGCTGGATGTAAGAAAGGGGTAATAGGATTGTTAATTGAGAAGAAACCAAACATAAAATTTATTGGTTGTCCTTGTCATTTAATACATCTTGCTGCCCAAAAAGCTTCTAAATCTCTGATAGTTGATGTTGAAGTTGTGCTTGTAAAGATTTTTTACTACTTGGAAAAGAGCAGTAAACGGAAAAGCAAACTCAAGAATTGCCAATCACTTTTTGAAGTCAAGTTTCACAAAATTCTGAAGCATGTAAGTACTCGGTGGTTGTCCTTAGAAACTGCCCTCAATAGACTTATTGAACAATGGGATCCCTTGAAAATGTTTTTTTCTGAAGATGAAGGTAAGAAAGAAAGAAAAGACTTTTCAAAATTGAAGGAATTCTTGAATTCAACCAAAGTAAAGATTTATTGTGCATTTCTTCAGTCAGTCTTGCCAGTGTTTACTTAAGTTAATGTGTCTCTCCAAAAGGAACAGCCCTGTGTGCATACATTGCACGATGAGTTATCAAACATGTATTATGAAATTTTAGTTCGCTTTGTGACATCAATGGCAAAAAAAAAGCTAAGTCACTTCTGTGAGAACATTTTTCATCACTGCCTGTGACTATATCATAAAAAAGTTTCCTCTACAGGGTGAGTTTTTACAACATGCCACTGTTTGCAACGTTTTGAAAAGGGAGACGGCAAATTTTCAGTCTGTCCTGTACTTTTCTTCATTATTTAACAGTTGTGTGGACAATGATAGGCTTGAACTGAAATTTGCTTACTATCAAGCTGATAGCCTGCCCTCAGATGTTTTAGAAAGTGATAGAGCCGATGTATCATGGCATAAAATTTCCCAGATCAAGCACAGTAATGGCAACTTAAAATATGTCGAATTGCCAAAAATGATGTCAGTTCTTTCTGTTCCTCATAGCAATGCTAGCAGCGAGAGAATTTTCAGCATGGTCAGAAAAAATCAAACAGAATCTCGATCTAACATGAACTCAAAAACACTGGAATCACTAATCATAACAAAAATGAATATGGGAATTTGTCATGATGTTCAGTTAACCAGTGAAGACCTTAAAAAAGCAAAAAGTGCTTGTTATTCAATGCAAAAAAAATAAGGTGTCTAATTATTTTTGTATTATTTCAACATAATCATTCTTATGTTTAATATCAGTTTATTATTTATTGAGGATTATTTTCAATATTTAATTTTTATATTTAGTTAGTTAATGACAATTAATATTCAAAAGTATTAAAATATCTATATTTTATTTCATAATATAAAACTTCTCTTTGAAATTTTGCCGTGTTATGGTACGTATTTCGGTAGTTAGTTATATCGGGAATTGTACTACTGATGAAAGGTTCACCAATGTTGGAGTGTATGCATATGTACCAATAGCCGAATTATGTAAAGGCAAAACATTAAACATTCATTTGTCGCCTGACTACTATTTTTACAGAGTTAAATTCGAAAAAGTACCAGGTTAGTAGGCTGAATTAACATTTCACTAGAGCCACAGTTGGCAGGTTAGGTTAGTTTGAATTATTGCCGCAGTAGAGCTACATGAGGGCTATTGGCAACGGGTGTCGTATTTTAGAACCACAGTCAAGTGACGAGCCGACACCCGAGTAGGCACCCAAAGCAGCCATTAAGGGCGACATCATACGCAGCGTTAGGACTTTGAAGGATATTTAACGTGCACTCCCGCCACATGGGGTATTATTCGTCGGACATTTTTGGCTGTACAGGCCGTTTATAGGTCGGCAGTTATTTTGGCGATGCCAGGACCCGAACCTGGGACCTTCCGCATGCTAGGCGAATGCTTAACCGACTGGGCTCCCCAGCCCCCCACAGTTGGCAGGTCTGAATATGTAACAAATTAATGAAACAGGAAATTACTTCTTGTAAATAACGATGGGCTCCAGGTCCATACAGGGCATCAGATATTTCTTGAGGCATCACAAGAAAAGTTTCGCTGGCCGACCATATTGAACTCCTCTCCGGGTAGTTTTCCAATTCTGTAGATACAGTGGATCTTTCATTTAAAGCACACACATAAATTCTTGAAGTTGGTAGATTCAAAGCTTATCATTTTAAGTTTTTAAAAGTATTTGTATGGAAGGGGAATGTAAGCGGGTCCATTAAAAGTATCCTAATTCAAAATATATCTGTGTTAATCCAATGTGGAAAAAATCCTAAGCCAAATTACTCCTACAGTACTGATTATTTTTACAAACTGGTTTTTATATCATAAATGTAGCTGGCTTACAGGTCTCTAAAATACCACTTTTTGAAATTGTTTCAAATATTTTGTTGTAAAATTATTGATTGTATATTTAAAAAGATATGTGAACCAATTTCAAAAAGTGGTATTATACAGACAGCCACTATTTTTTTTTCTATTGGATTAACACAGAGACCCTTCAGTTTGGAGACCACTCCCATTTCCTTTAAGAGAAAAATTAAAATTGTTATTTCATACAGTTTTTAAACATACATGAAGTAATCTAAGATTAAAATAAAAATTAATTAAAAAATATTTATAACAATGCATTTTCTTATTAACCACCTTTAATAACAGTTGTCTTACCACAAGTTCTGTGAGGAGTTAAATCACAGCTCAAAACCAAAGATGCCATTGTTATATGAAGAGAACCAAACTCTTGGGTTTGCATTGGTGTCCACCGACGAGGAAACGATTCCTGAAAAATGTCATTGAAATAAGTGAATGTTTTATTTTTGAAAGGACATTTTTTTTATGTCCATTTGCAAAACTATATGTTTTAACTCTTAAACATATAGTTTTGTGAGAAAAATAAACATACATAACTAAACATATGAGGCCCAGTGGCTTAGTGGTAGTGCTTCGCATTCCCACGCCACAGGTCCGGGGATCGAATCCCGGATTGGGCGAGGTTGACCCATCCTTTCATCCCTTGAGTGGGTCGGTAAAATGGGTACCAAGCAAGCTTGGGAACTAAACACTGGGGGTTCCGGGTGAGGCTGACCACCTTACCGGGACATATGCCAAGCACCCCAGAGCCCTAGGTCACGAAAGCTGAAATGGGCACGGCAGGCCTTGGCCCAATAATGAGCTGTTGCGCCGAGGAGTTCAGTTAGTTTTTTAACTAAACATATAGTATGTCACATAATACTAAACATACATATGTCTTAAACGTTAAGAGATGGACAAACATATCATAACTACTTTGGGTTTTTAATCAAAAAGATTATTGAAATAAAAAAATTTAAATAATTACACTTGCTATTATGACATACTAGCAAATTTATACCCGTTCTCCACACGGAATAAAAAAAATATCAAATAGATTATAAAATATGTGTACCATATACCCTGTTATAGGATAATAAACTTATTATTGTTTCCGCTCCTTATAAATTATAAAATCCCGTTTCATTGCCTTAAAATTCCAAAATGAAAAATACGCTATAAAATGCACTCATAAATGTCATCACAATTCCCTCATAAATATGTAGAGGAGAACTAACTGGTCCAAGTAAATAAAACTATTTATGTAAACAAACTTTTATTTACCTAACAAAACAAACTTAAAAGTAGTAATACATCTATACGATCACGCTTAGTGCGCTGAAAAACAGTACCGAGGTCTGCCCTCAGACAAGGGCAGCACTCGTCTTATATTGATCTAGAAATTTACATATATTAGAAAGTTACATTTCTTCAGTTTCTTATTTACAATTTGCTTGGTGGTAACTTGTGAACTTGGGTTAACACTACACAACTCGGCACTCCACTTGGCAAGTTGTGTTAGAGCCACAAATACATAAAACCTTTTAGCTCATTTGGCGCAGTGCATTTTCTACAGTGGTGACCATCAGGACGTGTGTTTCATCGAGTTCGTCGTTTTTTTTAACCAAGAGTTTGGCGTCTTGCATCTAGTGCACCAGTGTGTGTTCCAGTACCCGCGTGTGTTTACGTGAACAGTCCGTTCATCGGTATGCAGAAAGGAATCGTCTCGTAGTGTGCTCCTCTTCTCCGCAACTATCGGTAAGTGGGAATTGAGTTTTTTTGACACGAGACCAGACTTTTTGCAATTTCATATTCAGTGTTTAGAATTTTAAAACATGTCCTTAACGGATGATGACGATCAGAAGGTCAACGATGATAATATTAACCCTCCAGAACTGGCTCGTGTGTCCTTTCGGGCACCGCCCTTCTGGAAAGCCAATGCTGAGTTGTGGTTTTTTCAGTTGGAATCGCAATTTTTTACAGCGCATATTACTTCGGAAGACACGAAGTTTCACTCTGTGGTAGCAGCGATTGACACTGAAATTTTGACTTACGTAAGCGATCTAGTTAAGAAACCGCCTGTAATAGATAAATACAAACATTTAAAAGAACGTATTATCAAGCATTTTTCACAAAGTGAAACCTCTAGGCTTCGGAGCTTGTTGCAAGAGTTACAGTTGGGGGATAAAAAACCTTCGCAATTGCTTAGGGAAATGCGAGATCTCTCCTCCGATAGGTTAAGTGACAAAGTTTTAACTCAACTATGGATGCAACGCTTGCCGTTATCTTGTCAGCAGATTCTGTCGGTTAGCACCGGTAATTTGGACGCTTTGTCGGCAATTGCAGACAAGATCACAGAAGTTTCCGGCATGTCTCCAGTCGTTTCCGAAGTTCAAATTAACCCTTATAATGTAATTGAATCGTTACAAAAGCAAATTTCAACCATTCAAGGAAGCGTTAAAAGACTTTCTAGAAATAGGTTTCGTGGAAATTATTCTAACCGAGGACAACGTAGGTCAAACTCCCGACAACGATCTCCAGCCATGGTCAGTCGACATCCAATGTGTTGGTATAATTTCCGCTTCGGTGACAAAGCAATGAATTGCAATAAACCCTGTAGTTTTAGGAAAAACTTAAATGGTCAGGGAAACGACCCGGCTCATCAGTGATGGCGACTACTGATGATAGCCGACGCATGAGTCGTCTTTTCGTATACGATAAGTATTCAGGTAAACAATTTTTAGTGGATAGCGGCGCATGTGTGTCAGTTTATCCCAAAAGGTTTACGCAAGGTTTTTCTAAAAAAGATTTCTCTCTTTTCGCTGTAAATAATACACAAATAGCTACTTATGGTACAATTAGGCTAACACTCAATTTAAATCTTCGCAGAGACTTTACTTGGAACTTTATTGTCGCTGATGTTCAAAATCCTATTTTAGGAGCGGATTTTTTGGAAAGATTTGAACTTTTAGTGGACGTACACAACCGTCGTTTAATTGATAACGTAACTTCTCTCAGTATTGTGGGATCAGTTGCGTGTACACCTTTCCTTGGATTAAACACTATAGCAGAGGATATGCCTTACTCTGAATTACTTAAAACATTTCCTGACATCACTAAACCATTTATTAATAAAGTTCCGAAATATCATAAGGTCACACATTGCATTGTTACTAAAGGACCTCCTGTTTTCGCTAAAAGTAGACGTTTGTCTCCCGAAAAATTAGCTGCATTAAAAAAAGAATTTAAATCTCTCTTAGATCAAGGAATAATAAGACCTTCCGACAGTTCTTGGGCTAGTCCCATTCACATGGTTCGAAAAAGCAATGGGGATTATCGTGTTTGCGGAGATTTTCGCCGATTGAATGCGATTACGGAACCGGACCGATATCCCATTAAACATATTCATGATTTTTCTTTAGAATTAGAAGGTAAGACAATATTTTCAAAACTCGACCTTGTTAAAGCGTATCATCAGATTCCGATGGAACCTAGTGACCTTAAAAAAACAGCCGTCATCACACCAATCGGTCTTTTTGAATATGTTTACATGTGTTTTGGGTTAAGAAATGCTGCCCAAACTTTTCAAAGGTTCATTGATACAGTTTTAAGAGATCTTGACTTCTGCTATGCCTATTTGGACGACGTCCTTGTCGCCTCAAAGAACAAAGACGAGCATAAATCGCATTTAGAACAAATTTTCAAACGGTTCTCCGAATATGGGGTAGTACTTAATGTCAGCAAATGCATTTTCGCTGTTCCAACTCTCCCCTTTCTGGGCTACCAAGTAAGTTCAGAAGGCATTTCTCCAATGAAGGAAAAAGTTGAGGTTTTGATTAATTACCCTCGACCACAAAATGTCGATGAACTGAGACGTTTTTTAGCTTTACTAAATTTTTACCACCGTTTCATCCCACAGGCTGCCGAAAAACAGGCATTACTGCATGACTTAATAAAGGGAAAGAAAAAACGGGACAAAACTCCTATTGTTTGGTCTGATGAGACTACCAAGGCATTTGAAAAGTGTAAAGAGACAATCTCTCAAACCACTCTTCTATCGCATCCTAAAGCTGATGCTGCATATTCTTTAATGGTAGATGCTTCGGACATCGCGATAGGAGCTGTTTTACAACAATTTCATTCAAATTCCGTTCAACCATTAGCCTTTTTCTCCAGAAAGTTAAACCCCGCTGAAAGAAAGTACAGCACATATGATCGTGAGCTGTTAGCTGCATACAGTGCTGTCAAACATTTCAAACACATGCTAGAGGGTCGAGAATTTATAATTTTCAGCGATCACAAACCACTGACTTTCGCTTTTAAAAATTGCAATGACAATTGTTCCCCCCGCCAACAACGCTATTTAGAGTTTTTGGGGCAATTTACAACCAATTTTGTATACTTGGAAGGTGACAAGAATTGTGTTGCGGATGCAATGTCTCGCATCTCTGCAATACATGTACCTACAAATATCAATTACGACGGTATGGCCGATTCTCAAAGAAATGATCCAGAATTAAAGCAGATCTTAAATTCTAATACTGGTCTTGTGTTAAAATCTCTTAAATTTCCACAAACCAATGCAACGTTGCTCTGTGATGTTTCCACTGGATCTATTCGACCATATGTTCCTAAAGATTTCCAATTTCAAGTATTTTCAGCTCTCCACAGTCTCGCTCATCCAGGAGTGAAAGCCTCAACTAAACTTCTACGAGAACGCTTCGTCTGGAAGGATATGAATAAAAACATCGCAGAGTGGTGCAAAGCCTGTCTGGAATGCCAACGGAATAAAGTCCACCGACACACCAAGTCAGTAATCGGCAACTACCCTCTTCCAAGGTGTCGATTTAGCCACATCAACGTCGACGTGGTTGGTCCCCTTCCTACTTCTCGTGGTTTTTCATACTGCCTAACTGTTGTTGACAGGTTCAGTCGTTGGCCCGAAGCTTTCCCGATGGTGGACCAGACCGCTGCGACCATTGCTGAAACCCTCTTTGCTGGCTGGATATCTCGATTTGGCGTTCCTGATTACATTTCAACGGACCAGGGTAGAGCGTTCGAGTCGGACCTCTGCCATGCCTTGATGAAATTCCTTGGAACTGAAAAGAATCGTACAACGGCCTACAACCCAGCTTCAAACGGTCAAGTAGAACGCTTTCATCGCCAGCTAAAGCAAGCCATCCGATGCCAGGCGACAGAGAGGTGGGTCGAAGTTCTTCCAAGTGTCCTTCTAGGCATTAGATCTTGCTTTAAGGAGGACCTAGGAGCGAGCTCTGCCGAGCTCGTGTACGGAACAACCCTCCGATTACCCGGTGAATTCTTCCGCTCGTCATCGTCATCAACAACTCCCACACACGCAGAGTTTGTGCATCGACTTCGTGACAACATGCAGAAACTCCAGGCTACGCCAGCGTCAAGGCATTCCAACAAAGACGTCTTCATTGCCAAAGATCTGATGCAATCGTCACACGTGTTTGTAAGGCAAGACGCAGTAAGAAAGCCATTACAACAACCTTACGAAGGACCATACAAAGTGGTAGACCGCAAGGAAAAGTTTTTCAAATTGTTAGTAAAAGGAGTACAGAAAAACGTGTCGATTGAC
Organism: Oedothorax gibbosus; assembly: GCA_019343175.1. NCBI lineage: Eukaryota > Metazoa > Arthropoda > Arachnida > Araneae > Linyphiidae > Oedothorax > Oedothorax gibbosus. The sequence goes on from CM033280.1 coordinate 37,561,590, forward strand.
AGGTTAAAGCCAGCTTTCTTCTTGACAGACAATTCTCCTTCAGCTGATCCTTGTGCAGAATCGCAAGCTCCACGAAGTTATACAACTCGGTATGGACGAAAAGTTCGCTTTCGACTTTCTTAGTCCTTGCCTTTTTCACTTGCGGGGGAGCCCTGTGGCTCTAACACAACTTGCCAAGTGGAGTGCCGAGTTGTGTAGTGTTAACCCAAGTTCACAAGTTACCACCAAGCAAATTGTAAATAAGAAACTGAAGAAATGTAACTTTCTAATATATGTAAATTTCTAGATCAATATAAGACGAGTGCTGCCCTTGTCTGAGGGCAGCACTCGTCTTATATTGATCTAGAAATTTACATATATTAGAAAGTTACATTTCTTCAGTTTCTTATTTACAATTTGCTTGGTGGTAACTTGTGAACTTGGGTTAACACTACACAACTCGGCACTCCACTTGGCAAGTTGTGTTAGAGCCACAAATACATAAAACCTTTTAGCTCATTTGGCGCGTTTTGGGAAATAATTTGGCGAGAAAATAGATATAGCTACCCACACCCATTATACAGCTGTAACACAATGACCTTCGAACAACCGACCAACTTATAAATTATTTATAAAAGAAATTGCCTATTTGGCGAATTTAAGTTAATAATTTGGCGAATTTGGCAACGTATTTGGCAAAAAAATAAAGACATAAAACACTAATAGCTCTAGTGCGATGGCCTTTATTAACCATAATAGTTCAGTAATAGCTTAACTATACATTTATTGCTTAAATATGCATACATGCAGTCAACAGAAAAATCAATGAAAAAATCATCAAATAAACCCACAATAAAATCCGGGAATGAAGACTGGCAGAATTACGTCACTTGAAACATATCAATTATTTTTCAAATAATGAATTTAGTTTCTGAAAGTAATGGCAAAAGAATAAAATAAACATTTTGAATTTTAAATGTTTTTGTTAAAAGTTTTATTTAATTTTTTCAGCCGATGGCATCAGGAAAGAGAAAAAATGATCGGAATTGAGCAAAAGTGGTGCATTTTTTTCAGAAAATTCGAATTTTCTCTAAAAATGGAACAAATATGAAAAAACTAAGCCTCAGGTGCACACGTTGGTATTAAAGGGAATCTATCTTAAAAATTTCGAATTTCTGAGGGCAGTATAAGTAGGTCTTTTACGATCCAAAAACAAACAGACACACACACAGACTCTTTTATTATTATAGATGATGAAGCGATTCCTGCCATATGTCATTGAAAAAAGTGAATGTTTAATTTGTGATGGGATATTTTTTATGTCCATTCATTCACAAAACTATGCATTTTGACTGTTAAACATTTAAGACATAGATAAATATTTCCCATAACTGTTTTGAGTTTTGAACCCAAAAAGGAGTGAAATAAAATAATTACACTTCATATTATGATATAAAAGATCCTTTTTACTTCCTTTGCAAAATAAACAATAAGTATAAAGCACAACACACAATTTGTTTTGATGTTAATTTGTATTATTTTCATCTGTTATTTTAATAAATAGCTTTGATGACAGTGTGTATGCAAATTAGGTTATTTTATTATTAGATAGTACTTACATAGCTCTGCAAAATAATACTTACATAGCTAATAAATAATACTTACATAGCTCTGCATATTTGCGGAGGCTGGTCCCAACAAGAAAATAAGTAGCTTTTGAAATGCATTATTTAGAATAAGATGGTTGCAAGTTTTATGACCCTGAAATTAAAAATTTTATAAGTTCTTTATGACAGCCCAAAAACTATGTTTTTATATTACATTGACATAACATTAGTTTTTAGTTTTAGTTTTAATTATAGTTGCACTAGAACTAAACGAGGGCTATTGGCAACGGGCCTCCTAATTTAGAACCACAGTCAAGTGACGAGCCAACACCTGAGTAGGCACCCAACCAAACCCCAAACCATAAAGGGCGACATCGTACGCAGCGTTGGGACTTTGGAGCATATTTAATGTGCACTCCCTCTTCTCGTGGTATTATTCAATGGTCATTTTCTGACATAACATTAAGCAAAATATGAAAACATATAGCAACATGAAACATACCAATTGAGCATAGTTACTGAGTAACCAGAAATACTGACTACAGCTTTTACAGTTGTCTGGCACATCATGATTAAGCATTTCCAAAAGATGCATAATTACTGTATGAAGGCTGTATGCAGTCTGCCAAAAGAAAATATTGCATGTAAAAGTTTCACGCACAATAAAAACAGTATTAATTAATGAATGAACATAAAAAATTTAAAATAAATTTTCAATGTAAATAAATTATAAAATGTTTTTTTTTAAAACTTATTACGAAAGAATCGTTTTAAAATTATTTTTAACTTATTTAAGTGGTGCATAATTTAAACTATTTTTTATTTACCAGGTATTTAAGCTGAAAAAAATTGCATTCAAATACCTAACTTTAAATAATGTACTCAATAAGATCAGATTAGTATGGGTAAAAATACCAAAATGTTTATAGCAACTTTTTACTACCTAAACAGAAACGGGCTATCATATATTACTCGACTCAAAAAATTGTTTTCTTACCACTTCTCCTTCATTCATAAGAAAATTACACATTCCTCTTTCAAGCAACCTTGCAAACACTAGACGAACTTCACGACTAGGACAATCAAGCAGAAAAGGCCTAAAACATAAGTAATTGTAAGTCATAAACCATTTGTTTCCTATACAAAAAATTATGATTTAAGATTGTTTATGATTTGTGGCAAAGGCATAAAAAATATAAAGTAATATGTCTGCAACACAAGTTAATTAAAATCAAATTGCCTTATTGATATACATTAACTTTTAATTAACAAAAAAAAATTTAAATACTATTTCTTAAGTAGAAGAAAATTTCAATATAAAGGTTTGAGAGGAATAAAATATTTGGTATAATACCTTCCACTTTTTAAACACTTAACATACTTTCCACGTTAAAAACATAATGTGGAAGCTAAAAACTATACGTACTTCAAGTAACTTAGCCCAGCATCAGTGCTTAGAAATTCAATAAACCAGTTGGAAGCTTGCTGGCAATTATTGATGACCCTTTCAATAAATTCTACCAGTTCATTCATTGTCTCACTACATATAATAAAATAAAAGATATGAAAATATATTTTATTGAAATAACTATTAAGAAACTACTATCAAAATTTAAGATCTAATATTTGGAAAATCAGTCATAAAACAGAATATTGGAAATTTCTATTTTTTTATTGCTAAGTTATTTTTATGTGTTGTTTATTGTTATGATAGCTATACAATTTGCAAGTTTGAGCCCTTATATGTTTATGCAGTCAAATTCAGAAAATTATACTTTTATCATGAGGCTTTATTTCATTTAAATGTTTTTATTAAACTAGTTTGGCAATGTAGGGCTGGTTTGGCAATTTTAATTACCGTGCAAACTAAAAGTTTTTAGATGTTAATAAATTACCAAATTATGCTTCAAACTTACAGAAAATTTACATTTTGTGTTGTTTGTAAAGTTTAAAAGAACTAAAGCCCCATAAAAATAACTTAGCAAAATAATTGCTAACCAAAATATCCAAAAAAAAATTTACTGAACTCAAAATCTAAGCTTAGTTTTAAATATTTGTTATATATTAAAATTAAATACCTCAACAGAGGACTCAATAACACTTTCAATACATTGCCATATTCTTAAATATATTTTCTAATAAACAAAATCAGTAAAAGCAAATGTCAAAAACTTTTTTTTTAAAAGTTATTTCAGATTTAAATATATGTGTAAAAAAATAATTATTATACTTCTTCAAATTTACATTTAAAACTAAATACCTGCGATAAAAAATGCTTACCTGGATCGCTTTTTGTATCGCAAGTAAGTATTGAAGAGAAAATTAACACTCAATGGGAGAAGACTATTGACAGCATAGCTGGAAAAACACATTGAATTTGCCAAGTTCTGAAAGAAAATTCACAGAGTTACAAATAACGTATTTACAATTTTAAAAATAATCCTCTTTTTTATTTAGAAAGTTTATCAAACAAAGAGAGAAAGAAACTACATTACAACAAGTAAAATTCTAAATGTTAAGGAACACACTTTAAAGTAAGCATATTTTTATTTTTCATTAAATACATAAACTGTATTAGTATGTATACAATTATAAAAATGAAGCTCTGATTCGAAACTAGTTACAACATTAGCAAACAGCAGTTGCTTGACAAACTTACTTAGTAGTTCATCAAACAGAGAGAAAAAGAAATCGCACAATATCAAATTAAGTTCCAAATGTTAAGGTATACACTTTAATGCAAGTACATTTTGTTTTTAATTAAATATGTAAACTATATTGGTATATCAAAATAATGTTCCAATTTGAAAACTACTTACAACATTAGCAAACAGTAGCTGCTTGACAAACAGGAAATAGGACTCATTGTAAACATCTCTGTTGTGCATGAACCGCAAGTTTTCATCTTGGACAACTTGCTGGATTCTTGCTGGCATTCTTTCCAAAAACAAACCGTGCCTCTCCCCTCGATCTACCAATTGGGTCAGCTGTGATAGGCTGTCCCTTTGGCGGTGATGGGGACTTTGCTTTTTAGGAGTTCTGTAATAAAAATATAGCATGACTGATTATTGAAATTGGCAAAAATGAAAACTGGTTTGTATTCATAAAAAGGCAAAAAATAATGCAATTATTGTTGATTACTTACACTCAAAGAGGCTTGAAATACTAAAGATTTAACTTATTGTTATTGCAATATTTTATAGTCAAAGTTAACTGATTAAGATAAAGAATTTTTTAAAAATTGAGAAGTAGCATAAAAAATCAAATTTTCTTAAGTTCAAAAGCATTTTAGATCTATATAAATAACATATTTATCAAATTAAATGAATATTTAAAAGTTTTTAAAAAACCAAAAAAAATTATTCATCAATATTAAAAAAAGCTCACTAGTTTAATAAAGAGCCAGAAGTATACCTATTAATCATCAGCTCTTCTGATTTTCGAAAAGAGAACTTATTTGGGGTTTTCCTAGGAGTTCTAGGGGTTCTAACAGCTTCTTCTACCTTTTCGTAAAACAGCATGTAAGCATTCCAGTACCGTTGACGAATTTCAGGATAAGAATTACCTGAAGATTTGTATGTTTGTTATAAGAAAATACTTGAAAAAATAAAATTATTCTAGTTCTGCTTTAAATTTTAATATGTTACATTATAAATGTAAGTAGTTATATCCAAAGTATTGTCAAAAACAGTCTTATATAATTTTTAATTAAAATTGTGTTATGGAATATCCTTTAAGAAATTTCTTTGAGAGTTATTAAAATAAAAGTTTGTAAACAAAACATGCATTAAGAGATTTTTTTATTTTTAAAAAGTTATACCAAAGCATGTAGTATATTTTGCATTTTTTAAAGCCTTTATAATATACAATTATATAAATTGAAATTTTAACATTGTGAAAAAACATTCAGTATTTAAGCATGTCTAACTCCTTACTTGAATCTCTAACTTTGGCTTTGTACGTTCCTCCAAAACATTCAGCTTCAATTGTCACATCGTTCATGTCAAATTCCTCAACCGAAATGTCATTGAACTTGTACCACTTTGAAAGTTTATCACCAGAATCCAATCTTAAATTCACAAACAAATTGTTCTTTAAATTAAATAAATGTTACCAAAAAAACTTTTTAGTTGTGACAATAAAACACAATAGGATTATTTCTTCAGAAATCACCCTTAAATGGAATCAATATTCAATTTAATCAACAGGCTTGAATAAAATTACAGAGAAACAAAATCCTTTTTTTTTACAATGAAAATCTGCCCCAATTAAAATCAAGTCCTTGTTTAAATTAATCAAATGACCCTTCAAGAATTCTTATATTCCAATTTACTTAGCCTAAGCCCTTGAACTTCTTTTTCTTTAAACATAATATTTATGAATTTATGAAAAAGTGCCTGTTTGCTTAAATTAAAACAGTATAATAAAATACTAATAAGGACTTGTAAGAAGGACTATAATTGTACAATAGTCAATTTTTGACTTTTTTTTGGGGGGGGGGGGGGGTGGAAATGCCCAAATAATTTTTTTTAACTGTTTCTGAAAAAAAAAATCTAAATTAATTTATGGTATTGTCAAAAAGCAATTAGAAATGGAACAATGTCTGCTTTTTGTGTAACGTCATCTCATTGAGTGTCCTTAAATTTAATTGAATTCAAAAAAAATTATCTGCATGAATGTGAAAAGGTAAGTTTACTATATAAATATATTATTCTGTATCTTACTATGTAAATATATTAAATACAAATAGATAATTTATTATAAGCTTTTGATTATTATATAATTTATTATCTTAAGAATTAATTATTATATTATAAATTATTAATTATTATATTATAAATTATTAATTATTATATTATAAATTATTAATTTTTATATTATAAATTAATTATTATATTATAAATTATTAATTATTATATTATAAATTATTAATTATAAATTATTAATTATTATATTATAAATTATATATTATAAATTATTATTATTATATTATAAATTATTAATTATTATATTATATTATTATATTATAAATTATTATATTATAAATTATTATATTATATTATAAATTATTATATATAAATTATTAATTATTATATTATAATTATTAATTATTATATTATAATTATTAATATAATTATTAATTATTATATTATAAATTATTAATTATTATTATAAATATTAAATTATAATTATTAAATTTATTAATTATTAATTATTATATTAAAATTATTAATTATTATATTATAAATTATTAATATTATTAATTATATATTAAATTAATTATAATTATATATTATATTATAATTATTATTATTATAAATTATATATTATAATTATTATTATTATTATTAATTATTATTATTATTATTATATTATAAATTATTAATTATATTATTAATTTAATTAAATTATTAATTATTGAGATTTTATGCACTATCTATTCCAATTAATTGTAACTAACTAATAGTGCCCTGCGTTTGCTTGGCCACTATGCACCACAGCTCCGACTAATTCGTACATGCTAGTTCCCAGTTTCTGGGAGTTAGCAGTTGCTGGGACTACCTGGTCATCGCTGTCACTTTCATTCTTCATTGTTTCTTTTTCTTGTATGCCCTCGGCTGTATAGGGCTGCATATCCAGTTTCCAAGGGAACTTAAAGGTAAAAACAGCAAAAAAATTAAACTTCCGCTTTAATTAAAAATTACAGTTTGTCAATCCAAATAATTTTAAAGGGTTTAAATTATGGAATAAAATTAATTTTTGAGATGGTTACTAGTAAAACTTAATCGTAAAAGTAGTTTAGAATGTTAAGATAAATCAATATATAACTGAAAAGAATTTATAAGATCAATAATTACAAATTAGTATATTTGAAAGGTCAGTTGCTCTAAAGTCACTTTCTCTAAATTATAACTAAGATACAGGGTCGGTCGGTCGATCGATTCATTGGTGGCTTTTTACGATTGCAAATTCAATTGGATGAAATCGCAAATAAGGTGCCAATATCTTAGTTATACTTTCGACAAAGTTTTGCAACTGAACCATTTATTTGTTAAAAACCATAACTTTAAAAAAACGGCTTCAACAATACATTCAATAAATGGAATTACCGTAGCCTATAACTATCGAAAGTACTTTTATTAAAAAAATTGAGTTACTGACATGAAGCAATGGTTACTAGTAAAACTTACCTTAAAATAATCATCGAACTTCAATGATCGATTTGCTTCCCAGTCATAATCAAACCTTTTCAATTGAATCACTAACACTGGAGGCAAAGTTTTGATGCATGTTCTTTTTATAGTGTTGCGCTGTAGATCAAATATTGACTTTAAATGCACAAGTTCTATTGAGTAGGTAAAATTAAAATAGAATAACCTAGCAAAAAAATTACAGTGCAACTTGAACAATCTATTTTTTTTTTTTTTTTTGTGCATATTTAGAAATAATTTATAAGAATGAGTTTTTATGAAATAAAATAAATATATAAATGGAGTGGTTAAAAAAAGTTATATACTCATACTCATAAGTTTAAAGTAACATAGTTAATAAAAAGTTTAATTTACTTTTGCACTGCAAATATATATTCTAGATGGCTATGTCTTAATCAATATTGCATGAATGTGGAATTTTTGAAATTCATTGCTATCAATACAAACTGAACAGAAATTTACAGGAAACATCAAATCAAGATAAAAATTAAGGAATCAATATTAAGTAAAAGTGGCAACAATAGATAATTTAAAATTTTCAACAAAAATTACATTAGACTTATTTAAGTGCCAAAGGTACAACTAACTGTTAAGCTTACTGGCAAATCAATATTAAGCAAACCACTCAACATGGACAATGTAAACTTTTATAACACCTTTTTTATAATGGGAATTACTAGTTTATGGAGGAAATATAATATATCCTACCTTTTCATGACATTTTTCACATAAGTAAGCATTGTGTCCTTCAAGCAGTTCACCTTTCACAAATTGGTCCAAAGAATCAGTAAGGTTTTGACTTTTTACAGGTAGATTAAGGGCCATAAAAGTTTCTTCTCTTTCATACCTGTAAAGGATTGCTTAATATCAGTTTTTTAAAGGCAAGTAGTTATGTAATAAACTGAAGTTTAATCTTATAAATATAAATTAAAAGCAACTTGGGAGAAGATAAAATTTTACCAAAACAGAGTAAATAAAGCACCATGATCATGACAAGCTCTTATTTTAAAAAAAACCACGGTAAACTAATTCTTAACTACTTTTTTGCATTCGGTGCAATAAATGCTGTTAATCCTAAATTTATTTTTTACAGCAACACTTTTGTTTAATGCCCAGTATTAACAATATAAAAACTGCATGCTCTACAAGCAATGTACATACCTGTGAGGGCATCCTATGCATATTTTCTGGTCAGAAAACACTCCTTCATACTTTGGTTTGAATACAGGATCCCAGCCGTTCTTAATGAGGTACTCATCAATTTGGTCAATCAAATGAGTAAAAAATTCAAAAGCATCTTGTTGTTCTCGAACGTTGATGGGCTCCCCCCACAACCGAAAACATTTCCAAAAGTTTTCTGGTGCATGATACTGAAGACGAGACTCCAATAAATGGCCAAAGACCATTTGGAATTGATAGAATAAGCTGAAATAGTCACATAACCAAGTTTAAATGACTAATTTAAAGTAATTTAAAAATACAATACATAATAAAATAATAAACCAAAGAATCTACGTTTTTTTCAAATTAAGTTAATGATTTGTAAAAGAGAAAGCTTTTGAAAATATTTAAATTAAATAGTGTTACCTTACAAAATACATACACTAATTACTTATTTAAAAATAACACAATTATAATAATAAAAGAAAATGTATATTTTGGGAGAAAAAGGGTCAAATAAAACAACTCTTGGTGTTTTTTTTTATAAATGTGAAGATTATATTTAGGGTGACCGCATTTTGCAGTACGGTATTTCTTTTTGGGTATTTGTCCTGCCTGTTTCAAAAGGTCCTAAAAATGCCAATGTTTTTTGTACTTGTACTACAAAGTGTCCTGCATTTAAAGTGATAATTAAAATTTCTCACAAAAACCATCTAAAGCAAAGCATTTTCTTTGTAGAAAAGTCACTTATGTTAACCCCAAACAGCAAAATAACTTTGACTTTATATAATTTCAAATAGTTACTGAGAAATTTATTGAAAGTATTATTTATTTCAAAACGGTCTAAGTAGTTTGTATCTTATTACAAGACTCGAGTTGGTTACAAGCCTGAAATTACAATAATATTGATTAAAAAATTGACTATACCAAGAAACGTGTGATTTTTTTTTCTTTGCTTCTTCAACACTGTACTGCATTGTTGTTGAAAATATCTGGTCACCCTAATTATATTACTATACATAAAAACCAGCATTTTATCACTTGTTTAAATATAATGCACTCCAACTATTAGTTAAAGTAATTAGCAGTCATCCGTTAGTAAATAGTTACACTTAAACCTTCGAAACAAATGAAAAACTTTATGTAAATTAGAAATTTTTTTCGTAACTTCATTGTAAGTTACTCAAATGCTTAGAGCTAACAGAATTATACATTAAAAATAATATTTACCCATCCTCATTTGGTTCATTTTCATCAACTGATAGAATTGCTTCTTTTATACCTGGCTGCATATATAATTGTTGAATAACTGAATTCATATAACATGTGGCACCAGCATTTTTCAAGCCTACATAACCACATAAAGCTCTTTCTGCAACTAAAGGTTCATACTAAAAATAAAAAAAATTTCAACAATTATTGTAAACACAAAATGAACTTATTTGATTAATATAGAAAAAAACTTGCATAAATATAAAACACTTTTTAAACAAAACTCATTTATTCTGTGTTTTAAATAAACACTCAACAATTTATAATGTAGTACTCTATCAAAGGATAATAAATGCTCGGCTACCTGAAAAGTTTTCTTTTTTTTTTAATTTTAAGTATGATACAAATATATATCAAATCTAACAAAATGACTAAGATTTCTTTGAAATTTAAAAATGATAATAAACCTCATATTCTTTGGCAAGTTCTGGCTTCACATTATGGTGCATTGTCAAAAGATGTTTGACTGTAGTCTCCATATTTTCTAAGCAACCAGTAGAAAGTTCAACCAAAACTTCATAAGCAGCTACTCTGGATTCTGGACTACTGCACCTAAAAAAGAATTGGATTTATACTTCTTTCATATTTTTAAAGCAGTGTTTTTTTTTAAATAAACATTTTACGATCAAAAAGTTTTGAAAAAAATACAGTTTATAAATCTTTTTAAAGAAATTAAAAACATCTTTTTCAAAGTTCTTAATGCTAAAAAAACTTTTTGCAAGGACCACTTAAATCTTATTCGTACTCTTTGTTTCCAATGTTTAGCAAGTGCTTACTTGTTTAAAATTATTATGATTAAATGAAATAATCTTTAATCTATATTTCTTCATTCATAGCAATAAATGACTATCGAATAAACAAATGAAATGTTCATTATAAAAAATACAACCATTGCCAGATTTCTTAAAATTAATTTTAACTTTAACTTTTTTAACCTAGGCAATTATGAATATTAATCTTTAAAAGAATTGTACTTTACATTTTCTAGAAATCATATATTAAATCTTACTTAGAAGTAAAATCCCGTGACGAGCTGCTATTGGTGCAACTTGCCTCAGTTGATATCATTAATGAGGCAGGGAACAGGAAATAGCGAAATAAATCAGGGATTAAAACTTTACCTAAAATAAGAATTATTATTTGACAAGATACGTGTGAAACTTGCAAAACTCTTATAATTCAAAGGTCTAATATCATTTTACAAAAATTTCAAAATCATTTTTTTAGAAAAATTGTTTATTATAGAACTCGTAGACTTGACAAGCAATTCTCGAAGATTAATCCAGGATATTTCCATGTGAAGTCTGGTAGAAATTTAACAATTTTCAGGAGGTAACAAATAAGAAATTGACATCTCATCTGTTGAAATCGGTAATATAATTTAAACCTTTGTTAGTCATTGATTCAATAAAATAGTTTCCACTTTTTATGTTATCAATATAGTGTCGAAACTAAAAAAGAAAAAAATGGACCAGTTGTTCTGATATAAAAACTTGGTTTGACAATTTCAGCATATATATTCTGAGTATATGATTATCTAAGACTTACCAGCTTCGTTTTTCTGCACACCATCACAAGTGAGTAGAGTTTTGATGAGGCGAAAGTGGCCTTCCATCAGGGCACTGTCAGCGGCTTGAAGAGCGGCCACAGAAGAGGGCGAAAAACCTTGCAGCCAGTTGATTTCATCTTCGATCATTTGTTTAGGATCGATGTGAAGACGTTTTTGATCGAAATCTGCAATGTATATCATAATAAATCAATGCGCCGATTGGGATGGGGTTAATTCAAATCAACGAAGTCAAAATATCTGTAGCTTTACGAGGTAAACTGTAAAAAACACAAATTTCTTTTCAAAGTATAAATAGAAAAATTTTTTATCTTGGAAACAAAAATCAAAGCCCAAAACAGTACATGCATGCTAGTAACTCAATTTTTTTAAACTATTCTTTGGAATTACGATAATCCATTATTTCTGAACACTAAGTTATAAAACAATAATAATTTTAAACCTGAAATTTCAAATCAGACAAACCTGTTAGTCCTCGAAGCAATCTGCAGCACAGCTCAAAATATTCCGAACACTGACTAAGTAGCCTGAAAAAGAAAAAATTATAATCATATCATTCAAAAAATTTCAATTAGTTTAAACTTTTTAACATTAAAGCAATCATATTGGAAAACTTGTTAAATGGAAATATCTTTTTCTGCCCAGAAACTCAAAAAAGTTTCATTGAAACTACTTACAACTTCACAAAAGCCTTGAATAAATAAATATAAAGATCCTGATCTAAGAATGGAAAAAGTAGTCCACATTTTACTACTCTTGAAATCATTTGTATGTTTTGCAAACTTCAAGATTACAGATCAATATCTGAAGATTTAAACTAAAATTTACTTATTTTTATCTTTTTTAAAAGTTTAGGAGAGGGTTTTTTTCAAATAATTTTTGAATATTAAATTAATTGCCAACTTAGTTATTGATTATTAATCATGCGTTAACAGGACTAACTTTGCAAAGATAAAGTTACAAGCATCACTTAAAAGTTATCAAGTGTGAAAAACAAAAAGATCAAGTTTGTGAAAATACTATACTAATTTAAATGTTGTCAAAAAAAATTATAGATTTTTTTTAATTTATACCTTTGGCTATCACCTCGGGTACAAGTAGATGGCACCCATAGAGGCAATCGAGCCTTTAGAAGGACTCCGATGAGATGATCTCTGGGACTAGGTGAAGAGTTGACAACTGTCATGCTCAACTTGCTGAATTCTTCTAAAGCACACCTACGAACAACTGGACTTGGCGAGCATAGAAGGATGTCGATAACAAAGTCACTTATGCATGGAAGTGATGCAAATTTACCTATAAAAGACTTTTAATTATTTCAAAAAATAAATACGGCATTTAGGTTTATTAATATATAGGTATTAATTAAAAATATATTTAAAAATATTTATTTGCATTAATTGTGGATAATTTTTTTAACAAGTTTAAAATAACTTACTAAAAACATCTATCCTCATTTTGATACATGTGATTAAAAATTCTAAAGCTTTAACAGACAACAAAACATCTTTTTCCTTTACAAATTGCTGTTGAGCACAGATGCCACTTTGTAGAACAAGATCTCCGTTATCGCTGCCACTGCTTGCATTACTGCCTATAATACAAAATGAGTTTGTTATGATTATATTTATGTATTTGAAACTTAAATGATAAAAAATTGCCACCTTAATGTTACTTTTATATAAACTATGTAACTTAATAGCTTTTAAAGGCATTAATTTTCATATAAACACATTATGATATATTGTGTTGAAACTTACGCAAAATATGAAATGAATGTTTTAGTGCATTGAATTATTTATTCTGTTATATTCATAAATGATTAAAATTCAAATTTAGAAAACTTTATAATGCTAAATAAAATTAAAAACTTAAGAATGTGTTTGATACAGAGAATCAAGATAACACATTCTAACTCCAAAGTCAGGTTTCCAAAAATAAGTTTTTAAAGAACTTAAGAGCTTATGGTTGTTCTGATATTTTCATTGCCACATCAATTATCCAAGATCATAAAGTATTTTTCCAAGCTACTCAATTTCACTTTTCAAAAAATTAAACATTACTTTTCACTTCATTTATAGATTATAAAAGGAACTTATTTTTGACACATTAAGCAATATATACAAAATATAGCAAGCCTCTAAAATACTTTTATTTTAGGACTTTACCTACAAGCTATGTAAAACTCATTAAGGTTTACAAAGCTTATAATGCTAAATATTGACTCTCTACTCACCAGTGCTACTTTGGCGACTTCTCCTCCCCATGCAGGATCGAGTCCCTTCTTTGGTTGGAAGACAAGAATTAACCAACAGCAAATTCCCAGCCGCTGCGGCCCAAGACAAACGAATCAAACTGGACAACGTTCCTAAAAGCTCTGTTGTGCTGATTGTCTGTCGTATAAGAGATAATATATTGGGGTTAAAATACAATAAGTATATGTACTTTTATTACAAATAAAGCAAAAAGTAGGAAAATTAAAATTATTAGCTGGTAAATAAGGGCGAATACACAATTTTAATCCCAACGATATAGTCCTTTGTTTTAATTATTTGTTTTTTAACCTTCAGAGACATAAACAAATTGGCTGACATGTAAACTTGCTTTTGCTGCATGATATTAAAATTTAAATATGTAACTGAATTTTTTAAAAATTATATTTTATTAGCCAAGCAGACATTATAAATGACTCCACCATACTTTAAAATTTTTAATTTAAAAAAATTATAAAACTTTTTTTAAAAATTAAAATTAATGTGTGTTACCGGAAAAACCTGCCAATCAGATGATGGGTGTATATGTCTGTATACCTCAGATGGTTAAAGTCTAAATGCAGATTTGTTATTTTTCTATTTAAAAAAAAAATCCAGGACTTGCACAAATGCAAGTCTTTTCTAAGAAATGACACTAAAATTTGATACCAATCAAACTAAATTTACCTCAATTGCTTTTACTCCATTCAACCTTTTCACAGCGCTAGATAATTCTTCAGATATTGCAGAATTAGTACAAAATTCAATTATTGACACCTTACCACCACTGGCTAAAACGGCTTGATGGCCGAACAATGATGTAATTTCAAGGCCTGTTTCACCACATAGCAGAAACCTAGATTTTAAAAAATAAACTTTTATTCAACATTTAAATAAAATGTAATAAAATTTATACAACTATAACATTATATACAATAATAGATAGCTGTGAATATTAACATGCTTAAATCCTAGGGCATCAAAAGGTTAAGAACTACTATTAACTAAACTTTAAGAAAACGTTCTATTTAAGTGTTTAATTTTATTATTGTGTTTAATATTTCAATCAAAGTAATGTTGATGTAGGAAAACCGAATAAACTAGAATTTAAAATATTTTGAGTCTGTGTTTTATTAGTCAATTTATATGGATTTGCTGAGATAGTTTAAAATTGCAATACAAATATAAAGTCCTTAAAAAACCATAGCTGTTTATTTCTGTAAACAATTTTTTTAAATGAATGAGGTTATAGATCATTATTATTTCTATGTATCTTAAAATATAACTACAACAAAAATTTGTGTATCAAAATTATACACAGCTAAATTTGAATTGGAATAAAAATTTGAATTGGAAAAATTACCTAGCAATGGCCAATGCAGTCAAATAACAGCCCTGACGAATATCATAGTCAACCTCAATAGGTATGCTATCTTTCTGAAGAATATTCAGAACAAGTGTCAAACCCCCAGCTGATAAGAAGTCATTGCTAAACATCTGAGCGCTCTGAACAGTGTTGGTGTCTTGTACTACAGGCATTAGTTTTCCACTTAATGCCTGCAACATAATAGAAATTGTATTGATCAATACACAAATATCCATAGAATAAAATATTTATTTTGAATATTGAATAGTTTCTTAACCCTCTGAGGAATAAGCAAATTGGCTGAGATGTAAACTTGTTTTCACTGCATGAGATTTAAATTGAAATTTGCAGCTGAAAATATAATTGTTTAAAAAATTATGTTTTTGTAGTAGAAGCTTAATAAATACCTATCCCATGCTTTAAATCTTGAATTTTAATAAAATGAATAAATTTATAATTGTTTACAAATTATTTGTATTTTATAATTGTTTACAAATTATTTGTATTTTATAATTGTTTACAAATTATTTGTATTTTATAATTGTTTACAAATTATTTGTATTTCATAATTGTTTACAAATTATTTGTATTTTATAATTGTTTACAAATTATTTGTATTGCTAGAAACCCTGACAGTCAGATGTATGGTTTATAGATCTGTATCCCTCAGAGGGTTAAATATTTTCTTATAAATAGATTTTAGCTTTGTAATTCTTTTCAAAAATAGTCATTTTGAACAGCAATTAAAAAAACATTTGCAGCACGGGAATAATTTCAGTTCTAAAAGTCATCACTCAAATCAAAATTACAATAAAACTTGATAATGAATACAACACTAGTGTTATTAAATAACAATACTGATTCACGCCTAAATACCTCTAAATTGTAAAGCAATTTGAAATGTGATATTTGATAAGACACATCAAATAGATTTTTCAAGACTTCTTTTGGAGATTCACAGCGCTGCTCCTTTGTGGGTGAAGTAACAGAGAACTTTTTCGGACTAGATTTTGGACTGTCTTTCGGGGTTGTTGGAGATGGGATTTCCATTATTTTCTAAAATAAAAAATAAATACAATCAAAAATATAAAAATGCAATGTTTTTCATGCAAAACATAAGTATGTTTTTAAAAACAAAACTTAACACAAATGTTCCGTCGAAAGGAGTAACTTTAGCCTCAAATTAAAACCCTACTACTGACTTTCTTCTTCAATCTTTTTTTAGTCATATAAAGAATCCAAGGGAAGAACCTCTTGATTGAGTAGGAATCTTCAGCTTTTCAGGTCTGCTTGGCAGACATTGGCAACAGGAAACCAGTTTCTCTTTTGTTTCTTCTCTTGCGGTGCAAACATAGGTCTCGTGTCTGGCAAGAATCAGGGTTGCCATGAGTGAAGAACCAAGGAAGAAACCGGTTTCCTTACACCAGTTTAGGCAATGACTCGCTATCGTTGCCAAAGAGGCCTGAAAAGGACGGATATCCTGTCGAAGAAGGCCTGGCAGAAGGCCTGGTTAGAAGGTTTTTATCCTGGACTCTTCATATGTCAAGGCAGAGTTGCCACTTTTGCAATAAATCAGGGGAACAAGCACATTTTGACAAGCACATTTTTAAACATTGTATTTGATGAGAAATCATTAGTTTGAAAAGTGTAAGTAACCTTAATTACCTTGGCACTAATTGAGTCAAGTGCATCCAAAATGGCAGGATCAGTAGGTATAAGATGCAACAAATTCCTGACTTGAAACGTTATGCTAAAAAATTTCGAAAAAGGAAATTGAAAAACAAAATACAGTGTTGTGGAAATTGGATTACTTGTTCAAAGTAAAATTCTTACTTTGGATCTTCAAGTGTTGATAACTGGTATAGTTTGTCAAATACTTGACCCCCAGTTGCCATCACAACACCAGGTAGTACTCTCTCCTATTGAATATTAAACATAAAGGTATGTGTTATGACTTCAGTGATTAATTTTACATCAACTATCAAATAAAAACAACATTCAACAAAAAAAGGTGAGAGACATACAAGTTTTATTAAAGTTCAGTTAAATTATTACAGCACTAGAGCTACACGAGGGTTATTGGCAACGGGCATCGTAATTTAGAACCACAGTCAAGTAACAAGTCGACATCTGAGTGAGCACCCAACTTAACCTTTAGAAGCTGCATCGTACACAGCATTGGGACTTTGGAGCATATTTAATGTGCACTCCCTTTTAGACAAGGATTATTCATTGGATTTTTTGGTTGCACAGACTGTTTATAAGTCAACAGTCATTTTGACAATGCCCAGACTCAAACCTAGAAACATGCAAAGGCACCATGCCAGTGCCTTGTAAGCATAAGGCACTTGGGTTTTGCATGCAAGTTAAGCGCCTTGAAGAATGATCTCCCGAGCCCTTAGGTTTTATAAGCTGACCTTTAATAAGTTACATATTTCAATAAACAATCTATTTAGTACATCATCATTTAATTAATGTCTAAGATCGTAACTTAGAAATTCATATATCTAAACCAGGTTTTGGTAAATAGAAAGAATGAGCAAACTGGATTGTGGTAAATTCAAAAAGAATTATTTTAAACTTTGGAACTTCAGACAACAGATAAGGTTACAATTTTCAAAATATTTCACTTAAAATTAATCCAATTCCGGAATTTTCAATACATTTAAATTAGTTTAAAACAAGAAGATTATTGTGTTACAAAAATGTTACTGTTAGTTAGTCTAGCTCTATACTATCGTAATTACAGGGTTGCCAGCCAAATTTAAGTAAAAAATAGTCGCTTTAGTTGCCTGGAATTTCCAAAATAGTTGCAAAAATAGTCGCCTTATTATCAAAATAGTAGCAAAAATAGTTGGATCAAATTTAAATACTATATTCAAAATCGAAACTTAAGACATAATTATTATTTTTTAAAAATTCTCTTTGCAAAATTTATTATTTAACTGATTGCTTAACTTTTTCGGCATGAAATTCAACACATATGCAAGGAATTTAATTGGAAAATGTTCAAATGGTTCACTTTGTTAAGTTTTTGATTATGATAGGTGATAGATTTTAAGCAAGGTTGATGTTAAAATTTATATCAACTTAAATGAGTAAACAACAGTGCTAGGTATTTTATAAGAAAATTTAGGAGCAATGTGTGCGACTTAGGAGCAAATGTACATTAATGTCTACTGTATCCCACTGGAAGATTTTATTTTTACGATCGCCTAAGTTTCGAGATTATAGAATCACTAGAGTTTTGCGATTATAGAAGCATCAGTTTCGATAACTAAAATTCAAAAAATTTTAGGAATCGCCATTTACAAAAACCAGAGTTTCTTAATTTTAAAATCGCTGCAGTTGAAGAAAAAATAACAGTCTTAAAATCTTACAAAGTTCAAGCTGATTATTTTCGGCGAGATTGTTGAAAATCACGATGAGAAAAGTTGGTATTAACTGTTCTGATAACCTAGTCTCTGCAAATTTGACTACATTTATTTTGTTATCTCAAAATTGAAGGATTAGGTCGCATTTTGCGACTAGGCGCGACTGTAAATTTTGAACCCTGCTAAACAATAAACACCTAATGTGAATTTGATTTCCTTGACCAACTCAGAATGTTGTTTCCCTTAAAAAAAGAACTGTTTGTTAAAATATTATGTCTTAATTCATCTTGGAATTACCTTAAGTAATTTAATAATTAAAAAAGCATTTTTGCATTTTTAGTTTGATTTTTTTTACTCTCTCCATCAAACACAAAACATCATCATGTTTCTGATCATAATTTAAAAAAAATAATAGGGCTGACATCTATTGGGATTAATAAAAAATATTTTCTAATAGAAAAAAGTTTGAAGAATCGAATGATGTGCTTTTTGATATCATAAAGGGCTATAGACGATCAGAAAAAAATTTCTAAAATGATTATGCCAAATTGTCATTGGGACTGAAAGGGTTAAACACAACTGATATTTTTTTCACTAATGTAGTTTGATTTACAATGGTTAATACTCAATAAAGTAGTTACAGGTCAAATTAATCAAACGCTAAAAAACATTTGAATTTTAAGTGTTTTTGACATTTTTTTTTATCAAAAGAACAAGAACTATCATAAAATTTTGAACAATTACTACAATGCGAGTTAAAGAGTAATGAAATAGCTTATTTGAAAGTTAATTTTATGACCTTTTTAAACTCCCTACAAATTTTTTTAAGGCTCTGAAAATCTTATTGTACAATGAAGTATTACAGTTTATTTGGCGAGCTAATTATGCTACATTAATGTTTAATCAAATTATTTTAATTTGCTAAAAGAACATAATTTTAAGTTTTGCATGCATCTTGTCTATATGTACATAAAAGTTAGTGAAGTTTGCTTTTAAATATCTTTTACATAACTTTCAAATTCACATTTAATATTTTTTCGAATAACTAAAAAGTTGTAAACTAATGGTTTACACAAAACTTCTAAGATGTGGCAAGGTTCAACCAACAGATTAAAAATATAGATTCTTATTACCAGAAAAATACTTTATCCGCAAGTAATCGCGCAAGTCTCTGACGATTCTACTATCCCAAACCAGAGGTGATCCTTCTGTCCCGAAACTCCCGCGATCCAACTGTCCCGAAACTCCTGCGATCCAACTGTCCCGAAACTCCCGCGATACAACTATCCCGAAACTCACGCGATCCTACTGTCCCGATACTCCGGAAATCCTACTGTCCCGAAACTCCGGCGATCCTACTGTCCCGAAACTCCCGCGATCCAACTGTCCCGAAACTCCCGCGATCCAACTGTCCCGAAACTACCGCGATCCAACTGTCTCGAAACTCCCGCGATCCAACTGTCCCGAAACTCCCGCGATAAAACTATCCCGAAACTCCCGCGATCCAACTGTTCCGAAACTCCCGCGATCAAACTATCCCGAAACTCCCACGATCCAACTAACCCGAAAATCCCGCGATTAAACTATCCCGAAAATCCCGCGATTAAACTATCCCGAAATTCCCGCGATCCAACTATTCCGAAACTCCGGCGATCCTACTGTCCCGAAACTCCGGCGATCCAATTAACTTTCCCGAAACTCCCGCGATCCAATTAACTGTCCCGAAACTCCCGCGATCCAACTATCCCGAAACTCCCGCGATCCAACTATCCCGAAATTCCGGTGATCCTACAGTCTTGAAAATTGGTTATGCTATTCTATATTCCGGCGATCTACTCGTATATCGCGAAACTCCGGCGATATTACGACCGAAGGATTTTGGCTATTCTGCAATTGTAAAATGTGGCCTTACGGCGATTTTAAGGGGGAAATACCGAAATAAAGGATATCACCGATCGCGAGAAAAAAAATTAGAAAAGTCGCCCATCCTTGAAAATAGTTGACAAAATGCTGAAAATAGTCGCTTTTGGCTTGATTTTGCCTAAAAAAGTCGCAATAGTCGCCAGGGGTCGAAAATAGTAGCAAATAGTCTTCTTTTAGTCGCCACTGGCAACCCTGTAATTATTACCTGGTCTAAGAAATAAGAGAGGTGATTTCCAGCAGATGCAGAATCAGGAAGAAGAGTAACAGTTCCATAACCAGTTGAATAACTTCTTGAATCCTTGATAACAATGATTAAAGCAAGTAAGTTTTTATAGTGTAAATGTAAATATTTTATGTGTGAATAAAAAAACTAACATCAGCATTTCTGGATTGAACTTATGCCACAAGGGTGAGAAATCAAATATGAATTATATTAATAAATTTAATTTATACTCCGATATAAATATGGTTTGTTTGTAACTTATATTCATTTATTTGAATTTAAAAAAATGTTCACGACCATCGACTTTTATCATTTTGATCCTGTGTAGGTTGCAGAGATCACAAGATCTAGGGATTGAAGGATTAATATCAGATTTATGTATCTACAGATTATTCTGTGATTGGTGAATATGTCTATTACAAGTGAAAAAATTTACCTGAGTTGAGATTATAGTTGACATTCCACTTCCAACACATTTGACTAATAAAACATGTCCATCACGAATGTTAAGTTGACTCATCAATCTTTGCTCCTTGTTTTTCGGAATCTAAAAAAAAGATGTTGAGTGAGTAAAACTACTAAAACAAAGTGAATAAGGTTTATATAAGCATAAACATTTCTTGCATATTCTTAGAATAATAACTTTGTAAAAAAATTGCTGTCAGAATACAGCACCCGTGTTAAACACAATGCCTACAAGGGTGCAGTAATTTCCAAGCACATGTGCTTCAGCCAAGATCTAGTTTGAATTCCCTGATCGGTGGGATTGAGTTCCGCTGAATTAACGTTGTACTAGAGCTACATGAGGGATATTGGTGACGGATGTTGTAATTTAAAACCACATTCAAGTGACAAGCCGACATCTGAACCCGAGTAGGCACCCTACGCAACTTTTAAGGGCAACATAGCACAGGGTATTATTGATAAGACTTTTGGGCTGCACGGACTATTTAGAGGTTGGCAGTTATTTTAGCAAAGTGTGGACACGAACCTAGGACCTTTTGCATGCAAGCCAAAGGTTTTACCCACTGAGCTTCCCCCAGCCATTCAGTAATGTTTAAAAGTTCCTTTTTCAAAATTACTTGCAAAACGTCTTTTAACATATATTGTTTCAAAAATATATTCAGATAAAGAATATATGAGTAGGATGTAGCTCGAAAGTGAAGAAGATAAATACTTAAACCAAAAATAATTGATCATTAATGAGGCAATCAAATGACAAACATATATATATTATTAAATATTCGTTTCACTTAGATACTTACAGGAATTTCATCTTGATATAGATGCACTTGCATGGAATTCTGATGCAAGTGTTGGGCTATTCTTTGCTTTACAGAACCAAGAGTTTCGTTGCTATGAGTCTAAAATAAATATAAAAAAATTACATATTAGAATTACAGAGTATAAAATACATCATTCATTAAAGAGAGTAAGTACTTGTTCTACTGATAGTCTAACTCGTATAGAATAGTATATACTAATGATTAGTATGCTCATATAATACAGCACTATTGATTAGTAAACAGGAATATTTATACTTCTAAACAATTAAATTACGATCACATTACGTTCATATTAGACCAAGTATATTAATGGGATGAAATTTGAAAACTGTATAATTAAAACGCAAAACATACATTAAAAAAATGAACCAACTATTTTATTACACAATAAGCTTAATTTTCAACAAATTACCATTAGAAAATCCTGCTTTATATGCCTTAATGAAATATTTTAACCAAAAGAAATATAAAAATTGTAAATATTAATGATCTAAATTTCAAATTGGATTATAGCTGGACTTCTTAGTTTCTTTATCTGAAACCATTAAATACTGAAATTTTAATAATAAAAATACATATTGCAGAAATTTGAGAATAAAATATGTATAATAAAATCTTTGGTGATTCAATATCTAATGAATAAATCTTTTTCATATTTTGATTTTAGAAACTAACAACCTACCACAACTAGGTGTTCTTCTTTTGAAGAATCAATGCAAATTTTAAGCAGGATTGGATGTCCTACAAAAGATGTTCCATGTGGTAAAATGGTTCTAGTTGAAGGATGGTTTTCCTCGATGGAGGATATGTACCTCTCAGAAATTTGAAGCAGACGACAAATACTTTGATACCTCTCGCTTCTGTACAACAACAAAGTTACATTCAATTAATGAAGAAATTAAATAATCTTAATGATCCTTATCATACAGTATTCAAAACAATATTAAAAAAAAGTTAACATATATTTCAATTTAAGCATATACACTCATCCTGTAACATGCTTTAATAGAATACTACAGCCTCTTAACTTTCTGAGGGATACAAGGTATAAACCCTTTAACAAATTGTCAGGTTTTCCAGCAACACACATAATTTTTTTAAACAATCATAAATTTTTCAATTTAAATAAGTTCCAAAATTTAAAGTATGGGGCAGATATTTATCAGACGGAACGGTCGTTCCGCCCGCCAATCTCAAAATGACGCCAAGGGCTAAACGGCAGTTATGTATATATCCTCTAAACATTTCACCATGTTAACCGCAAAATTGATTTTATTTTCTATCAGGCAAAATAAACTTTGTAGAACAATAAAAAAAATACCGTAGAGAGGTTTCGTACCGTAGTTTCAAAATTTAAAGTACAGGGCAGATATTTATAATGATATTCTACAGAAATAAAATTTAAAGAAATTCAATTTACTATTCAAATTTTAATTACAAATGAAAACACAATTACACGTCAAGTGTGTATCCCATTAGAGGGTTAATTGGGCTTGCATTGATATTGTAAGTTATGAGGATATTCGGTAGCCAGTTACAGTCATATTAAAAAGTTTATTGATAAAAGTAGTCAGATGTCAAAATTAATTATATTGTAAAAATAATAATATTCATTAAAATATTTTACAATGCATTATTCAAGCCCCTTTCTTAATCATACAAATTTGTTAATAAATAATAACATTTAAAGTACATCTAGACAATACAAGAAAACCTTTGAAAAGAAAAATTAACAAAAGAATATTTATAAAAATAATTCTTGCAATGAAAACTTCAGTAGAAATAATATGTTCAAAAAAATCAATGCTCACTTTTTAGGACTTGGCGTAGAAGCTACTTCAAATACAGAAACTGCAGTAAGGGTTTTAGTTGCACTAGAAACCGCTGTTATCATAGCATTTGGACTACATGTAAATGATACATACTGCAAAAAATGTGAAGAAAGCATACAATGATTAACCATATAAAAAATAAATTCTTTTAAGAAAATTACATAAATCAATACTCAAAAATCCTACTTTTGATTAAATTAAAACTAAAAAATCTTTTTTTTAAAAAGAAGTTAAACTTAAACTGATTACAATGAATGTTTGTAAAACAATTTAATACAAGTATTTAATTTGTGTTATTCTTTCTAAACAATTTTCAAGTTTAAAAGTTAGAATTTGGCTAATGAACAATAGTGTTAAACAAAAAAAAAAATTACTGTGGTTTTTGATCATCTAAAGGCCAAACCTATTTTAGAAGTTTTTTAAGATAGATTTAATTGATAAAAAGAGAGCATGCAATTCCTTAAAATATAATTCTAATTTTAACAAAAAAAAAGGCAAAATAGTCAAAATTTTACTAACCTCTAATTTTTTGTAGCATTCATTAATAAATCTGTTATGAAGAGACAATACATCCTAAAAATTAGTTACATTAAAAAATTATGAAAATGGTAGCAAAAAAAGCGACATTGATATCATATTTTTTAACAAGTGATTGAAGGCAAATTATGTCTATAAAAGTATATACTTTAATAAGCTTCAACAATTCCAGTGAATACCAACTTCATTTTAGTGGTGAAACATTTTATATGCAATGTAAATTTAAACCACTTTACAAATCTACAATACCAAAGAATAGAAATCCTGAAACCTTTTTATTCAACACCACTAAGTACATGATATTTTTTAAAAAATCATATTTATGTTGATGACAATTAAAACTAAATATTATTCAAAGATATTTTTAATAATGCATGCATTATAATAAATTTTAAACACATAAATAAAATGATATACTGTAATTTACCTTCTTTAATCTTGATACAAGGGCATGATAAGATATTTCCAATAAATATTCAATAGCAACATTTGCCAAATTCTCTTCACAAGATAATGCCACTTGCCATAAGAAATCAGATCCATTCAGTTCTAACTTTTCAACATTCTGTTAAATTAAGGAACATAATAATAACTGATATGCAATGAAAGCAAATAAAAATTGGCAGTAAATATTAAATAATTCTACCCTGCATAGCATGAAAGAATCCAGAAATGTAATATTAAAAATATATCTTGACTATATCTACAGGTTTTCCAACTTCACCACAACATATATTCAAGTCTCATATTTAATTTTTATTAATGAGCTCCATTAAATATTTTATGTACATAATAATATAAATTAGTAGTTTATGTAAATAAATTTAAACACTTATTATATTCATTAGGTTACTTTATTGTTAAAATGGAGGTCTTAGAGCTAAATTCTAAAGTTAGCCTAAATTCTAAAGTTAAAGTTCAAAACTTTAAAGGGTTTTATAACGCCATTTTAAAGTAAGTATGAAGGCATTATTTGATTTTTACAGAACACTTTTTACCGTTATAGATTTTTAAAGGGTGAACTTAATTTTTTTTTTAATTATTGGCCTTTTTTGGTCACATAAAACTTGTTATATGATTTCAAAAGGCTTATCTTCTTACCAAAGCTGAAGTTGTTCTTTTTAATCTATGGTCAGATTGATTAACGGTTTCAAAGTATGTCTTGAAGCAATTAAAACCTAAAAACATTAAAACACATAACTAATAATTAGGAAAATAAATATTCAAATTAAGGGGCTTTTTATGGGCTCTAAAAATCTATTTTCAATTTAATGGCTATTATTATTTTTTAAGGTACATGAGAAATCTGTTATGCACATAATTTTTAAATGTAAATTAGCTTAACAAGAGTGACTAGGGATTAAAAAACAATTTTTCTAAAGCAAACCAAATTCTGTCTTGATTTAAATGTTAATAATCTTTTCTTAAAGTATATTTTCAACAACAAAAAAGGTGATTGAAAATGAATTAAATTGAAAATGAAATTTTAAAATTAAAAATAATCATGTAGTATTCAAATTAGTATTTCATTTTGAATAATTACATTACCAATATGTGTTAGCATTGAAGAATCCAACTTTAATAGCTTTTGATTAAACAGCGTTGCCTGGGTCTCAGTTTCTAAATCTTGTATACATCTAGTGAACCATTCATAGCAGACCTAAAATTGCAATATAACCAAATATATTCTGTACCTCATAGCAAGATATATTTTTTTCTATTTTATTTAATAATTTTAAGACAAACTTAACAATAACATAGTAAAGTCTGGCTAAATAAGTTTAAACATTGCATTTAGAAGAAAAACCTAAAAATTAAGCATTCTAATTTTTTTTTTAAATATTATGCTGTTGGAGTTTCAGACAAATAACTAAATGAAGAAGAAAGATTAAGTTATTTTGAATTATCGTCGCATTACAGCTACACGGAAGAAAGGGAAGAATTAAGAAAATGGATACTGGGTTCTCAGTTCAAACCATAGACAAATTATAAGGCTTTAAAGGTTTTAGAATTAAGGGAAGACCACTAATAATAATTTTGCAATATTATTAATAACCTAATTTTAACCTAATTCAAAATATTTTGTTCATTAATGTAATTGAGGTTCATAAGAAAAATGTTAAGATTTATTTGACATATTAAATTAGATTTGTTCGAAATAAAAACAAGAACTATGAAAAGATGAGTTTCACAAAAAAATAATGATTTTTTAAGATGCTTTTTGTACTGAGGCTATTTTACAGAGATTGATTATAAGAATAAAGGCTTCATAGGGGATGAAAAAACTTAATTACTAAAATAATTACAGTTTAACTATTTACTTAATTAACTAGTATTACTCTTACCTCTTTATCTCTATCACAAGCATCCGGATTGGATATTAAAGTTTCCCAAAGTTCTTTTGCTCTTGACCAATGTAAATACTGAGCTCCTTCTTGAAGTATGAATTGCAAAAAGCTCAAGTGTTCGAAAAGATACTGAGCGTAAAAATTATACAAAGAAAACATTTATTATTTAAAAATCTTATCTTAATTGAACAACAAATATGCTATAATTCTACAGAAATATATGCAAATGTACATACTATATAAATAACTTTGCACTTTAATAACATATGTAATTAAACTTTATACATGAGGCATATCTACAAGAGGTTCGATGATCAAATGGCTTAATTAGCAAATTAGACAATTTAGAATTCGACAAGAGCAAGTTAATGACTCCCATTTCTAAGCATGTGTGTAGATTATAAAGTTCTGGAAAGTCCAAAATAGAAAATACTCAGGCTACCAACATCATGCTGTATATTTTAAAAAGGAGGAATCGTAGAAGTTCTTCTTAAGGATTCAATTAGAGGAAAGCTTCGAAATTAACAGTCGCTAGTCGCAAAATGTGACCAAATCCTTCAAATTTGCAACTTTAACATACATTTTGTTTGCGACTAGTTTTTTCAACTACTACCAACTTTTTAAAGAGGTTTCAAAAGATCTTGCCAAAAATAATCATCTTAAAATCGCTAATCTTCAACGATCATAAATTTTACAAAATTATGATGATTCTTAAATTGCAAAAATACGGCAATACATAAAATGCATTAATCCGACGATCGTAATATCTAGAGATCTATATGTGCGCAAATACGGCTATCATAAGACATAAAACTAGCATTTTTTTCTATTAATATTTTCCACAAAAATTGCTTCTAGATAATGTGCATTTGGTCCTAGTTTTTTAGGTTAGTAGCATAGATTGTTCCTAAATATTTTTTCCAATTTCTAACACTAATTCGAGGCAATTATTCATAATAGCTATAGAATTCTGCATCATATAGTTACTTACATCCTCATGGGTGTATCTTCCGTCAACCAATGTTGATGGTTTGAGCTCTATAGACGCAGCCTCAGATGCTTGCTTGTGACACCTTGCCAGACTAGTTGTAACCAGTTTCATCATTTCATGATTCCTATTTAAATCATGCAAACTTGCCTAGAAAAAAAGTTAAAACCATGACTAACCCATTACTACAATGACAGCTTATTCAAAACAAGAGCTCATAGACATGTTAAAATACCTATCTTATATGTAAAACTAATTTTATAAACTTAATTTTTTTAAATCTTACATTTTTCAACTACTTGGTTACACTGTTAGAAAATTAACTGCTTTTACGAGAAAAAAATTTTGGATGCCACAAATGTATATCTATTTAAGTAAAATTGCCACAAAAGCGATACTACCACATTTGTAAACATTAAAAGGCATCATTAACAAGTTTAAGTTTCTATACATGGTCTAATATAGAACAAAATAGTGCCAATCAGTTCAAAACAAAATTGTTAGGAAAAAACATCTTCTTTAAGCTTTAAATTTTCAAAATAATTTTTAGTTCGCTACTTTGAACATAACTACTGTGTTTTTTTGAATAAAGCTGTAGTTGTAGATACAAAAAATATACTTACACGATCCACTTTATAGGTACCACATTTTAGGATATTTTTACAAATGTTATGAAGCAGCCGCAGAGAAGGCAAAACGGAGACTCCCTAAAAGGAATCATTTACCGAACATTCAAAATGAACATTTTATAACACCAAACATAAAAAATTAATATCAATAACTAGCTTAGTAGATAAACAAAATTATCATAACACAAAATACTAAATTAAAGAGACTATGAAACATACTTTTCTAATATCTTCAACACACTTCAAGCAATATTGTTTTTTAGTTTGATCTTTGTGTGATACTTCTCTAATAATTGAGAAAAGTTCTTCCAAGGAAAGTTCTACTAAGTGCATTGATAGGAACTGGGAATGTGCCATTTCCCAAAGAAGGTCTATAATCTGTAATAAATACAAAAATTGAAAGTGAAAACTTTGTAAAATATAGAGAATTGAATTTGAATAAAAAGCACTTTTGAAAGCTCTGAATGAGGGTTAAAAAAACATATACCTACTTACATTTAAGATTAAGTTTAAAATGCAAGTTTTTGTATTTAAAAAATATTTGTATTCAACCTTAGATAGGTTTGAGTTGAAACAATGTTGCACTAGAGCTACACGTGAGCTATTGGCGACAGGCGTCATATTTTAGAGCCACAGTCAAGTCATTACCAACACCAGCTTAGGCACCCAACACAACTTTCAGCTTTCAAAAGCACTTTTGAAAGCTCTGAATGAGGATTTATAAAACATATACTACTTACATTCGAGATTAAGTTTAAAATGCAAGTTTTGTATTTAAAAAATATTTGTATTCAACCTTAGATAGGTTTGAGTTGAACAATGTTGCACTAGAGCTACACGTGAGCTATGGCGACAGGCGTTCATATTTAGAGCCACAGTCAAGTCATTACCAACACCAGCTTAGGCACCCAACACAACTTTCAGCTTTCAAAAGCACTTTTGAAAGCTCTGAATGAGGATTTAAAAAACATACCTACTTACATTCGAGATTAAGTTTAAAATGCAAGTTTTTGTATTTAAAAATATTTGTATTCAACCTTAGATAGTTTGAGTTGAAACAAAGTTGCACTAGAGCTACACGTGAGCTATTGGCGACAGGCGTCATATTTTAGAGCCACAGTCAAGTCATTACCAACACCAGCTTAGGCACCCAACACAACTTTCAGCTTTCAAAAGCACTTTTGAAAGCTCTGAATGAGGGTTAAAAAAACATATACCTACTTACATTCGAGATTAAGTTTAAAATGCAAGTTTTTGTATTTAAAAAATATTTGTATTCAACCTTAGATAGGTTTGAGTTGAAACAATGTTGCACTAGAGCTACACGTGAGCTATTGGCGACAGGCGTCATATTTTAGAGCCACAGTCAAGTCATTACCAACACCAGCTTAGGCACCCAACACAACTTTCAGCTTTCAAAAGCACTTTTGAAAGCTCTGAATGAGGATTTATAAAAACATATACCTACTTACATTCGAGATAAGTTTAAAATGCAAGTTTTTGTATTTAAAAAATATTTGTATTCAACCTTAGATAGGTTTGAGTTGAAACAATGTTGCACTAGAGCTACACGTGAGCTATTGGCGACAGGCGTCATATTTTAGAGCCACAGTCAAGTCATTACCAACACCAGCTTAGGCACCCAACACAACTTTCAGAAGCAACATCGTATGCAGCATAGGGAGTTTGAAGCAGATTTAATGTGCACACCCTCTACTGTTTGTACTACAGAAGATTTATAGGTTGGCAGTTATTTGGGCAATACGCTGGCCCGAACCTGGGACCTTCACCATGCAAGGCAAGCAACTTACCAACTGGGGTCTCCAGCCCGCATACGTCTTTGAATTTTAAATATTTACATACATGAAATAAGATAATTATAAGATTGGATGCTCAACTACAAAACTACTTCATCACCTTTGTTGATGCTCGACCCTGATTTGTTTCTTTGCCAACTCGTCCAAGAAAAAGCAACAGACGTTTCTTAATTTGATCTGAACTATCTTTCCAGCTCTAAAACATAAAGCAATACATAAAAAATTAATAATATCAAATATAACAAACAAATTTTAAAAATTAAATATGATAAACAAAGTTTGACTGTACCCTACCTCTTGTACTAGATATAGTAAATGATCGAACTGCTCAGAGTTATACTTGGATGAGGCTGAAGTCATAATCGAATGAATATTATCGACAATCTGGGCGTTCTGGCCATCCTATAAACAAGTTGGTTTGTTACAGAATCTGTCACTTAAACCGCTTCCACACAACATTTGTGCTCAATATAAATATATATATGCACCTCAGAAACAAATTCGCCAAACAGGGACTTTAGCTAGTTCTAATTCAAACTTTTAAACGCCCAAATTAACTATTTTCATTAATCTTCTTTCTCAGATTTAATAATTAGTCTTTATTGTTTGCTAAATTTGTTTGAAGTTCGAAGAATAATGATGTAATAGTTTTTAATAAATATCTTTTAGTCGCCACAATTTGCCATTTACATTCATTTTCTTTCGAAAATTCAGTTAATAAATATTCTTTCAAGAGTTTTATTTTTATTTTAAATAAAGTTTCTCGTACGTTTGACGAAATGGCAACAGTGAAAATATTTAATAAAAATGGAATTTGTATGTTATTTCACAATGTAGATTAGATTTTTCGTTATTTAAACTTTAAATAAACTTCTAATTTAAATTTTTTAATGAGATTTGGAATGTAGCCTAGTCTGATTTTTTGCTTCAAATTGACATATCTCACTTGTTTGTGTGACTTGTGGTTCGTTTTCGGAAAGTGGGTGACAGACGGACTGAACGATTATAATACCTTCCACTTTTTACGTTATAAACATAGTGTGGAAGCAAAAATAGCAAAACAAACAATTATAAATATTTAAACAGAAGTATGGTTTATTCCGTGGTTGACTTAATAAAGAGAAAAACCTAATGCCAAAGTTACTAGTTTTTTTAATACTAAATTTTTTTTAACAATATTGATATTTTAGAAATTTTTTTTTTAAAGTCTATATGCAGCTTTTTGTAAAGAAGAAATGTTTAAAGTAACTTTTCTTTTTGAATTTGTCAAAATCCTCACTTAATTTAGTTTTTAATGGAGAAAGTTACATTCATTGTAAATTTCTGAAAAAATATATAATTAAAATAACACAAACCTGCATTCTCCAAATCTTTGTTAGCTCTTCTAAAGAAAGACGATGTCCGGTAAATTCAACAATACCTTTAATTTTATCAGTGTACTGAACCTGATCAATATTTCCTAGAAATATTATTTATTATTGCATTTATAACGATAAGTATATAAAAGAAAATATATAAACAATTGATAATGTTTAAGATGTATTGACTTTAAATTAAAAATAGATATATATATACTTTCTAATTGCTAAAACAATATAAAAAAATTTTTCATTGAAATTAATTAATGGATATTATCAATGGATATTATTTAAATGGATATTATCACATTACACTAATTTTTACAATTTAGGTGGTTGCATTCACATTTACACAAGGATAACACAAGGCTATAGCTGAGACATTGTGATATAGAGGCTAATTTGGACAGAGTATAAAACATGCTTTACAAGTCTTGAAAAAAACAAAGCTTGCCCCTCCCCAAAAAAGTAATAATAACAGTAATAATAAACCTTATTGTGAGCTATTATTATAAAAATAAAATATCTGTCCAATCTTACCTCCTCTTCCTAATTGTGATTATATATGTACCTAAAATCTGAATTTTTTTTTTTAAAAGCTATTATATCACTTTTTAGGGAAGAAAATAAACCTGTTGCCTAATTTTACAGCTTCGTTCACAATCCACTTTTACAAAGGTTTCGAGTTTAAAAAGTAAAGAAATTTCAAGGAACTCAGTAAAACTTTAGTACTTTTTTTAACGTCTTAAAAATAAGTATTTTTAAATAGTTTTTAGACCTTACGAACCTGACTATGAATTTTGGTGAAAAAAAATGTTGTCCTTAATTAAAATAGTGTCAACAAGGATTTGTATTGGAGAAAAAACACCTTACAGACTTAAAAGTAAGGAGGGGGGGATAGAAATGATTATGACTGGCATAAGGTGCCTCTGAGAAGTAGTAAACCAGCAACCAGCTACAACCCCAAACAAAACAAAAAAAAACTACTTCAAATAATGAATGCAAAAGAAAAATCTTACCTTCTAATGCAATGGATAAAACTTCATTCTCTGCCAACCAATTTAAGAGGTTTTCAGAACTAATAGCTATTTTCGAGGACCTCATGCTTGAACTGTCATCAATGAGTTTCATGACCTAAATTGCAGAGAAAAAAAACATTGATAAATATACAATGATGTTTCCATCTATAAAATCAATTGTGAAATAAACAGCATGACATTCCATGATCAAATAGTTTTGTTGGTTAAACATTTGTAAGTAATAAATCAATTCAAGTCCAATCAATTAGGAATAACTTGAATTTCTTATTATCATGAATAAACAAAGTAAACACAACTGTAAATAGTTTATTCAGAAGTTCCTAAACTTTTGACTAATGTCAGTTTTGGGAATCTTGGCCTTCCCATCTAAATAAGGCTGCACAAGATATTACTTAACGTGACATATCGACAAAAAGCTAGTTTTTCAGAAAAAT
Organism: Oedothorax gibbosus; assembly: GCA_019343175.1. Taxonomy (NCBI): domain Eukaryota; kingdom Metazoa; phylum Arthropoda; class Arachnida; order Araneae; family Linyphiidae; genus Oedothorax; species Oedothorax gibbosus. The sequence continues at coordinate 37,594,795 of CM033280.1, forward strand.
AATCCCAATTTTATTTTTTCCACTGCATTTCACGATAAAAATAATAAAAGGATCTTCTAAAGGTATCTCAACTACTCTAACAATCGATTTAAGATTTGCTTTAATCACTAGATATTACATATTGATTGAATATTATAGCATTTTTAACTCCAAAACTTATATTTATCCAATATTTCACTTTTCTGCCCCCGGCTTTGATATATAAGTGAAGAGTACAGGGGAAGAACAGCTTTATTTATTAGGAGTAGAGCCGTAATTGTATCTGCTTGGCGGACATTGGCGACAGAAAACCGGTTTTCCTTTAGGTTCTTCTTTCGCGGTACCAACGTGTGACTCGTGTCCGCTGATCTCTGGCGTAAATCAAGGGTTGCCGCGAGGGAAAAACAAAGTGAGTAACCGATTTCCTCACACCAGTTTAGGCGATGACTCGCTTTCATCGCCAAAGAGGCCTGATGAGGAAAGTTTTCTACGAAATTAAGCGGTTTTTCCCTTGTACTCTTTAAGTGTTAGGCATTGCATGATAAAATGAAGCCTGAGTAAGTTTAATTGCTTTAATAGAATATAAGTTGTTCAACATACCAGAAACCAACAATTGGTGTTAAGAAAAAGTTTTAATAAAACCTGATAGTAAGCAATACAAAAGCAAAGGAAAACCCACAATCCTACCTCTTTCAAGCCATTCATTCGAGCATTAAAATGTGGGCACTTTAACATACGAAGAATAACCTCAAGGCACAAGTTGTTGGTCATTGTCACCTGTTGAGGCCATAAGTGAAGGCACAGAAGTTTCATACTCTTTAACAAGTCCGATATCGAGCACACATTCTGAAAGGACATTAAAATTACAAAAATACTTTTAATTGTACATCAAAAACAGAAAAGCAATGATGATAAACTTCATCAAAAGGAATTTCTTTCTTAAATTTTTAAAAATTAAACACTATTTTTTTTTTTCAGATACAATCCACTCTTGCTTATGCATAGCATTCAGTGCCAAAAACCTATCGGATTCTCGAAAGCGCTAAAGAATGTGGTTGATTGGCTTTTAAATATAACATACGACAGTGACCTATCGAAAAACTTACTTTAACATTTCTTGCGTAATACATTAAAAAAATTCAATAAGCCTAAAATATTTAAAATAAATCAAATTCAGTAGATTTATAATTAATAACAAAGCAAAAGATAAATAAAAGTAGCAACCAGTATTTATATTAATAAATCAGAAATCGATTTGGATACTATCTAATTTAGTCTCACCTCCGTAAATAGTGAGTGTAATGGAGGAGAGAATCTTTCATACAAAACTATTTAACTTGCAAACATTTGAATTGAGATCAATGATACTCTGGCATAATGTAAATGTTGCTACTTCTTTTGTATTCCAAAGTAAAAAATATATATAAAAATACAAAACTTTTTCCTCACCAGCGGTAACAGAGATGAGATTTCCAAAAAAACACATTTTAATTATACTGCATTTATATGATAAAATAAACCCAATACTAATTCATATGATTTGTTTTACTCACATAACTCATAAAGAGATGTCTTTTCCTTTTAATTTAAAGCCAAACTAATGGCAAATACTACTCTTAATAAAGAGAAATGAAGAATTTTAAGAAGAATAGAAATTTTATCTGGAACAAATTTGAAATTTAAAAATATGCTTGTACAAATTAGTTAATTTAAGCTCATGTTTTTTATTTAAAAAACAATAATTTAAATAGAAAAGCATAGTTAAAAATATTTAGCATTTAATTCAATCTACTTTAACAGAGCTTAACTTTTAAAAATGTGAGCCAGGACATAACATGGACGTGAGATTTTATATGGTTTAGTTAAAATTTGACCTTTAAATAATATTGTTAGAAGATATTAAATTATACGAGTCCAGGGTGGTAACAAAATCCTTGAAAAAAAGTTCCCTGATATTTCCATGATTTCCCTGATACTTTTACAAAAAAGTCCCTGATTTTACAATTACCTAGAAAATATACAATACGCACAGTTCAATGCAGTACAGAAAATTTAAACCAGACATCGCGGGACTTTCCAGATTATGGGTTAGCCTACCTAACTTTTCCAGATTTCCGAAAATCGGGAAAAGTTAAGAGGAACCACATGATCAGAGAATTGCAGAGACGAACGGAATATTTTCTTTTGATCAAGTATCCGTTAGTATGCTGTAGTGATCACAAAAACAACCTAAACCCGCTGTTTAAGTAATCCAAAATGGGAGAAATTCCTTGATATTTTGAAAAATTTGCAAAAATCCCTGAGAATTCCATGATATTTCCAGAATTAAAAAGTTCCCTGAGAATTCCCTGATTTCCAGGTTTTCCATGTTCTGTTACCACCCTGAGTACATTCCCTAAGCTGTATATAATCATAATCAAGAAAAATATTATAGATATATAAAATTATTTTCTAAATATGGTGCCAAAACCGAAATCTGCCCCTTTTTTGAAGAATGACCCACTTATCAGTAACATCAGTTAAATATGAACAATAGATCAAATACTAGTATCCTTGTAATAGTATGGTAGACAATAGGAATAGAAACTTAAAATGTATAACAAAATCAACATACTTTACTCTTTATATCACTATCAGAAAGGCCCTTGATGTACTGAACAGCTCTTTCCATACAAGAAGAGAGGTAAGGGCAAACTTTATTAGCATTTAGGAACTCGGCACATTTCGAAAGAGGAGCTAACATTGCAGCCATACCCTAAACAAAGTGAAACAATTTAAGTTGAAATTAATGATGAAATATAGTTTTTTCTACCCCATAGAGCTAATGATTAGTTTTGCAGAACACAACATAGTAGAAATATTACTTCAAAAACATGAAAATTTCAACAAGAGAAAATAAGTTAAATTGTAATTCAATTGCAAAATTTGACTGCAAAATGACATGTAGTTTATTTGAATTATTTTTTTTAAAAACTTGACAGTTGTCAACAGATGATGCCCCTACACATACTTAAAATTATTAAAATATATTTTATATAATAACAAAATAAGAAATTTTGTAATTAAAATTTAGCATTCATTTTCCAAATAACTTATTCAATAACAATATTGACAACATTATTGGCAATAATATTGTCTCTTGAAAAAAAAATCTTATTTCGCAAGCAATATCTCGACATGATGTTGTGTAAATTAACATTTAGCATTAACCGTATGGTGCGGAAAAAAAAAATTGATCACCTAAAGGTGTAAACACTAAATACATAAAAACTCTTTTTTTTTAGTTTAAATAGAGTATGATATTCAATGAGTTAAAAATGTTTGAGTTTATTATTGATGTACTGAATTTCAACTTACTGTGCCAGTTATATCAGAACTGCTAAATCGCTCTTGAATTTCTTTGAACCCATCTTGCTGACCAAACTGAAAATAATAAAATCAGGTATAATTTAACAAATAATAATCTAAATAATAATTATTTTTAGTTCTAGGATTATATATTTAAGGAAATATTATTCAATTTACCACAGCAGGATATTATATTAAAAAAAATGCATACCTTATTTATAAGATCAACAAGCCATCCATATGGTTCCTAAAAATAATAAAATTAAAATTTAGAGTTAAACAATAGAAAAAGTATATACATTTCCTGGGTTTGTCAATTTAAACCAAAAGATTTTTGGCTGGAAAAATAATTCAATTTAAAAGTATTTTTGTTATTCTAAATTAACAAAAACTCAGTTGCATTAGTTAAAAAAAATACAATGCATAAAAAAACTTACAATTGTATTTCGAGAAACAGCATAAGCTTGATCAGGAACAAAAACAGAATCAAGCCAGTGTACAGAGGAAGTAGTTTTATGTTTATTCTTTATGTGGAATTCTGATTCAGGATCAAATGCCTAGAAATTTTAAAAGCACATTTCAAACAAAATTCTAACAATAACAATTTTTTAATAGATCTCGAAAATTAAGATTTTTAAAATGATAAAATAATTTTTTTTAAAAAGGACAGTTTCAGTATGCTGATATAGAAAAGTTATTTAATAGTAAAATGTAGAAATTTCCATTGTTTTATTACCAAGGACTATCACTTTGTTTACTAAACCAATATGAATGGCATTAAAAAAATATTGAAGCATATTTTTATGGCTGTACTTTTCAGTATTAGGGGCTTATGTAACTGACTGTCTTTTGCAATAGTCAGAATTAAGAAAGTGTATTAACATCCCCAATGTAGCATTATTAAAAATATACCCTAAAAATATACCTCATAATCAATCATTGTAATTTCATTTAGAATGAAACAGAAATGAAATTGGAAAAATCTAAGAAAACCAATCAAAAACCTCTTTCTGTGTTTAAAGCTGATTTTAGAAGTACCTTTTCTAAAACTTGACACAAAAATTCGTTAACAGGATCTGCTTTTAATCTGGCTGTGACCAAATTCACGAACAAGTGCAGCATGGAACGAACACCTTCTTGAACATCTAGACCCCAATTTCGAACAGCACCAGAGGTCAAAAGCTACAATAAAAAATAAAATCAATCTTGAGACAAATTAATGAATCAACAACATGAAAAAATTTCTGAAAACTGCATTTATGAAACAGAAACACATGCAAAAATAATAGTCAAGTCATGCTGTAGCAAATATACAGTATAACCTTTCCTTGTTGCTAACAAACTTTTCAAAAGACCCCAAGTCAAACATTATGTCATTAAATAAATTTCCAAAGGTTTCTAATATTCTTCAATTACAGGACAATTGGGTGTACTGAATAAATTGTTCAGTTTTCCTATTTTTGCATAGAAATTTTATAGCTCTGGTCATTGGCCCGGTAGCAGAAACCGCACAGCACGGCAGCAATGCTGCAGCCCGATTTGGGGTCTGCGGCCAAATTGCCGAAAATCTGATTTAATTGGCGTGAGACACGCTGATTTATAAGTAACTAATTTTTCTTGAGCATTTTGCTACAGCTTTCTTCTACATTTTAGCATTTTTTTACCCAGGATGATCCCTGCTGTGCAGTGCACCAGTAGATGCAATGGCTTCCCGTACCGAATATGTTATATGTCATGATTGTACTATATTAATTAAACTTAAAAATTAAAGCATTAATTTAACAGCCGCTTGCCGGTGTACGGTAATCTTCTGATAATATCGCGAGGGGGGGGGGGGGTCTTTTTCCTGCAGCCAATGTTTTCCTTAAAACGTCATGCTGCAGCCACATTCCAAAGTTCTGCTACTGGGGTCATTGGTCTGTAAAAAATTTTTCTAACAAAATCCAATTTTTATGATAGGAACAATTTCAACAACTTTCCAGACTTTTCAATATCACTGTTCAACTATTTTCAGTTTCAAGTTATTTAATTATTGGGTTCCAACTAGTGGTTAACTCCTCCAATTTCTGAAAGGTTCTGTCATCATTTTAAACAATATGTTTGCGATGTAAATGGTGCACCAGACTTATGTAAAAGTTTACAATAATGGTTAGGTTAATAGAAATGTTTCTACAAACTATATGTGATTTTTATTTCAAATAACTATCTAGTAGGAAGCTATAACTAAACACATGAAATATATTTAAAAATCAGATAAAATAAAAGCTTATTAAAAGGTATAAAGTTTGTTATAGAGGGGTATGATTGCATATATATTAGAAAATTATGGATTTTGTAACAATTTAAATAGCATCACAAACCTTTTTAAAAGCTTCTGGTAAAACCTTTTCAATAAACCTTCTACAGCTATCATGTACTTCACAAAGGCCTTCATTATAAAATTATTATGTTAACATATTACACAGACATATTACGGCAGAATAAAATATTTCATAATATTTAAAAGTTGTAACTAAATTCCTCACAAAAATATTAAAAAATTAAAATAAGACTTTTAAAATTAAATCAACACATCTTTAATTTAAAATCCATATTTTAAATTTTACATAATTTGTTCTCAAAACACATTTGTAAAATTTTTATTGAAATTTTAGTCATGAAATATTCTTAAAATTTACACACAAAAAAAGCCATTTTTTTAATTAAGAAATATTTGCTTGTTTGTTTTTTTAAGAAAAAGTAGTAGTATAATTTTTTCTTAAAAAACAACAAAAAACTATGTAAAAATAACCTATTTGTTAAGCGTTTGTTTAAAAGTGAAAATAATCATGGTAACTATATTATAAGACAAGCTGTCATTGGAAATTACCTTCCTCTGCAAGTTGTGTGGCACTAATTAAACATCTCCCTAGAGATTCTTCTTTTTTAAAAGGAATTGACCATTGGTCACAAAAGATTCTAGATTCAAGCTCATAAAGGTTAGTGGTTGGGAACTCAGTTGAGTCCATGAATTCATCACTCTTTTCACAGTTTGTCGTTACTGCCTAAAATAAAATAATAATAACAAATAGAGAAAGTGATCGACTAACAAGTTGTCAATGTGGAATTGAATAAGGGTAAGCTAGTTAGTAGGGAAAGGGACTGCTCAGTTGGTTAGTTTTTTTTTATGAGTCATTAAATTAGTAACAAGTTACTTGCGAATTTAGTTGTGAGTTTGTTGTTAAACTAGCCATTTTTGTCATGGACTATCAATGACTATGGACACCGAGATTGGCACGAACATGGACGTTAGAAAGTTTGGTCAAAATTATAACTTTATAACATAGAGCCATAAAGAGAGGTCAAAATATATATGTAGTCAACTTAATTTGAGCTATTTCATATAAATTAGAAATTCTAAACTCCGGAGAGATCTTATCTTTTTAATATTTTATTTGTGGAATATATTGCAGATACATGAATGCAAGCAAATACTCATTAAATGTCCTCGTTAAATCAATGAGGATTTTTCATACATTAAAATATTAGCTATTATTAGTCTGATTGAAGTGACCAGCATCTGCTTCAATTGAATAGATATTCTTATACCCTGTAGAATAATATAGTAGCAGTGTTGAAGTATAATATTTAAAGTAGATATTTTAATTACCTTAGTAATGAAAGACTAAATGATAACACTATGCAGTAAGAAAGCTTAAGATAGATCCCAAAGAGTATCTGGTTTTGAAACCTGCTTCTAGCACAGATACTCATAACAATTCAGAATTACAGAACTTTAAGCATTAAACCCCAATTTAGCAAACCTCCGACAGAGGTTACATATCTAAATATAGCAAATTTGCCTCTCTTATTATTACATGCTTGACAGCTGGCACCTATAATTTAAACCCTCCTAAATTGCAGAAAAATCAGAACTTCAGAAAATCTGATTTTTAAAGCATGAAAACATTCTGAAAATCACACGATTTCCGAAACTTAACTGTGTCAAGATAATATTTCTGCAACCCTTAAGTTGGAGACCATGAATTGAACTGTAATTGACACAGCTAAGATATAACAGCGGGTCTGTTCATTGCCTGCTATACCTATTGAGTTGCATGAAATATGAAGTGGAATGTCCACCAACATTAATCATGCTCTTGGCAAGGGGTCCTCAAATTGAGATAGGCCATCATATCATAGTTCTACCCTGTAGTTGCCACTCCCCTTCTTTGGATAAGCATTTATATTTTTTTTCAGTAATAATTATTGATAGTTTACATTGATTATTATATTGATACTAATTGTTGATGGTTATTGAAAAGTCGCGAAATTGTGACATGTATCGCAGGACCCCGAAGTGAGATTTTAGCCTCCATATGTATCTAAATAATACATCCTTGGTGACCGGTTTGGCGACAACCGGCAACTTAAGCAGCCCATACATCATTTACACGGTTTATCTGACTCACTTGAGGGCTATAAATGGGATCGTAAGGGGGAGGAGGAGCGATGGTACTAACATGACTAGAAGACAGATCCTTCATGTTCTCGTCCGATCCCAAATGATACTCAGAGTGTTCGTTCGTGAGTATCGAAACTGCTTCGTTGATGTCATTTTTGCCGAGGCGAAGGGCTTTCTTGATGTCATCAATGTTTTCAAAGCCCATGCTAAGTAAAGTTGCTATGTTTTCTTCGTGATCCATTGCGTCGTTATCATTTCTGTACAGATAATACGAGTATTATATTGATTCTGGCAAACATCACACAAATATCACAGTTTAGAGGGATTCAGCTCGTTTTTAGTTCTATAAAGATACGTTAAAATGTTTAAAATTCGAACGAATTTACAGAAATAAACAAAAATAACTGTAAAAACATGCGTGCCGCCATGTTGTGCCATTTTCCATTTTGAAGTAGAAGTGCTTTTTATTTGTTTACATCACGAAAAAAATGTCTTCAACAGCAACAAAAAAGCTCTAAACCAAAAAAGTGAAAACAGATTCTTAATATGAGAGTGAAGATACTCTTAATATTCTCAAAAAATCCGCTTGTCTTTTTGCCAGCAGAATCAACTTTAATATTTAAGACATTTTTTTAAAAACTAAAAAATTTTTTCGTACAAAAAAACGCAATGTAAATCAAAGTTTACATGCAATGTAATTTGGATATTCTTTGCATGAGTGGTGTTGATTTAAAAAAAACGGAAAAATGCAACCTTCAAAATGCTATATCCGTTGTTGTTGTGCTCAAAGTGCCTCAGTCCTCAGTGTTAATACAATGGGGGGGGGGGGGGATATTGTTTGAGCCACATTTTCCCGGCTGTATTGAATATTTTTACAATTTTTTTTTAATGATAAATGTAGATAACTTATAAATCTCTATAATCCCACTTTTTGAAATTGCTTCGAATATTTTGTGTAAAATTATTTATTGAAAGTTAAAATAATTATTTAAGCCAAGTTCCAAAAGTGGGATTGTCGGGACCAGGAAGTCAGCTACATTTATCACACAAAAAAAACCGTTTGTAAAAATATTCAATACAGCCGGAGAAATGTGGCTTAGAAACTATTTTTTTTCTACATTGGACTATTGGCACTATGTTATATGGGAGACCTGCCGTCTAGCAAGCTCATTCCCCCTTAATTTTAAAAACGGGTTAAATATGTTCGAATTTAATAAACTAGTGGCTCTACCTTTCCAAGGATTATTATTAATCCTGCTTCAGGGGCTCAAGAAACATATCCCACAGATACTATACAACTGCAAATTTTACTAGAAATATATACCGGTTAAGAAAGGTTCACTCCTTCATCCCTAAAGTCAGTCGATAAAATGATGCTTGGGAACTAAACACAGGACGTTCCGCATGAGGTAAACAACCTGATCTCAAAACTTGCTTCGTACCTCAGAGCTTTTGGTAGGCAGAATTGAAATGGTGGCTGGCCTTGACCCACTAGGCTGTCAATTGTATTCACTAAGAAATTATGTCGCCCGTCGCCATAGCCCTCGTGTTGCTCTAGTGCGACGATAATTGAAACTAGCCTAACTATAAATTTCGTCCAAATTTTACTCAGGAATAGAAACTCAGACCCCAGCATTGCAGTCCAAAGCTCTAACAGTTTCATTAAATGGGCGACGGCTTCACATTAAGAAAAAAAAGTTCCATTATTTTAAGTAAAATGTTTAGGCATTTGGCAGTTTTTCCTTTTCGCAAGCAAAATCCTACTCATGATTCTTTATATAAACATATTTTTCAAGTATATTTTAAAGTTTGTTTTGTAAGGATTTAAAAAAAAATTATATTTTTTATTTGGTGAGGGGCGTAGCAATTTAATCAAATGTAATGTTTAAAACCATTTAAATTTAAAAATAAAAATGTGCTAAAAGTGCAGAGAGGTATTTTCTCCTTCATGTCTTCAATAACCACTCTACCAGATTAATAATAATTACGCTTACTAGTTTACTTTGCTGAAAATTTAGAATACCGTCATATTATTATCGACACTCTGATACACGCATAAAATACAACAACTAAAAATAATGAAACCAACTGATGGGTTTCATATTACTAAAGGCAAAAAATACCGCAACAAATTAGCAATTAAATAACTTTATTAAAATCACTACTAATTTACAGTAATTAAAATATCTAAACAAGGCTTTGATTTTTAATTTTCTCGCCATTGCAAATACCTATTAGCGTTATTGAGGAATGTAATTTGAAACTAAAAACGGTCATGTTTCACGTCTTGAGTGTCAATAGTTCCGACGAATGAAAATAATTGGGTTATAAGTGCTTCTCCTCCGTGAAATGGTGCTCTGTGGCAACTGTGCAAGCAAGACGTGAAACATATACCCACTGTTCTTTAATCTATGTATGAATTATTAGTAATAATATACTTAAAATTAGGCAATATAATTTTTGTAATTTTAATACTTTTTTAAGTATTTAAATTGTACAGGGTGGCACTTTTAAACAAGTTTTTGGGCCTTTTTAAAAGTGCCACCCAACCTTTACACGTTTATGAATTTCAGAAAGAATTTTTTTATCTAGAGAATATAGGGTGCGCTTTCTTTTATCTTCTTCGTGCTACAACAGTTTCTTTAATCTACCACTGGTTCGCTGCGATCGAGAAAATGTGAGTAGTTCATATAGCAGGGAATATGGTGCGTTGGGTGTCAGTACATAATAAAAATGAATATTTTGTGGTTTTAAACTTTAAAATGGACATCTCTCTAGCTGCCATGATTTTAAACCGTAAATTTAAAAATTTTTAAAGTACAGTAAAATAGACAATGGGAATATTTCTTATGATGTCACGCTCTCCATACTGCGATTTCATTGGTTATTTTGTTTTCTTTCCTTACTACTTGAAACAAGATCATTGGTTTCTTATGATGTCACGCGCTCCGAAATACGATTTAATAGCCCTCGTGTAGCTCGACTAGTGCTACGATAATTCAAACTAAACTAAACCGAAATGCGATTTTAATGGTTGTTTTGTTTTCTTTCCTTACTACGTGAAACAAGCCCCTTATTTCTTTAATCACTCGACTGTTTTGACCGCGTGACATTTCAATCATTATTCAATGGTCAATTAATTTTCTGGTGCAGCGTCTTGCGTTGGTTGCTATTTCTTTAAGTTTTTTTTTCCTATAACTTATCCCGTTTTTAAATTTTAAAGTTATGAATCTCTCATTGCTTTATCATTTGGATCCAAAATGACCAAGTATTTCATTTAATTTAAAACAATGGGAAAGATTTGTCTAAAGTTTGACACACAAACAGGATTTAATTATTTAAAAATTGTTGCTCAGGATTCGGGAACTAAAGTATATACTTTTTAATAAACTATTTCATTCACTACCTTTGCTTTAACATTCCTTAAAATGTGCCCGTTTTTGAATAAATATCAAACACTTTGGATTGAAAAAAGTTTTAAAATGCGAAGTGCTTGCATATTGACCATAATATAAGCATTCTAAATAATGCCCCAAAGTAAAAAATATATATATAATACATAAAAAAATGACCCTTGTTGACTAAATACTATAAGCATAGTAAGTCAAGATGATAACTACTATTGTTATATGAACGAATTCTGTTTTATCCAATACGTAAGATGCAACCTACGAAGGAAAAACTTTAACATTTGATTTATTTTTGAAATTTCCTAAAACACACGAGATTTGAAAATTCCAAAAAAAAAAAAATGCTGAATGTTCTAAATTGGCATGTTTCTTTGTCTTGATGGGTAATTTTCATTTGACGAAAATATTCTGCATTCTAGTTTAATGGCTTGATCTTTTGTCATCATCAGATCTTCCTTCTCTAGATCCTCCGTGTTTCCTAAAAATGATAGTTTACAGGTGTTACTTTAATACTCAAAATTTGTTATAGAACGGATATACAGACAAATGGGCAAAAGTTTAAAATATAAGTGATGTTCTAACAGAAAAAAATTGAAATCGGATGGTAAGAAAAAACGGAAGTCGGAACAGACCATTGGCTTACAGGTAGACAGATGAAATGTCCATCCGGTCGTACAGACAAAAATTATTTTTAAAAAAAGAGTTCTGTGTATTATGTCATTTCGGACGATTTTTTTTAAAAGTTGGACAGAAGTTAAAACAGACCGTCACAGAACAGACAGACCGACAAAAAAGCGGAAGGTGACAATAATGTCATACTTTTCTAATAAAATAAAATAAAACATATTATTATATATTAACAAATCGGATGGTTAGAGCGAAATTTTGACACAGGGGATACAGACAGACGAGCATAAATCTCCAGTATTCCCTAGTAAATACTTACTATGGCAATGCAGTTAAATATACGATTAAACAGTTATGTATTTTACAATACAATTAAATATGCCTTTTAATACTAATGATATCATTTTCATACGCATTTTCGAAGTATAATTTAAAAAAAACCATGAAAATTAGAGGGTTTATGCGTTTGAAATACCTTAGAGCTGAAAATGTTAAATCATTAAATTGGCATACGATTGGCAATAAAATATGCTTTGCGAAAATATGCTTTATTCTTGAGTAAAATAAAGTAAACAAAATATAAGGTAAAGACAGACCATACTTCAGTTTACGCAGGACAAATTAACTTACACGAAATTAAATTACACGAAAAACAGACCTTTAAAACTTAAAGTTATTGTTTTACACCAATACTATAACAAAAAAAATTAGATTTATTTTATCTCTTTCATTAAGTTTAGATTTATTTTTAAAAATGCATTACCTTCTTTGTTATTTGGTAATCTGATGGCTCTGGTGGGTTTGCGTTGGGTAAACCTTTTATGCAGTTGATAACCTCCAATAAGTGTGGTACACCCAATTACTATGCCGAAAAGGTAGAGATGTGGTAGCACAATAATGTCCTTTTGCACCTATTTGGATAATTGGACCAAAAAAAAAACGTTAGTGAAGGATTCGATGTTCACTTTATTATATAATGAAATCCCATTTTTTTTTCCTGTATATGAAAGCAGTTCTTTAATTAACGTTTTTTTAATAAACAAGTGTACTATAGTTTTTCGAATATTTTTTTTTAAAGAAGAAGGTCGAAAGTGTTCGAATATTTTTTTTAGTTTTCAGTAAATAGGCCAATGGGTGAACATGAACCACGATGAGGTTTTTCATGGAATGATAACAGAAATCGTATGGAACCAGAACAAGTAAAATATTTAGTACCAACTAAAATTAAAGGGATGCCAACTAAAATTAAAGGGATATGTTATATCCAAGTTGTTTTTGAAAAGTAAAGTAATATTTGAGAATAAATACTTAAGTTTATACTAGAAGATAAATACTGGAAGATAAATACTTGAAGATAAATATTTAGATAATAAATACTTAAGCGGACGTCTAAACTACGACGCCCGTCGCCAATAGCCCTCGTGTAGCTCTAGTGCGACGATAATTCAAACTAAAACTAAAAAAAACCTTAAGTTTATAGAAAATTGTACACGTGTCATGTCTGTCACGAAACGTTGTCATGTCTGTCCCGCTAATAAATATTTAATTTCTAATTTTTTTTCTTTCTGCTTGGCATATCAGAATCTTATATTGATTCCCTAAAAGTTCTAGACTTGATATGCATACCAATTAAGAGCAAATGGTAATAATATATGGTCACTTAAAATCTGTGTCTCAATTTTGTCATGTCTGTCACGGCACGTTTTGAACCAAGTAATTAAAAGTATTTTCACTTTAATTAAAATTTTAGTATTTTTTTATAATTAACACCTCTATGTACATCACCCCATAGCAATTTTTTACCAATCAACTAATATTTAGTGCTTAAAAAAGGGCAAAAACGTTGTCTAATGTCATGTCTGTCACGAATGGAATTAGCCCACTGTTTAAAACAATTAGGGAAACACTTTGAGTACTTTTATTTCCCTTTCAGTCCCAACATTTTATTTTTTATTCTGAAAATCTAAATGTTGTGAAATAAATTCATAATGCATCCAGAATGAAACGATAAAAAAATCTTAATTTTTTTTAACTAAAATTTAAGGGAAAAATTTTTAATCGTAACTTTTGAATAAATTATTGTAAGACTAATTTTTTAAAAACTTTATTTGTTAAAAATAGTTAAAATCAAATTTAAACATCTAAAAATGCAAGCATGAAGAATTTAGGGTCAATTTATTTGATAATTTTTTTTCAGAATGAATTTTATTTTACCATGTTTTTCATATTTTCATTTAACTAACACAAGAATTATTCAATTCTTCAAAAGACGTGATTCTTACATCTAACGATACAAAAAGAAAATATAACTTTATAGAAAAACAAGAAGTTCATAAAGAACTAAAATAGCCTACTTTCCTGATACTTAAATACTTACTAAAGTTCTAATCGGGAAAAAACTAGGTTCTTACAGTAAATATCATCAACAGCCGTTTCTACACTAGATTTATACAGATTAGAAAAAAAAATCGAAACACAGCATCCAGCTAATAATTTAAACTTCTAAAAGCCAAAATCAACTATTTTCCTTAATATTATTTCGCAAATTAATTAAATATTATTTATCGTCTGCTCGCGATTTATTTGTAGTTCGAAGAATAATTAAATATTTATTAATAACAAAAGTAATGAAACTCCAAACTGCATTAAAAAAAAATAAGAAATGTAAATTAAAACTAAGCATAATTGTATGCAAAAGTATGCCTTGCCGCTTTCTTGTTAGATAATTAATGAACAATCAAAGAATCAAATTGTGCTACATTTTATGACGTCATTCCAAACTGATTCATGAAAATATTATTTTGCTTCAAATATATTTAAATAAATAAAGTTTCTCATGTCATTGTTGATTTGGCAACAGTGATTTAAATGACTCAAAATTGAATTTCAATGCTAATTCAATGGGAAATTCGCCGACAGATAGTAGATTTATGTCCGTCCGGACGTACAGACAGACGGAAAAAAAGTATGAAAGTTGGGTATCTGAGGTCATAGCTTTCTAACAAAAAAAGAATTTTTAAGATCCGATGATTAGAACCGATTTTGGAAGGGGGTACAGACAGACAGACAAACGGACAGACAAGCGGACAGACAGACGGACAGACATACGAACAGACAGACAGATGGAGATCAACCGCATTTCAATACCTACAGTGATTTAAATGACTCAAAATTGAATTTCAATGCTAATTCAATGGGAAATTCGCCGACAGATAGTGGATTTATGTCCGTCCGGACGTACAGACAGACGGACAAAAAGTATGAAAGTTGGGTATCTGAGGTCATAGCTTTCTAACAAAAAAAGAATTTTTAAGATCCGATGATTAGAACCGATTTTGGAAGGGGGGTACAGACAGACAGACAAACGGACAGACAGGCGGACAGACAGACGGACAGACATACGAACAGACAGACATACGAACAGACAGACAGATGGACAGACAGACAGTTGGAAATCAACCGCATTTCAATACCTACAGTGATTTAAATGACTCAAAATTGAATTTCAATACTAATTCAATGGGAAATTCGCCGACAGATAGTAGATTTATGTCCGTCCGGACGTACAGACAGACGGACAAAAAGTATGAAAGTTGGGTATCTGAGGTTATAGCTTTCTAACAAAAAAAGAATTTTTAAGATCCGATGATTAGAACCGATTTTGGAAGGGGGGTACGGACAGACAGACGGACAGACGGACAGACGGACAGACGGACAGACGGACATCGACCGCATGTCAATACCTACTTTTTCATTTTTTTAATTCTTTCGAATTAAAAAAAGAAAAGTAGGCTAAAAATCGCAATGCATTAGTTTGAAATCACAACTTCTGCAAAAGAATTGCTTTGTCTTGTTATCCCTTTTTCACCCGTTATGGGAATCATCATAACATCAATTTAAAACAAAATTGAAAAGAAAATAACATCCGGTTATTTAATTATTTATTGATAAAGTTTTAAAATAGTGTCGCCATCTGCTGTATATTTTTGGTATTTTAAAAATTCAAAAATATATAATTAAGTAACTAGATAACATTTTCGTTTCAAATTTCTTTCATTTCGATGTTAAGTTGATTACCATACCTGAGGAAAAAGCGCTAACAGGGCAAAGCAATACTTCTACGGAAGTTGTGATTCCAAAACTAATGCATTAGCTCTATGGGGCTGACAATCTTAAACCATAAATGTTTTGAGCAGTGTATCATTATATACCAAAGCTGTGCAATTCACTTACTTCCACTGAGAACGACAACGAAATGATAGACACAGAAAGCGGAATATTCTGAATCCCACACTCGATGGCCACTGTCTTGCAGACTGGAACCTTCTGTCTAAAAAGGGTGGCGAACCCGTATCCCAGAGTCAGTCCCAGGAAGGGGAGCAGCAGGATGATGACGTACACTCTTGGTGAGATACTTGTGAACATGTCGGGGAAGATCACGATTATAAACGCGGTGTTTCCGAGAATAAAAAGTAATCCTGTGTACACTCCTATCTGAAAGGAGTGAGAATTATTTTAGCATTATAGCAATGACATTTAATATTTATTATGTTAAAGAGTTATTAAAGTTATTTCTGACCAAACAAGGAACCCATTAATATCAGCAGAAGGACACCGAACCACAGTTCAAGCTATAGAGCTGAACTATTCTTGATTCCCTCAGAGTTATAGAAAACGATGAAAGGGAGGGGTGGTTAATGACAGATAGCCTTAGTGCCTTACAGTATGTGAGGAATTTCTATGAGGTCAGAGGTACCACAGCTGTGGCGATCATGGAGAAGCTCGATAGACTTTCGCGTTTTTTCCCAGTGCATTTAGTTTGGATACCATCTCATGTCGGTTTAGCTGGGAATGAACTGGCTGACGGACTTGCAAGGGCAGGCTGTGACCAGATCTTAGAGGGGGATAACCTGTTGACTTATTCAGAAATTGGCTCCATTTACAAAAAGACAACCATAGACTGGTGTCCCCCTCGGCACTCTTGGTATGGCGCTAAAAAACCAGGCGAAATTTCTAAATTGCAACTATGCAGGCAAGACCAAACTGCTCTCTGCAGATTCAGGACGGGACACACAAAGAGTTTGAAGTTTGAGGCCGGAACTAAGCTGTTCCCAGACTGCCCCAACTATCGTGGAGGTGCTCAAGCCAGTCCCGAACACATACTCCATTGCCTCGGTTTGACGTGGAAGGACATCAACGACGACCCACTTTTATTTTTGGACTTTCTCAGGGTCACAAACATTATGGAACTGGTCTAATTTTGACCCAGGGATATGTAAAAAAAAGAGTTATTAGTAATATCTAAAGGAAGAACTTAGACCTTGAAGAGTAAATGTACAATTTTTTCAAGGATTTTAAGTTGGCACAAAGTAAGTCAATGACTTAAATTTTTGTCTATGTATGCCTAATATACGTGGCCTTTGTCGAATTCACTTCACATTTAAAAAATTTTACTGATGCAGTAGACGATAAAAAAATGATGGTAATCATAGAGACACACACTGTAGTGAATTTTACTAAATTTCGTATTTCCTGTAATAAATACTTTAAGGTGTAAAATTTAATGTTTTTTATAAACCCAAATTTATGCAATATAATATGTTAAGTATAGTTGTAAATTGTTATAAAAATATGCAAAAACATAATAAGCATCAGTAATTTAAACGAAAATTACAATTAAATTTCTTTTAAAAAACAGACGTTAATATAGTGTGTCTCAAAAGTTTAGACAAAACTCATTTTGAGTCACAAAATTTCACTGAAAAGGTTTATTTAAAAATTTTTTTAGTAGTAAGGATAAGGCAAGTATATATAATTAAAAATAGCATAAATCACAAAGAAAACAAACAATAATAAATATTAATTGAATTAATTGTAAAAAGTTCCCAAAATATCTGTCTCATAAATATAGACAAAATCGATTTAATGTCATTTAATGATCTAATTTCGCATTTTTTTGGCTGGAATTGTATTTCTGTTTGATATGATGATTTAAAAAACACATTTTACCGTTGTATTTTAACCATTTTGTACCAATCCTGGTCCAATTACATACCAACAGCCAATATAGCCGTTTTAGCTTTTTAAGGGGAAATATTGCTGGCGATTTGCGTAATACATATCCTAATTAGATGTAAATAACGAATATATGCCTAACAAAATAGTACCGATAAGTTTTGCCACCGATTCGTGCATTTGAAGACATGTAATGACGCATTTTCTGGTAAAAAACGGCAATTTTTAAAATTTAAAATATCCAAAAAGACAAAAAAAAATGGTCTGTTGTGCCCTTTAACACGATATAAAGTTTACCTCTCCTTCAAAAAGGCCAAAAAAGTCCCAAATTTCAACCTAAAACCACCCCCATAAGATTTGATATTTCTCCTCAAATTTGCCTTTCTCGAGTTTGGAAACACTGGTTTTTTCAAACCGGTGAAAAAGAATCGGTTTAACCGATAAGAAAAATACCAGTGTAAGGATACTCAAAAACCGGTTTCAAAAACCGATTTTTTTTAAAAACATGAATGAATGCACACGTTTTCGGCTGCCTATTTCTTGCCTCCTTCAGGAGCTTAGAGCTTTAACACAGCCAATTACGCCTCGTAATTTAGAACCCTGGTCAAGTGACGAGGACGACACCTGAGCAGGCACCCAACGGAACTTCGAGCGACATCGTGCGCTAACGCCGTCGGTTTTAGTTTAGTTTGAATTATCGTCGCACTAGAGCTACACCAGGGCTATTGGCGACGGGCGTCGTATTTTAGAACCACAGCCAAGTGACGAGCCGGCACCTGAGTAGGCACCCAACGCAACCGTTAAGGGCGACATCGTACGCAGCGTTAGGACTTTGAAGGATATTTAATGTGCACTCCCTCTATACGGGGTATTATTCGTCGTACATTTTGGCTGCACGGGCCGTTTATAGGTCGGCAGTTATTTTGGCGATGCCCGGATCCGAACCTGGGACCTTCTGCATACTAGGCGAATGCCTAACCGACTGGGCTCCCCAGCTTCTTAACTAACGCCGCACAGTAGTCGGAAAAGGCTGAAAAACGGTCAAAATTAATTTATTTTTTTGTGGTTTGACAAAAATGCATAAAAATTCGGTTTTGTAGGTTTTTGACCCATCTGAGTCGATATAGGACACAATCAAGTTTGTAAAACCTATAGATTTTAAGTTACAGTTAATGCAAAAAAAAAATAGTATGTGAAGATGTAATGTGAAAATTGCGTATAAAGAATAACGCTTTAATCAACATGTATTGTGCAAGTGCATATGCGTATGTTTAGGTCATGGTAATACGTAATCGTACGTCAAGTAGTCACAAAAAGCCAAAACACTAACAAAATCTTTTAAAAATGAAACGTTGAGCTAAAAAAAATTACACTATTTTCAATATTTTCTGCTCTCAATTTAGCTTATAAAATTAATTGAAACCAAAGTTTTTTAATGTGAATATTTTTTTACTAATTTTGGAACACATGAATTATATAATCTTAAACATTTAAGTTTGTGAAATAATTATAAAATATTTAACATTAAAATTGTGGAATAATTATATAATATTAAACATTTAAGTTTGTGGAATAATATCAAGTTTAATATCAAAATATCGTACAAAAATATGAATACACAGAACATATACTTTCAAATTAACCGTCAACAGTTTTTTAAGATCATATTAATTAACAGCATTTTATTATTGAAGATGTTAAGGCAAATATGGTATTAATATTCATCAAAAGACTTTTTAATGAATTTTAAATGAATTTTCGTTTAATTTTAATAAGATGATAATAAGATAATTTTAATAAGATGATTAATTTTAATAATTAATTTAAGTAAGATTACAATATTAATATAATAGTTTTTTTTTAGTCTTCGTGTAGCTCTAATTTGTTGGTTGTTTTAGGCTTTGCGTGAAAGGTATTTATGTAAGGGTTCGAGGAAATAGTAAGGAAGTTAAACACATCTTCATTTGTATTTTTCCTTTAACTTTTTCTCGAGTGTTCTCGTCTGTACCACCGAAAGTCTTTGTTTCTGGCTTCTTGGGCTTCTTCGGTCAAAGCTCCTATTGGTAACATATATGATGAAATCACTTCCCCTCCATGAAACAATACCTTATGAACAGTGTTTGGCATGTAGTACCAGGGTACAAATCAATATATAAAATTGCGGTTTCTCTACAGTAGTTTTGAAATTTTAGAGGATCAATTTCAGCACTACTATTGATTGTATCCAAGATAATTTTAAATCTATGAATTAGATTTCTATCAACTTTGGTAATTTCCGAAGTAATAGTAGGATCCTTAAAAAATCTTCGAGATGTATTACCATCGTTGGAAGTGCCCATTCCTTGTAGGACCACATCGACATTTAATCCTAAAACCTTTTTAAATTTTTCTTGGATTTGCTTTTTTTGCATTTAGTTTTATTTCTTTGGTTTCTTGCGTAGTTTTCCACTTTTTAAAACTCATGTTGTAGGCAATGTAAAGAATACACTCCATAAATTTTATACGAGCATGAAGTGGTGAGAGACCAAGCTTAATTGATTCCGCATAAATGATTTTAGTATCCAAAAGTTGTTCATTTCTGAAGGCTTAGCTTTGCATATTGGGCATACTGCCATTGATGGCGTATTTGTCAAATATTGGGTAACTTTTCCATTGATCATGGATAGCACTAAACAATGTTTTACGTGTATTGTTTTGTTATTGTAGGTAAGTATTGTTACGTTCAATTTTTCGATATCTTCATGCATTTTACCAACTTCTTGTCGAACTAAATCTGGAGTTTCTTTTGCAAAAAGAAATCTAATTGGTCTGCAAAACTGTGTGGATGAGGGTCTTGGATTTTCCCAAACAAGAGTATCTTCATCTGTTGTTAAACACAATGGAACCAGGGTCGTCATAAAAAGATTGGCGTCGGTCTCTTTTTCGTTTTCAAACATCTGCTTATATTGGCTGTGACCAACAGACCCATCACACTCCCACTTGCAAAATAGTTTAAATTTGTACACTGTTGGTTCGACTTCGAATTTTATGAGAAAAATTCGTTTTATTGTGTGGTCCAGCAACGTTTGGATATTAACTGTCGCATGACTTTCTGATACTTCAATTTCAGTTGAGTAGCATAGCTTTTTCTGCTCTAAAACTTGATCGTAGGACGGGAAAATGTTGCTTCCTAGTTCCTTTGATGATTGTCTTAGAACGTTATAATCATGTTTAGATAAGGAGGCATCTATTAGTATAGCAAGAGCTTTTTCAGCACTGTAAAAGTCAGTATCATTTTGGTATTTCTTTGACGCAGAAGTTAATAGTTCTTTCGATACACTATCAAGAATTTGTTTAATTTTCCGACGCGACGCTTTGTTCGATCAGAACATTCGTCAAAAGGCTTTTCAGGTCGACCAGCTTGCGTGGAAGTAGATGGTTCTTGTTGATCTAGTGTGCTAGAGCTAGCCTGTGCGGAAAAAGATGGCTCTACTATTTCCATATAATGTGTGCTGTAAGCACCCGATGCAGAATTACTTGACTCTACGAGTTCTACGGAATAAGTGTTAGCAAGCCACTTCTTATACTTATTATAAAACCCTTTTTTGTTGCGACTACAATCAAGCCACCTTTTACGAAAATGGGGTACAAATATTTTGGATAAATACCTTTTTATTCCTTCTCGTTGATCTGGGGTTATCAATGGGTAAGATACTTTCAAAGCGTCGATGCTTTTTTCGATATCAAATTGGCTCTTTAAAACAATTTCTACTAATTCACTATAACAACATTTAAAACTCGCCATTTCGTCCTTACCGATGAAACATTATCGAACGTCTGTGGTAAAAGAGGTTTGAAATTGTTTGGTCACCTTTGTCGAAAAAATTTGTATAGGAACTGTTTATAAGAATGAATTTGGACTTCTCCCTCCCCCCCCCTCCGCCCCTCCTTCCCAAAAGCCAATGAGCATATCTTGAAAACATTATTATTGAAAACAAATCAGACCTTTTATCTCCTACAAAGATGACACCAGTATTTAAGTTCTTTTATTTGTTTATAATTAAACTCTTTGTAAGTGAAGTGGTCGAAACACCTGTCGTTTTTGCTACTTTGTTTCTAGATTAACAGCTGCCGTGGAGCAACGCGCAGCAGCGTTGTGCTTTTCGACGATTTTTGAACAGGTAGATTTTGACACTTCTGTTTGTAATTATGGTGTCCGTACGTTTCCGCAGCTGAATTTAGATTTATCTTTTATATACGATTTGGAAAACTAGTTAATTTTAATGAGACTTTGGAGCATAGTGGAGCAAGAAAGTTGCACTCTTTCAAATATTTAAAAACATAGTATTTTAGAAACTAAGATCAAAAACTAATTTAAAAATTATTTTGTATTTTTTAATCAGGTAAAATAAAAGAAACACCTTTTATAAAACTCAAAAACATGCAAAAAAATTGTGTAATAAAATTATAAATCGTGTATTTTGAATTCCATTGTATCGCCTCAAAACGGGCTATTTTTTATTTGTTGACTTTTCGTAACTATAAATACAACAAAAAATTATTTTAATGATTTATATTTGGTAATCTTACTATTCAATTATCTATTAATTTAAAAATCTATTCATTTTGCATTTTTCTAACACTTCGAAATTTGGCATTTTGGCCGCTCCCAGACCACTGTGCGCCGTCGGGCGACTCCACAAATTTAACGAGCACGTATATCGCAGTGTACTCGGGCACTCCGGTGATTTTTTGAGGATATTTTTGCGCCAGCATGAATACGTCTATAGTATGGCTAGGACAACGACAGAACCAAGAACCTTCTCGGGGAGAGGCTCGTCGCTTACACCTCTCGGACACCGAGGGGGCCTTTTGATAACATGTTAACTTTTTATTTAAAAAAAAAATCGGTGCTTTAGGAACTTTTTTAGGGAAACCTTGTTTTTTAATAACTTTTTTAACCTTGCTTTTTTTAAAAAAAATCGATTTTATAATGATAAATATTAAAAACAAATTAAATTGAAATTTGTAACCTAATAATGCTTAACAAACAATAAATATTTAATATTTGCTGAGAAATTAATTAACGAAATTATTTTCCGGTTTCTAGTTCTTTTTCCTTTTTTAAACTTTTGTTGTAAAAGCAGGATTCCAAACAGTTTTTGAGTGTTTCGAATATTTTCCGTTTTTATTTTAAAACTTTAGTTTTTCTTTCTAATTCAGTTTTTGAATTATTTTTCCTTTCTTTCCTGATTTTCTATTTCCATTTTCCGGTCTCATGAATTGAATGGAGCAAAACACCTAGGAAGCTTCTACTCGAGATTTTTACAACTTTAACCCTTTCGCTAAGCAGCATTTTTGTGTCCTCGTAATATGTGATAGGAATATCATTATCGAATCCTTAGTCATACGGTCGTAAGGGCCGTTTTAGTAGTGAAAGGGTTTAAAAAAAAGCGAGAAATACAGCTGAGTTCTAATTGAAACTTTAAATGCCTAAATTGAATGAATGTTTGAATATTAAGAATTTCGTTCCTTGAATATTACAAATCTAACTTCGAAATGTGTGAAGATAAATAGTGCGATAAATATTTTTAGGCACAAATTACGAGGAAACGTCTCGTGATTAGGGAAAAGGTTAGGCGTCAAAGTCACCACAGTTTTTAATACCCTATCACTCTGGATGGATTCAATGGAAAATAGGGTGTACAAAGTAATTTTTTCAAAAGGAAATACGATTATTAATTAAAATGCTGACTTAAAGGAGCTTTACCAAAAAAAGTTGTTTTTGGTAAGCCCATTTTTTTCTGTGATTTAAAGTGTGTAATATTTTTGGTTCTTGTATGCATAGTGTAATGCATCCGGTTTGTGTAACAACATCATTTACATACTTATATTTAACAAATAGTATTCTATTTTTTTGTCATGTTTGCTTAAAACTTTAAGCCTTCATACATTATTTATTTCCTTCAAATTTTGTCGTATATTTATGAAATGTTTCATTCTTCAAATAAAACTTGTCATTATCTTTGTCCTTTATTAGTGAAATATTTGTACTTGTCTGGTAGTTATATTTATGCATTTTAACCTTGTTAAGTGAAATTTTCTACTTTAAAAACATGTTGACGCTAAACTTTTGATACTTTAGTACATGTTTCATTCTTCAAATAAAACTTGTCATTATCTTTGTCCTTTATTAGTGAAATATTTGTACTTGTCTGGTAGTTATATTTATGCATTTTAACCTTGTTAAGTGAAATTTTCTACTTTAAAAACATGTTGACGCTAAACTTTTGATACTTTAGTACAAAAAATCTTTATTTTTACAGTTCATGCTATAATCATGATAATGGGAAATTTTTACTTAAAGTAATTATTTTTTTTTCAGACCTTGCGATGGGTTTACCAAAACATTAATTTTTATGTGTTGTCATTTTCACTTTTAAAATTTAGATTTTTAACTAAAAACGTTATTTTATAATTATTCTTCAGGTCTTGTAGATTAATTTTCAAGAAAGGTTTTTTTCATCTTATGAAAATAGAATCGGTCATTTAAGCTTTTATATAAAATCTCAAGGTTTCTATAGTTTAGATAGCGGCGACACCGTGAATGGTCAAATAGATTCATGATTTTTTTGTGTGATTAAATTAACTAATTGTTCAAATTTTAATATTTTTATCTTATGGCAATTTTGTAAAGTACCTAAAATCTCAAAATATCAATAGTTTCATACAGTTTTTGCACGTTATTTGAATTAGAATTAAAAAAAGAACTTAACACTTCAAAAAAGAAATTCGTAAAATTCTTTTTAAAAACTTCTCCAAAAAAATTCTTCCACATGTAAAATCTTTCATTCGTGTAGCTCTAGCGCGACGATAATTCAAAACTAAACTAAACCAATCTTTCATTTTTAAGATCCTTATAACAGTAATAAGTCTTATAGAAAATAACCAATCCATTTAAGAACAGGATTTCAAACTTCCTACTGAAGGAGTAAAGAAAAGTACTAAAAAGACAATATTATTCAGGAACGCTGAGAAAAACGTGATTTATTATACTAATTAAGTTATTAAATTCATTTTAAAGGTCGATAATTGTTTTTGGTCGAGATCCGGATCAATATCCGATTAGCCGCAGTGCTTCCTGTAAAACCGAAAATGTCGCGATTTTAAATTACTAGGCCCGTCACCAATATCCCTCGTGTAGAGCGGGCTGGGGACCTAGCAAAGCATACGAGGCCTCGCCTAGCATACGAAAGGTCCCAAGTTCGGGTCCGGGCATCGCCAAAATAACTGCCGACCTATAAACGGCCCGTGCAGCCAAAATGTCCGACGAATAATACCCCGTGTGGAGGGGGTGCACATTAAATATCCTTCAAAGTCCTAACGCTGCGTACGATGTCGTCCTTAACGGTTGCGTTGGGTGCCTACTCAGGTGCCGGCTCGTCACTTGGCTGTGGTTCTAAAATACGACGCCCGTCGCCAATAGCCCTGCTGTAGCTCTAGTCGACGATAATTCAAACTAAACTAAACTAAACCCGACGGCGTTAGCGCACGATGTCGCTCGAAGTTCCGTTGGGTGCCCGCTCAGGTGTCGTTCTCGTCATTTGATCAGGGTTCTAAATTACGAGGCGTAATTGGCTGTGTTAAAGCTCCTGAAGGAGGCAAGAAATAGGCAGCCGAAAACGTGTGCATTCATTCAGGTTTTTAAAAAAATCGGTTTTTGAAACCGGTTTTTGAGTATCCTTACACCAGTTTTTTTCTTATCGGTTAAACCGATTCTTTTTCACCGGTTTGAAAAAAACGGTGTTTCCAAAATCGAGAAAAGCAAATTTGAGGAAAAAATATCGAATCTTATGGGGGTGGTTTTGGGTTAAAATTTGGGACTTTTTTGGCTTTTTTGAAGGAGAAGCAAACTCTATATCGTGTTAAGGTGCACAACAGACCATTTTTTTGTCTTTTTGGATATTTTAAATTTTAAAAATTGCCGTTTTTTACCAGAAAATGCGTTATTACATGTCTTCAAATGCACGAATCGGTGGCAAAACTTATCGGTACTATTTTGTTAGGCATATATTCGTTATTTACATCTAATTAGGATATGTATTACGCAAATAGCCAGCAATATTTCCCCTTAAAAAAGCTAAAACGGCTATATTGGCTGTTGGTATGTAATTGGACCAGGAATGGTACAAAATGGTTAAAATTCAACGGTAAAATGTGTTTTTTAAATCATCATATCAAACAGAAATACAGTTCCAGCCAAAAAAATGCGAAATTAGATCATTAAATGACATTAAATCGATTTTGTCTATATTTATGAGACAGATATTTTGGGAACTTTTTACAATTAATTCAATTAATATTTATTATTGGTTGTTTTCTTTGTGATTTATGCTATTTTTAATTATATATACCATTACTAAAACTATTATATCCTTAATTTAATGAAAATTATCTTAGCCTAAAATTATCTTAGACTCCACTCGTTGGACTTTACTGGGTTTTTTTCTCGTAACTACATGACTAGTGACTACGTCTTGACTATCTTTGTTACACTTGAACACGATATCAACACGAACTTCGTCCAAAAATTATCCGCCTTACTAGTCTTACTAGATTAAACCGATCAAATATTAAAATTGAAGTCTTTTCTTGCCTACACGTGTCGATTACAAACTCTCTCTCTCTCTCTCTCTCTCTGTCTCTTATTCTTTAAATAGATATTATTTTTTCTGTTTTTTTTAATTTTGAATATACGTCTAATTTAACTTTTTTTTAAAATTAAATTTGGGAAATAGTCTTGTCTGATGTTTTGCCTCAATATGACGTATCCCATTTGTGTTTAAGATTTGTGATTCGTTCAGTGTAAGTGGGTGAAGGACAAACAGACATGCTTGATGATGGATTTCGGTAATCGTGCTTAAGTTTTCTTCAGCAGTAAATTTTAAAGCCCATTTTTTTTAATTATAACGTATTGTGTATTTCAAAAAACTAAGATCTTGTTCATTCAAAGCACACAAAAATGTGCATTTTTAAAGCTTAAATCTCAAATTTCATTAAACTAATGTGCCCCTCAGCAAATATTTACTGTTAATTATTTCAAAATTACTTGCAAACATATTCATAAATATATATTTGTTTCAAAAATATGTTTATATGAAGAATATTTATGTAGAGTTTTGCTCAAGAGTGAAGACTAGAGGTTCAAAAAACACATCGTAAAATAATCATTTCTGTACACAAAAGAGCTGAAATTCTCCACGTTACTCACTTTTGTTATCCATTTGGCGATTCTTGGCGCTTTCCACCTAATAATCATCCCCATGCAAACGGGAGAAATCGCAATGAGGATTGAAATTGCCATCTTTTTGTAAGGAATAAATAAATCAGTAGTTTCGAAATACCTTCCATAGAGCCATAGGTTTCCTGGAAGCATTCCTGTTGCCATTGCAGTGGATGCTGTCGTCATGGCAACACTAAACAAAAAAAATAATAATAACTGTCAGAAATTTCTTCTTAAAAATGAAGTCGGAATATATTTATGAATATTAATTTTCGTAGAAATTTAAGTGTCTCCCTATTTTTAACTCACTGATTTCAGTTTTAGAAAAAAATATTTTGTGGACACTACTCAATGAAAAAGCTATTTATAATAATTTTATTAAAATTTTAAAAAGTATTCTTCCAGTTTAATTTTAATAGATTAGTCAACATTTTATGCATAAATCCTTTTCCTGATGGCACTTTTATTAAGTCTTTTGGAGTCTTAATCGGAAACGAAGGTGTAAATGGTATTCACAAAGTCATTCTGAATAGGTTAAAAGTAAAACAAATCCTTCACCTGAGAGGTAGGTCTCCACCACTCAGGTACGTGAACATGTTGGACAACGGTTCGCACGGGCAGCAGGCAATGATGAGAACTCCAGTGGCGTGCACATCCGCCACTCCAGAAACCAGCAGCACCGCGAAGGCAGGCAGTGGCACAATACATTGGACAGTGGCGTACCCAAGGTTAATAAGTGGCATTAGGTTCTAGATAGGTAGTTCTTTTACACACTCCAAATAATCATAGACGATTTTTCCATTTAAAAAAATGCCGACTCACCTATGACTCGAACCTTTATCTAGGGGTTATGAGGTTTTAATAATATTGGAATGTGTTATGAGGCGGAACGCTACCTCTGTGCTACTGAACCAGCTAGGCACCAATCTTACTGTATTTTATCTCATAACGAAGAAAGTTTGCCACGCGAAAATGAGTTTTTTGCTTAAGTTTATGTATACGTAAACAAAATCTAAAACAAATGAAGACCATTGTCCCGAATAATTCGTGTGGGCAAAATTATGTAAAACCAAATTTGAAAAACTTAAATTTAACGTTTTTAATCGGAACATTCACCTGAGAGGTAGGTCTCTACCACTCAAGTACGTGAACATGTTGGACAGCGGTCCGCCCGGTCAGCAGGCAATGAAGAGGACTCCAGTGGCGTGCACCCCCGCCACTCCAGAAACCAGCAGCACGGCCAAGGCAGACAGGGGCATGAGAATGAACTGGCTCACCATGCCGATGCTTATGCCGATGGACCGTTTGATGTTGACCTGTCCAACCATGCTTTTTCAACTATGTATTTTTTGTTAAAATATCAGTCCGAAAAGGGCCCCAAAAAAGTATCCTGGCCTTGGACCCCAACCTGTAATGGTCAATGGTCAGGCCCTCCTGACTACCATCATTCGTTCAGGGACAAAAGACGTACAGCTGAGGGGAAAAAAAACGATCCACCCTTCGTTTTTCGGCTGCTAATGATCAGGGAATTTTGTGAAAAGTGTCATTTTTCAGGAAATAGCGTAAAGAATTCAGAACTGGCAACCAAAATTGTATAAGGGGTCGTCTACATATTAAAATTAGTACCAACTTTGAAAATTCCAATGGCAACACCCAATTTTTTTATATAAAAATGTTTATCATCTTCAAAATACCCCAGATCCAAAACAAAATTTATTAATTTGCATTATTTGTTGAGATATAAGCATTCGAAGTTGAAGGCCCATAATGTTAAAAAAGTTTCACAAACTTTTATTCATACCTCCACAAATAAAATGAATTAAACCAACATTTTTTTTTCATTATATACTTCTTAATCTTCCAAAAACAAATCACACAAGTTTTTTCATCAATTTTTAATTTTTATTATTTTTTTATTTAAATTTAAATAAGAAAAAATAAAACATGAATAGCAACCCCAAATTTTTGTTACATAAATCGATAAAGTAGATCAAGTAGAACCAAAATCCCGAATTTTTTAATTCAACAACAATTATTTGCCGAGTTATTGTAAAAATACTGAAAAAAACGAATTTTAGGGACCGTGTAAAAAATTACTTAGCAAATTGGATCCTAATTTGCATTATCGTTTGGTGGTTGAAAAGCGTTTTTGGTAAATGTTTATTCAAATTATTGATGTCTGTCAAATGTCTAACAATCTTTTCTTGTTTCAAGTGCATACAATGTATTTGTTTGTATAATTAACATTAAATTATATCGATTATACTATGTTTTTGAATGTATGTTATTTCCAATATTATTTATAATTATTTTATTATAAAATTTCCAATAGTATCTTATTTCCTCGATTTTTTTTTAATTATTAGAGATTACTTATTTATTTAGTTATTTAGGCAGTTAGTTATTTAGTCAGTTAGTCAGTCCGTTAGTTAGTCAGTCAGTTAGTCAGTCAGTCGGTTAGTTAGTCGGTCAGTTAATTAGTCAGTCCGTTAGTTAGTCAGTCAGTCAGTAAGTTAGTCAGTCAGTTAGTCAGTCAGTCAGTTAGTCCGTTAGTTAGCCAGTCAGTCAATTAGTTAGTCCGTGAGTCAGTCAGTTAGTCAGTGAGTCAGTCAGTTAGTCCGTTAGTTAGTCTGTTAGTTAGCCAGTCAGTCAATTAGTTAGTCAGTGAGTCAGTCAGTTCACTGACTAACTAATTGACAGTCAGTTAGACTAAGTTAGTCAGTCTGGACTAACTAAAGGAGTGACTAACTAACGGAGTGATTAATTGACTGACTGACTAACTAACTGACTGACTGACTGACTTACTAACTGACAGTCAGTTAGACTAAGTTAGTCAGTTAGACTAAGTTAGTCAGTCTGGACTAACTAAAGGAGTGACTAACTAACGGAGTGATTAATTGACTGACTGACTAACTAACTGACTAACTGACTGACTGACTGCCTTACTAACTGACTAACTAACTGACTGACTAGCTGACTGACTAGCGGACTGACTAACGGACTGACTGACTGATTAACTAACTGACTAATTAACTGACTGATTAACTAACTGACTGACTAACTTACTGACTGACTGACTGACTGGCTAACTAACTGACTGACTAACTACCTGACTAACTAACTGATTAAATAACTGACTAAATAACTAAATAAATAAATAATCTCTAATACTTAAAAAAAATCGAGAAATGGACAAAAATCTATTTTCGGGATTTAGACCCATTCGGGATTTCGGCTGTCGGGATATGTCCCAGACCCAGTGTGCCGAATTTTAAACCAACCTTTTGTAGCAATATGAATGAAACAAAAATTTGCATAAATGTAAAACATAAATGTAATAATCATGTTTGTCTATCTGATTGTAACTAATCGCATTTGAAAATCTGTTCGTTATAAATAATCGTATAATATGTGACTTAATTAAAAATTAAAACTTTTTCTCGTCTACCCTTTATTTTATTTCTGAATTTCAAAATCCAAAATTTTTTTTAAAAAAAGGTAAAAACATAAAAAAAATCACAATATTAGTGAAGAAGGTTTAATTCTAGCATCCTTCGGCGAGATTATGGTAACCATTTTGCTAGCTTGTCGTTTCGAAAAAACACCCTAAATATTACCTTTATCAATTTGGAGATTTCCCCCCAAACGAATTGAAAATTAATGCTTTAATATCTCAGCAAATAATGCAAAATGAATAATTCTTTTTTATACATGGGGTATTTTGAAGTTGCTGAACATTTTTATGTAAAAAAAATTGGGTGTTGCTATTGGAATTTTCAAAGTTGGTACTCATTTTAATATGTAGACGACCCCTTATACAATTTTGGTTGCCAGTTCTTAATTCCTTACGCTATTTCCTGAAAAATGACGCCTTGCACAAAATTCCTTGACCAATAGCAGCCGAAATATGAAGGGTGGATCGTTTTTTTTCCCCCAGCTGTACCTATATATTTTTTTAGACCTATGTATTTTTTGTTAAAATATCAGTCCGAAAAGGGCCCCAAAAAAGTATCCTGGCCTTGGACCCCAACCTGTAATGGTCAATGGTCAGGCCCTCCTGACTACCACCATTCGTTCAGGGACAAAAGACGTACCCTATGGAGAAGAATAAACCTTTATAAAAACCCTGCGCTGTTTCGAGACTTTTTGAGGACGAACGGTCTTTTGGACATAGTCTAGACTTGATATATATCAAATGGAATAAGAAACAACAACAAAAACAATCCTTCACCTGAGAGGTAGGTCTCCACCACTCAAGTACGTGAACATGTTGGACAGTGGTCCTCCCGGGCAGCAGGCAATGATGAGTACTCCAGTGGCGTGCACCCCCACCACGCCAGAAACCAGGAGCAAGGCGAAGGCAGACAGTGGCATGAGAATGAACTGGCTCACGAGGCCGATGCTCATGCCGATGGGACGTTTGATGTGGTACCATAACTGAAAACATATCAATTACAGCACAGAACAAAGGGGTGTAACGTTAGAACTAAAAATCACACCAATGCTAATGTCTAGAAAAATTTATTGATGACACATTTTAAGCACATTAAGTCACGTATGAATTAAGTTAAACATTTAATGGAATCATTTAATTTTATTTAAAGTTAAAAAAATAATGTTTGGGAACATTTGAGTTTAACGTCCGTTTTCGTACTCTACGCTAACGTCGATCTTCGTTTACCTCGAAAACGTTTCTGGCTGCCGATGCCGCGGCAAAACTCGGATAGTTCCAAGTTAGTAGGTAGGGGTCGGTAGGGGGCTCCATTGCCATTGACGTTACAGGGAATTTAATCCGTTTCAAAATTAATTACCACAACAACGAATAATACAGTCAAACTCGGTTACAACGACACTCGTTTATAATGCCATAAATGTATGGTCCCTAGAAGTGCCCATATATAGACATTAATCTTATAATATCTTAATTGCCTCTAATGACAATTTTTGATTAACTCCTCTGGTATAACGCTAAATTTATACGTTTATATGATATCCAAAATGCCTTCTAAAAAAAGGCATTCTTCTTTTAATTTTTTTAATTGTTCCCAGAACTTTAAACATAGCAATTACAGCACCAGTACACGACAGAGAGTTCAATCCGTTTCAAAATTAAATATCTCAACAACAAATAATACAGTCAAACTCGAAAAAGAGAAAAAAAATTATTATTGCAAAATTTAATTAATTATTGCAGAAAATAAAGCATTTTGAATAAACTGCTTCTCTGACCAAGAGTTGTTTTCGTTTTTATAAAAAAAAATGAATGGCATAGTATTCCAGTACTAATAATAGTAGTACTATTTGTAGGTTTGTACTTATTTTAAAACATATCTATGTAAAAATAAAATCCATGCTTTCCCAATTAACATTATTTTGTCCTACTATATATATCCTTCTATCAATATCACAACATATGCATTGGGAACCAAATCTAGTCCTGAGTACAGACATAGGTCTGATATTCAGATGGGTAACTCAACTAATATTTAATTAATGAATGAGTTTAATGGTCTGTCTGCCAAAAATGAATTAATTTACTTGAAGACGTAAAATTGACTAGCAGAAAAGATTTACGTTTAATGATGCTAGAAAACATCAATGTGACCTACGAAATCAAAATTTTGCAGGCCTGTTCTGATCATACACTGATAGAAATTTCGTTCTTGGTGTACCATAATAAATGGTTCCTGAACCGGCTGGTGTGGATAATAGTAGCTGCAACGGCCAACAGCTGTGTGATGAAATGTTGCCCTATATTTTCGGTATAATTATTCAGGTTTTGGAAACGAAAAACGGAGAAATGGTTCAACCGAATACTGAAAATCTGGTGAAACATTTCACCAACAGCCGTTGCTGCTACTAGGAACCATATTTTTTGGAGAAACCAAGCGACAAATTTTTAGCAGTGTATTATGGACCGTGTCGGACTTTCCAGAGAAGATATTTATTCTAAGTAAGTGAAAAATTACGAAATGTTCGATAAAAATGGAATTTAGATAATTATTCATTCCATTAAAATATTTTATATTTTTAAAGTTTTTGGAAAAATTTCCACACTAATTTTTTTTCACTGATATAACCAGAATGGTATACTTACATCGTCCCATGCAATATCGGTTCCCATTGCCAGCATAACAATGAGAACACTCAAAAGCGTCTGTATATCAAAAATGAACTTCAGGTTCTTCCTAGATAGGTCATCATCGAAGGTCGAGTTGTCAAACTTCTTGGCGTCTGAAGACGTGCTCACATTTGCAAAAAAATTATCATAATCCGTACTGAAGTTCATATTTATAGTTAATGTAAGTATATTCAACAGAAGGATATTAATTGAAGTATTTAAATACGTATTAACTGCATTTATGCGATCCCAGAAGTTTTAATCTTGATCATCGTTTCATTTATAAAAATCCGAAGAAAATGCATCTGAAATATAAAAAAAATTTATTAAGCATTTAAGTATTTACAGAAAAGTATACAAATAAGGGGGCGTCCATAAAATTACGTTATGCGTTTAGGAAAGGGTGGTTGTCGAGCCAAATATCACCAAATCACACGTAAGGGGGAGAAGGGAGGTCTCGTTAAGTATCGCGTAATTTTCCTCTCAAAAAATAATCGTAAAGTAGCGAAAAAATATAATTAAATTCCGTTAAAATATGTTTCTCAGCTTAAATTTAGCAAAATCTTATATCATAATATCTATCGTGGCTTAACGAACTATATTTAAAAATGTTGAAGCTTTAAAAATCTATTTAAAGTTCTCCAATAAAGAAATCAAATAAAAGACTACGAATTTTAAAAAATCTCAAGTGAGATTATGGGGAGGAGGGTCTAAAAATCGTCAAAATCGCATCTCGTTGTTAATGGAAGTACGAAAACGGAATCAAAATTTCGAAAACGGCTCAATAATTTATCTTTTTAAAAAAATATTTTTTTTTAAAAAAGCAATGATATAGTTGAATTCTGGTCCATTTATAAGTGTTTATTGAAATTGACAATAATTATTTTTTCACTGATGGATAGGAATAGGGCTATCCAAAAAAAATATCTTTGTTCATGAATAACAAAAGTACTATTAACATCTAAAAAGAATTGAAAAAGCTACTAGCCCTAGCCTCTGATATGATATAAGAGCTTCCTCTTTTTTTTTTAAAATTTTAAGAGAAATTTTAGTACTTCTTTGTTCTGCACAACTCCTCGAGCATGGCGGGTGAAAGGATTCAGATTTTTACCCCATTGTCTCCTCTAGAAACTGTGTGAGAGTGCACGGTTTTACTATCTATATCAGGGGTTCCCAACCGGTGGTACGCGTACCACTGGTGGTACGCGGGAAAATTTCAGGTGGTACGCGTGAGTGATGTGAGCAACATGATTCTTTTAGTGGTGTAGTGGGGCCGGAACGCGCCGGTACGACGTTCCGGTACTTTTTTTCGAGCCGGAACTTTAATGCGTGATTTTTTTTTACTATTTCTTTCATTAAAAAATTAATTTAAAATTTTTCCACTGAACTAAATACACGGTGTAGTGACCAACCACCCCGACCGACGCGACGGCTTGAAAAGGTGGAACGAATTCAAAAGGTGGAATAATCGCAAAGATGAATATCTGTAGATAAGTAAAAAAATATATGTGATTGCTCATCCTCCCAACTTATAAAATCTTATTTTTAAGAAATGTTAGCAATTAAAGCACAACTAGTAGTAAAACATGCCCCCTTCCCCTACTAAAATTCGCAGCCAATCATTACGATTGATTTAAAAAATAAAAAGTGCCCCCCCCCCCCCCCCGGCACGCCTGTATAAGAGCGTTCCGGGAAAAAAAAATTAGCACTACAACACTGAATAGCTTCTGTATGCATGGGCAGTGAGCACGCAAACATATGACTCATTATTTTAAACATAAACATTATTTTAAAGAGAAATCTTTATTTAACTTCTGGATCGGATGTAAAACCTAGTACTCTTTGACCTTCGGTCAAGGTGCTATTTTTTATACCATTTTTGATGATTTTTGATTCTCTGCTATTTTGGATGCCATTTTTTACGAGTTACTTGTGTGAGAGTGGATTTTCTGAACATAAAAATTAATCATAGAAGCATAATAAGTGTTGAAGAGGATTTAAGAGTGAAGATAACTACCATTACTCCTAATGTTTATATTTTAATCACAGGCAAACAACAAGAAGTTTCGTACTACAGACTATAAAAGTACATTTTGCATGATGATTAATTATTTGCTGAGTTTGTACTATTTTTTTTTTATTTGTATGTTTTTAGACCATGGGTAATAAATAAATTTGTAAATCAATACCATTTTAATCTTTTTATTTCTCCTATATTATAAGCATGTTATAAATAAACAAATACCTAACCTTTAAATATGAAGTTTTCTCAGGAATTTAATTCCAAAATCCTTTGAACACTTTTTAAAAAGAGTAAACATTATACATTTATTAAAATATTTATAGGCCTGGTGGTACGCCAAAATTTTTCAAAAAGTCAAGTGGTACGCAAGTGCAAAAAGGTTGGGAACCCCTGATCTATATGGCGCAAACATTACGAAATTCGCAAGAGAGCTAAACAAACTAAATGTTTTTCAATAACAAAAAAAATCCTTCTTTTTTTCGTCATTTTATTTAATGTATTTATATTCCGCAATTTATGCATCAGTATTCTAATAACAATAAATTTTATAATTCGAATAATTATTAATTATTATAATATCGAATAACAATAAATTTTATCTATATATATAAAAGAAAGTCGTGTTAGTAAGACCACTTATAACTCAAGAACGGCTGAACTGATTTGGATGAAAATTGGTGGGGAGGTAGCTTAGGACCAGGAATAGGCTATAGGATACTTTTTTATTCGAACCCAAAGGGTGTAGGAGTGCAAAACGTGAGCTGATTTCCCCATAGGAATAGCATTGTAAGATTAGAATTTATACTTTTTAATTCAATTTAAAGAAATTTCAGCGCGTTCAGCGTGAACGAAAATTAAAAAAGAAAAAAAAGAGCACGTCGATTTAATTTGCTGGATTGTTATTTGAATATCAGTATTTTATTTGTTGATTTTAAATCTCTTTATTTTTTTTATGGTGGATCAGATTCCCTTAACTAGATTTTAAATATGTTTGCGAATTTAATTTAATTGATGTTTACAAATGGTAAGAAATGATGATATGGAGGAATATAGGTTAATCTAAAGAATCGTGGCCGGATTTGGCGAATTTTCAAAAATGTCGCCAAGTCGAAGTGATAATAAACCCCGGCACTTGCCGAGATGGTTAGCATCTCGAAATGACCAAAAATACTACCTAATTTCAAAATGGCCGACTTAAAACAGCGGAAAAATTCATTAAATTGCAGACCAGATTTATAAAAAAAGGGAAACTTTAAAATTACGAAGAATTGCTTTAAAAAAAGTAAATAATTATTTAAAATCAGTAAGCCATATAATTAATAAAATATTAATAGAAGAAAACTTCGGAATAAATTATATGCGTTTAAGATTTAAATAGATTAACATTTAGAAATTGTCATTGCAATTGCTAATTTCGCCAAAGGTTGCCATCGGGGTTACTAGATTTGGCGTAAAATTGCCGCCCACGATTCTTTAGGTTAACCGGAATATATTCGGCATAAATAAGGTAATTTGTACTTAATAAAACTTTTCCAACCATACAAGAGGATGAATGTCTGTTTTTTTCTGATGTTAAGATGGCGTAATGGTCGATTGAATTTTGGTATTGGCGGCTTTTGGCGAAGTTGAAAATTTAACGTAGGGTAGCTATTCCCATCCAGTTGTATGGGTTAGGGTTAGTTTGAATTATCACCGTATTAATGCTACACACGAGTGCTATTAGAAACCGGAGTCGTAATTTAGAACCACAGTCAAGTTATGAGCCGACAACGTGAGTAGGTACCCAATGCAACTTTTAAGAGCAACATCATACGCAGCGTTGGGAATTTGGAGGATATTTATATAAAGTTCCCTTCCTCTATACGGGGTATTATTCGTCGGACATTTTTTGGCTGCACGACCCGTTCTTAGGTCTGCAGTTATTTGGGCGATGCCCGGACCTGAACCTGGGACCTACCGCATGCAAGACGAAAGTCTTTACCGACTGGGTCCCCCAACCCTATCGAGTTGTATGAAATATGAAGTGAAATGTTTACCACATTTGGGCAGTTTCGTTTTGCGCCATTATATCATATAGCTGTTCTGGCAATTTGAATAGGGGCCTATGGGAAAGCCCTCAAACTCCGGAAGGGCCTAGATAAAATCAATCCCTCATATCAGAATGGGAGGAGATTATAATATCCTGATGGAGTGGACCACAGTGGAGGGATCAATTGGTATAAAATAAAAGTTTACATAAAAAAAACCCTACTAATTAGGGTTATTAAGGGTGCATCCGTGCAACGCCGGGTTTATAAAGCTAGTAATTTTATAAATACTAAATTTTTATTGATATTCTAATTTTTACAGCTGGAAAGGATTTTAAGGTCATCTCTTCAAATTTAAACCTAATTCTGAATTTTTAAACCAATATGTTATTTTAAAAAATAAATTTTTAATAAT
Source organism: Oedothorax gibbosus (assembly GCA_019343175.1). Taxonomy (NCBI): domain Eukaryota; kingdom Metazoa; phylum Arthropoda; class Arachnida; order Araneae; family Linyphiidae; genus Oedothorax; species Oedothorax gibbosus. The sequence goes on from CM033280.1 coordinate 37,632,466, forward strand.
TTTGCTGCGAAAACAAGTATACATTTTTGCATATTTCCAATCCCCTTAAGAGGTAAATACCCTAAATAACATAGTAAAAATCCTTAACATTTCTCTCAGTGCATGACACGATATGGGGGTTAAATGGGTTTATCATACCTTACATAGGGTTCAAACCTAAAAATTATGTTACAAACCTAAAAATTTATGGACACATACTTCTTGGTGACCTTAACCCAAGTAGTAAATGTCCAAGCATTTTCGACACTTGGCTGCCTTAAAAAAGGTTTAATTGAGCGGAATTCTTCAGGTGGTTGTTTGTACTACTTCGATCTTATTTCTCTTCATTATAAAAGTACGTTTTTTTCTCTCTTTTCTCTTCATTATAAAAGTACGGATTAAAATTCAGCACAGACATACTATTAACACTCTAAACAACATACGAGTAGTCTAAAAATAATTCGCTTTGGGTCCCATGCATTAGGTTGTTTTTGAATATGATACATTCCTAGTTGTTTTAAACTTAAAAAACATTTATAAAGCTGAAAATTGGTATACATACATTCATCTTTATGTCCGAAATAAAATTGTAAAAGTTCCAATAAATCTTCACATTTGAATACCCCTTTAACGGTTCTACTTAAATCGACAAATGTAAAGACCAGATGATAAGTAATATAACATCAGTTACTGCTGGTCTTCATATGCCTTGTGTTTTGTTTATTTATACAACATAAAGCAAACTTAGTTTCAAATGGCGTGTTTTCTTACATATTTTCATTAAGAAGTTAACGAACTAAAAAAACGCTGACTCCCCAATCATTATATAACGAGCATAAACATTACATCATACTTGACGTGCATATTACGTGTTCGAAAAATTATTTGAAAACTTTACATATATCACTCCCTATTGAAGTCATTATTGAGGATGAGTAAAGAGTTACGTGAGAGATATTTCTATCTAAATTTTTAAAGCTGTCAAAAAACTATTTTAATTACTTCTTCATGAAGTCATTAGAAATGAGTTAAAAGAAATAGTTTCTATGGATAGAAATAACATAGATTGTAAGAGAAAACTGTGCAAATACTGATGATAAATCCGATTTTAAAAAAACTAGGGGTGTGTAACACTACACATTTCAATTACTACTCAATAAACCAATACACATTTAAAGGTAATTATATACTATGTAGGGTAATATCAGTACCTTTAAAACAAAACAAAAAAATTCTAGGGCAGCTCCATTTAGACATATCCGATTTCCTCGAAACTTTCGACAGGTACTGAGAACTCGTGTACCAAATTTGATGTCCGTAGCTCTATTAGTTCAAGCTGTAGAGGGGTTTTTAACAGACAGTCTGACAGACGCACCAATATTCAAAAACCACTTTTTTAGAATCAGCACCCTCCAAAAAGTGTAGAAAACACAAAACCTCCATTTCGGATTTTAGACCCCAACGAAATGCTTACATTACCTTATATTTTATATTTGACGATTAAAAGTAATTAAAGTATAAGTTTTCCGTCTTAGATTGACTTATCAAAACTTGAGATGGTAACCTTTGGATGTAAGAAGTGACTTAAACTGCATAGAGGGTAGGTTAAAATTCCGCTTGGTGTTGATAAACCTATGTTGTAATGAAGAACTGTCAAGGATATGGAATACACAGGGAGGCGAGATCGACGTTAAAAACAGATAATCATAGATATTAAGGAAATGTATGACGAAAAATACTATAGTTTAAAAAAAATATGGTGGGAAGTTGTAATTGTGCGCAAGTCTGCTGTTTTGTAGTGCAATATTAATCAAGAGTCTTGATTGACAGCATGACGTCTTGATTCAAGACGTCATGCTGTGCCCCCTTATAAAAGATAAGTGTGTCGCAATGATAACGAAATAATAATAATAATAATAATAGGGGATTTAAATTTTCGCAACTATTCACTGAAATAACTATATGATTGTGAAGGTATAGAGTTTAGCATTTTTTGAAGTAATTGATGATTGATTTCTATACCAAATAATGCAAGATTTCACTGTCAATAACTGATTCTTCCATTTCCAAAAGGGCGTAATTGCCTGGGATTTGACCACAAAACAATAACGCGCCCCCAGCTCAACCGCCAATCACGGCAGCTAACCCAGTACTTACCTGTCCGACTCTTAAGAATCCGATTTTATAATACCAAATTTAAACTGTCAAACTCCCATGGCGACTGAATTTGGCGCGCATGAGTTTGCTCGTAAGCTTATCGTCAGTTAATTACTTCAGTTAATCACATATTTGCATTTCCTTCCTAATTACATCCCTAGTGATTTTTTTTTTTTTTTGCTTTCACAAGAGGAATCAACAGAATCAACAAGCACAACGATTCTTTATGACGACAATATTAATGTGCAGATTAACTATAGGGGATGCTGGCTTAACTGTTTTCAGGTCATTGTTTTAACTTCGGACAGATACCTGCAGAAACGCAACTTAAAAATGAACACAAATTAAGCATTTGTGGCGGCAATATTACCCTTAAAATGCAAAATAGGCTCTCCTTTCGAAACTGCCACGAGATATTTTAAAACAAACCAACTTCCTTAAGCATTGGTTTTACTGTTCGCTTAAAATCTGCTATATCTAACTATTTTATGGATCCACAAATTAACTTACTACATTTAAAAAAATCGAAAAAAATGGCCCAAACACATAAGACCTTGGGTGGCCAAGGGTGTTTTCGAAAATAACCAATGTCACATTCTGTGATTTACTTTCGATTGACGTGCCTGGCATGGTAACTGTCCCAAATTTGACTTGTTTTTCGTATCAACTATATTTGAACTTATTCAGGTGACAGAAAGGTGTCATCTCGAGGGAACGAATATCGTGTCAACAAGTTGTCGAGGTGTGAAATTATGTAAAGGTCTGTGTATAATTGAGGGTTAGGTTGAATTATCGTCGCACTTTAACTACAAGAGGGCTATGGACGGAATTTAGAACCACAGTCAAGTGACTAGCTGACGCTTGAGTAGGCACCCAACGCGACTTTTAAGGGTGAGATCGCACGCGGCGTAGAGACTTTGAAGCATATTTAACATGCACTTCCTCTACACGGGGAATTTTTCGTCGGAATATTTAGATTCACGACCGTTTAATGTATCAGCCGTTATTTTGGCAATGACCGAACCTTTCACATGCTAGCAAATGGAAGAATCAGTTATTGTCAGTGCAATCTTGCACTATTTGAAGAGCTTAGTGGAAGAACGTGCTAAGTGACATTTTTGAAAAAATTGAGATTTTTGTGTCAATGCACACATTACTAACTTCTTTAACGATAACAAGTTTTCCCTTTTTCATAAACTTTAAGTTAAGTATATTTTTTACCTTTTGTAAGTGCTGTTTTTAACGTATCCAAGTGCAAACGAAGAACTTTAAAGCTCATTTTCTCATTTTCACCTTTATGTCACTTAGCACGTTCTTCCACTAAGCTCTTCATTTGGTACCGAAATCAATCATCAATGACTTCAGGAAATGATAAACCCTATGTCTTCACAATCATGTTGTTATTCCAGAGTATAGTTGCGAAAATTAAAATCCCCTATTATTATTACAGACTGGGCTCTCCAGCCCTCCTGTGTATAATGGAGTTGTTACTATCAAAACTGTATTCATAAAAACGAATATTATATTCAGTTACCATTTCAAAAACGTACAACATGTAGAAAACGCATTAAGTAGAAATAATAAATTGTAACTCGGGAAACATAAACTAATTGCCTTTAATTTCGGCCAAAGATGTTGATATCAAATTTTAAAACCAAGAAATTTTTTTAATTATCTGTTGTCGTTGATCATAAAGATATATTTATATCATTCTTCAATGAAGAAATTGTTTTTAAAGATCTGTAGGATCGAAGTTTTCAAAAAGTATTAAAGTTATTCATAAGTCTATTTCATAACAAGGGGCTCTTGATATGTTATATGATTATAAATTTTGTGTCATTCCAAATGCTTCAAATACATCTCCGAAGTATTTAAATTTGTCAGAGCTGAGGTCCACTAACTTTTCTAAGCGGTTTTCCGTCTCAGTTTTTGACCTATACATCAAACTTTCGAACTAGAATATGACTTACTAATTATAACAATTTTACTGTAAATTAATACGATATTTTTTTGTATGCAACTTTGATCACTGCAATATATCCTTCTTTAATCGCAAGTTTTCCACAATAATACCCCTGGGATGTTATATTAATTGGTGTTTTCAAAGATGTCTTTGTGTAGATTATTTTAATTTTTGAAATGTTAAAATATTGTTTTATTGTAATTACATAGAACTATGTGCGTAGTCATTGCATGAAGAAAATTATTTATGATAATTAGTTTTTAATAAAAAATTCTTTTTTTTAATATTGAATTTCTAGTTTATTTAGTTAACTAACCAGTAAAATGTTTACAAAGGAATACATATCAATTTTAAAAAATAATAATTTCAGTAGTAATAGTAACAATTATAATACACATGCATTCCTCACTCAAATACTGCATGTTCAAATTTAATGCCAGCTAATTTATACAAAAATATTATGTTTAAATAGCATTTTCGTTTTAAAAAATCACTTCGATTGAATCATTTGACAAAAGGTCTCCGACCCTTTATGTAAGGTCACATACTATACAGGCGCCACCAAATCTTTGTTTACGGCGAATTTCGGTATGCCTCCAAGCAATCCCATGTTAAATGACAGTTCTCTGCAGTCCAAGCACGTTCAACTTTCGGGATATATGTATGAGCGGATTTCCCCTATATCTTCATGATGGAGCGTGTATGGGGGTTGGTTTTTTATTGCATAATAATGATAATAACATGTTACATGTGTTGTAATTGATGTCTACAGGGTAAAAGTTAGTGGAACGTTACTCCGTAAACATGGTTTAAGCTATAACCAAAAGTACTTCCACCGTGTTTACGGAGTAACATTTTACATGTTACTCCATAAACAAGTCGGAAAGCTAGGCATAAGTGCTGTTACATGTAACAAGTGTTGTAATTGATGTATACACTGTAAAAATTAGTGGAATGTTACTCCGTAAACACAGTGGAAGCTAGCCAAAAGTGCTGCCACCGTGTTTACGAAGTATCATTGTGTAACAATACACGTTACTCCGTAAACACTTTGGAAGCACTTTTTGCTAGCTTCCGCCGTGTATAAGGAATAATGTTATACCAATTTGTGGCAATGATATATTTTGATAATAATGTTGTTTTGTGGGTGGAGGGTTCCGATAAGTCTTTGAATTATTTATTAATTTATTAGAAATCATACAATGATTTTAATGAATTTAATTTGTATTTTTTATCTCAGCATCTTTGCTACCTTATAACTTGATATATTTTTATTTGGTCTGAACTTTTTGCATTACTAAATTTGAACAGCTATTTTATTGAGACAAATATAAGTAAATATGAGCCAATTTTGACAAAAATTTGTATTTATTTATGTTATTATTTGCATTAAATTATTTTCCTTAATAAGGAAAAACAGTGACGTGCATTTCAAAAAAGTACTACAAGTGAAACACATTAAGTAAAAATAATAAATTGTAACTCAGCAGACATAAACAATTTGACGTTATAATTTTTCGTATTATAATTTGTTAATGATTGAATGATAGAACTTTAATCTTTTCATGTTTCATTGAAATATATTGACAGTATTTATTAATTATTATTTACATAACAGTTCAGCATAAGAAAAACAAATACTCTTTGAATAAAAGTTTAATTTTAATACTTGAAAATCATAACCTTAATCGTTAAATTATTTAATCTTTTGTATAAATGTGATATGAATATCTGAGGCCAGTAATATGAGGCAAATAACAATAAAGAGAATAAATATTTTTACCTATTGATTTGATGCATCCAAATATTTATACACTAAAGACCTTACCAATAAATGGATTTTTCAGCTAAGCTTTTTTTTATGTTCTACCAAATAAGATTTTTTAAATTTAAACCAGTTAAATGTTATTTAATAAATTCAACAAATGAGCAAAATAGATTATTATTCTCTTTACAACAAAATATACACAATGTTCAGATTTTGGTTAAACCGTAGAACTGAGAAAGACATATAGAGGGACTTAATAATAATTTTACACAACACTATCAAGCTTTGTGTAAGCTGTTTAAACAAAGGTAACCCAACATTTTTAATAGCACGTGTCACATTCTTATTGGGAAACACTCTGTTTTCGTTCTTCATGAAATATCTTGTTTACTCTACATTTTATTCAAAAGAATGTTTTTCAAGTTCGGCTCCTTGGAATTGAGAAATGTTAGAGCATCAACCGTTTCAGCAAGAAGACAGGAGTCGACTGGAATACTTAATTAAGAAGCTCACCTCCAAAGGACGAAATGAGTAGAAAACCGCGTCATATGTTCTGCACTTCAGGGCAAGAAGGGTACGTCTCCAACTTTACAAGAAAGATCATCATTGTCAAGAAATGTCGCAATGTCGACTTAGTTACAGATAACATAATGAAATAAAAAAAAAACTAGGGATGTGTAACGCTACGTGACTTTAAAAATTACCACTCAATAAATCCAAACTAAAGGTTATTATATACCCTATAGGGTAATTTCAGTAACTTTAACCAAAAAAATTTGATTGCAGCTACTATTTGCACATGCACGATTTTCTCAAAACCTGTCAGGCACTGGGAACTCGTGTACCAAATTTGAAATCTCCATATCTTTTCATTTTTCTCAGCAATACCTTTAAAACCGAAAATACCATTGGCGGCTACCACTTGAACGTGAGCGATTGTGTTTGTTTTATAAAAAAAACACCTCATTAAGACGTCTGACGGGTGCTATGAAATCGTGTACCAAATTTGAAGTGCATAGCTCTTTTATCTCAGCTGTAGAGTGGGTCCAAACTATCTCTATGGTTCAGAAAAACAGAGACAGGCCAATGTTCAAAAATCTCTTTTTTTAGAATCAGCACCCTCCAAACGTGTAGAAAACATAAAATCTCCATTTCGGATTTACGACCGCCATCTGAAAACTTTTATTACATTATATTTTATATCATATAATTAAATGTAAAAATATTTGGTATCTCACTTTGAAATGTGAACATTTTATGCAGAAAATTGAACATAATTGCCACAATAAATATAAGTTACTACTGCTTTCATAATATTACATCTCCATTTTTGTACCGGTATATGAGGAGGTGCCCCTGCCCATCTCTGTTTCTATAGCATACTTTGGGTCAGAGGTATTAATAGTGAGCAAACGTACCAATAATAAGCAGTTTCTTCAGAAACTTAAAATCTTTTGTCTCGGCAATTTGACAAACATCTTATATAAATTTGACAATCATCTCATATAAATATATTTATCTTAAGAGTAAAATAGAACTTATGGAGGCCATTTCTATAAAATTCTAATAGTTTTACTGGGTTTTTTTTTATCTTAACTTTACAAAAGTGAAGAACTGAAGTACGTATACATTATGCTAACCCGTGAGTGAGTGACATATTCGTCGTTATTCTTGTGAAGTTTTCTCTGGGTAAAAGTAATTGAATAAATTTTTTAAGAAACCTCATAAATCACAATTTTATCAAAATTGAGCTTTTGATGTTAATCAAATCAGTCTACGAAGACACACATTCTGTTAGGGAATCATGTTAATCTAGTGAACAGCCATAGAAAGCAACAGAATATTGCGTTTCAGAGAGAAACCAAGTCACAGACGTTGTCAAATTGCTACAAGAGGCCGTGAGACAGATAATTGTTAGGTGGATTTTTTTTTCAGAAACCGCATAAGTTCGATATTGTATACGATTGTTCTGATTATTATTTTTACTTTCTTTTGGCCTAAAATTATTTTGAGGTGAATAAGCACAATTGTATCTACAAAATATGAGCAAAATATGCATTATTTTTTGAATACTTTAAACATAAATAACTTTGTGTGTTTTTCACAAAACCCCATAAGTCCAGTAACTTTAAAATTAATTTTGACTATTGATTAATGCCTTACTCTTTCAAGTTGTAAAAAAGCACCCCGCTCAAAAGATTGTTGTTAAATATTTTGTTCAGAAACTTCGATGTTAGGTTGCTGTTAAAACAGTTTTTTTTAATTTCTTGAAAACTACGGTTCGTGTACTTATGGGATTTCATTAGAAAAAAAATGGATTCAATTTCGCACGCTGTATTTGTCTTCTAGGTTATCACTAGGACACACAGAAAAAATCCAAACGGTGCGTAGAATAGAACTAATTCTCCATAATACCCATCATTATGAACGTGGCAGTGTAGGCCCCCCAAACCCAAAGTTTGATAAGATAATTTAAGGATCCAAAATTTCTCAAATGTAAAATTTTGAACCTTTTAAGGAAAAGTGTTACCGACCACACGCTCAATCTATAATATAGTACTACATTAATATTTTGAAAATAACGCGAATTATAATCGGAAATTTGGTCTTAAAAAAGCAAAAAAAAATAAAAGAAACTCAATAAGAATTTTTTTTTTAAAAAAAGATACATAAATAACATTTAGTACAAGTTATATTTGCTTTTAACACTGATACCAAAATGAGAAAAAAAAATCGTGAAAACACATTATCTTCCCCTGTCAAAGTTGTTACTTTGCGAATATCCTTTTATCGCCGGAAAAACAACATAGTGTAAACAGAAAGTCAACATTACTTTCATCTTTAAAAAAATTCTTTTTTTAGCATTTTTCAAAAACTACATTAAAAATTCACTACGTACAAAAGTTAAATGATATAAACATAAGAATCAAGTTTTTAAGAAAGAAATTCTAAGTTGATATCACATATTACGAATTAAGGCAAGCTAAATTTAAATTGTAATACACGCATGTTGGCTCGCGGTTTTATTTAACATAAATGCAAAATGGTACCTGTATTTCAGAATTCTGCAACACAATTGTTTTGTTGATTTAATTAGTTAAACACTTTTGCATTTGACTAAAATTTTCACACACAAATATCTCCTCTTATTTAGTTCGTTATTAATCACAATTTTTCTTGTTCAAATTTTTCAAATTAGGAATCAAATACAAATACAAAAATTGTCGACCAACAACAGGCCAGAGGCCCAGCGAGGTTGGTCCAAAATAAATCTAATACTTTACCAGTTTCCAATGACTATCAAGATTCTTCTTAAAATCTTCTACTCTCTTCGAATACACAACATAATCTGATAAAACATTCCACTCATTGACAACTCTATTGTAAAAATAATGTTTTCTTACCTCCCTTCTAAAGCATGATTTATTCAATTTCTGATAATGTCCTCTGGTCCGGCTATTTAAGGTAAAACCTAAGCCCTCCATGTCTCCCTGTTTTATGAACTTGAATAACTGAATTAAATCACCCCTAGCTCTCCTATTTTCCAGGGAATACATGTTTAAAGATCTTAATCTGTTATCATAATCAATACCAGGTAGACCCTTAATCATTTTTGTATCATATTACATCAATGTAAAAAAGCTGTAGGCTCCATAGCGTACCCTTTTTCCAAATACATATGATCTACTCTACAGAAAAAAAAAAGAAATTTCCCAACTTTGGTTTTGAACAAAAACCGAGAGTCCCCAAGATGTCTAGGTGCACACTATGAAAACATGTAAGAAAACATATAATTGACACAACCTTGATTTTATAGACACTCATTACATAACATACTAAGGAATAAAAATCGAATATCTAAATTTCCCAAAAGTTCCAGATAAAAGTCACAAATCTTAAAATTCATAAAAAGAACGTCTTCCTTATATGTGTCCTGACATGCTTCAACTATTGAAAACGTCTTATAATGCACGTAAATGCCACAAGTAATTGATGTTACTTTCGATGCAGTTCGTATTATATTATTCGGGGAATTTATACATAGGGAGTAAAGGGTTAGTTGAAACAACAAGAAGAAAAAAAATGTTCCCGAATGCCTAACGTGACGCGATAGCTGTCTCTGCTGGTTTTTGAAGGATGGGAAATTCCCTCTCTCTCCTAGGATATCATGTAATGATGAAAACAAGATTGCATTGTTGCTTTATAGCTGTTATTTTGACAAAGGTGAACAATTGAAGAGTACAGAGGGAAAAACACCTTCATCGACTGGAAATCTATCCATATTGAGGTCTACTTGGCGAGTAGTGGTGAACGGAAACCTGTTTCTCCAGTATTTCTTCTTCCTCGGTTCAAGCGTCAGACTAGTGTCTGGCGTGAATCTCTATCATAGAGGTAGTAAACCCGTGCACCGCGTGATAAGAACCAAGGCATAACTGGTTTCTCCACACCAGTTTGGACGATGGCTCGTTAACTTCGCCAAAGACCTGATGCAGACAGATTCCCAGTCGATTAAGGGGTTCTTCACCTGCGCTTTGTTGGAATAGCATTCGAATGAATGATCTCATGCATATTTTTTTTCTACTAAAAAAAAGACTTATTGATCTTTAACGGTCTACATAAAGGGGTTTTTTTTTCATCTCTTCGCCATGGAACTTAATAATCTAAACTTTTAAAATATTGGCATCGTCATAGACTTAGCATTGAGGTCGATGCATTGAGTTAGAGGAAATTGTATCCCTTTAACTGTATGCAAAAAAAAATTATTTTTTTCTTTAAATAGTGAAACTTTTTCATTATAAAACATTAATATAGCTTCCAATAGATGACAAATTGTAAATGTTGCAGAACATTGACAATATTTTAAAGTCATTTTTAAAGTGCACATGTTGAGTCATTTTAAAGTGAATGTTGTCAAATGGCAAGGTTTATTGAAAATTGAAACTACATAAAGACATAATCCAATCAAGAGATAATATTTTTTATGGGACAGTGAAATCACTATTTTCGTATTTGAAACTATCAATAATCATCTGCATAGTGTAAAAGTTTAACCACTCTTATTAATACTTTTTATTAATATTCTTAATTATATCTTCAATTACACCTCGGTATTTGGAAATTGGGGACGAGGGCATCATTTAAATTTGCCATCAATCGTAAATTCGCATTTTATTAAAAAATTATTAATAAAAATTTTATCAAAGTTATTTCAAGGAAAGGAAAGGCCCAAAACTAATTAATTTATACTGCGTTCGAAAAACACATCAAGAGAACAGTTTAACTCTAAAAAGAACGTTTGCATCGGGTGTGTACTATCTTTGATATGATCCTATCAAATTCTTCTGAAAATTGTCAAATTGTTCAAAACTGTCTCTGCTAAAACTCAAAATCAGGAATTTTATAATTGAGGAAAAGCGTTTTGAGCTCGAAACTTTCACGTCACCTGACTGGTTGTAAATTGCCAATAGCCCTCGTGAGTCGTGTAGCTTTAGTGCGACGATATTTCAAACTAAACTAAACTAAAGCTCGAAACTTTCATGGTTCTAATGAAGATAAACATAAAATTTGACTACAGACTAAAGATTTCAAGAAAAGGAAAAAACCGAAGAACCAAATAGATTCTACTACCTTCCAAAAAACACAGCAAGAGAACAGCTTAACCCTAAAAAGAACGTTCGCATCGCGTTCTCACTTACCTGGCGACGTTTCCAAGGCGCCAAGCGTCCTTGACCTTGATGTGTGAATATTCCTTTAAAAAAACTGTTTAATAGAAGACCAAGAAACATCATGACGTCACGGGAATGTTTCAGGTAGGCAAAAAAAGCGGAAGACTAAGTTACGTATCGAAAAGGCGCCGCTTGGTTGTTAAACTCCGATTCTTTAAGTATCTGTCCCACTATGGAATGCAATCGGCATCTATAGGTATATCGAGTTAGTTTAGTTTGAATTATCGTCGCACTAGAGCTACACGAGGGCTATTGGCGACGGGCGTCGTATTTTAGAACCACAGACAAGTGACGAGCCGACACCTGAGTAGGCACCCAACGCAACCGTTAAGGGTGACATCGTACGCAGCGTTCTGACTTTGAAGCATATTTAACGTGCACTCCCTCTACACGGGGTATTATTCGTCGGACATTTTTGGCTGCACGGGCCGTTTATAGGTCGGCAGTTATTTTGGCGATGCCCGGACGCGAACCTGGGACCTTTCGGATGCTAGGCGAATGCCTAACCGACTGGGCTCCCCAGCCCCCATAGGTATATCGAGAAGAAGGTAGAAATCTTATAATGCATGTTCCGGGAAAAAGTGGGTTGTCTTTCTTTTCAAAGGCAGCTTCGTATCAAGATTTTTTTAAGGAGGGGAGGGGGGATAAGAACACTTCATTGTTCAGCATAATAAGTTAATATAATTTATGATCCATTATGATAAAAAAAATAAGTTTATTATTCATTATAAATAAATTATATATAGTTATTATCGATATAATTTAGATATATTTATTAAACGTTATAATTAAGGTGTATTTATTAAACGTTATAATTAAGATCTGTTTACTGACGGATAGTAGCTCACCCGCCTGCTACACCGCTATAGTAGGAGATGGCAAAATTGGCATGATACCCTCCTATATCATCATTAATTTTCACTGCTTTCTAAGTCGAGTAAATGGTCCATTCACATGTTTTTTGTCATATCAAGCGTATAGAGTAATGGGCTACACAGCTTACACTCTTCCCTTTGGAGGCTCACCCTTTTATGCTGTATTGTGTTATGTTAAGATCTATTTATGATCCAGCATAAATTTAACAACATAAATTTAACTGTGTAATAAATATCATAAATTTAAATTAAGATCTACTTATTATCCGTTATCATAAAACTAAATCTGTTTATTATTTATTATAATTAATTCAGATATGTTTATTATTCATTATAATAAATATCTAAAATTATTAACCGTTATAATTAAGATCTATTTGTTAATCAATTAATCATAATGATTTATCATAAATTATAATTGAGATCTATTTATAATATGATATAATTATGAATTATAGTTAAGATTTATTTATAGTATGATATAATTATAAATTATAATTAAGATCTATTTATAATATAATTATGAATGATAATTAAGATCTATTTATTTAATATATTAATTGGAATTATGTAACTGTCTTAATATCATTTCATTTGGAGAAGGGGGCTTTAATATCAACCATATGTAATGTTGAAACAAATCATAAGTCATCCAAATATTGCCATTAAAAAAATCCCTCAAATCCTATATAGTGGAACTGGCGTTTAACCCCCCACCTCGATCTAATTTGCATGAAATTCTTTTCAAGCCATTTTTGGGTTTGCGAATCCCTGTCGCCAAAACCCCGTGTTTTTCGGAGACGGAATTCTTGCATAATTCAAACGTCTCGCAAATGAAAAATGCTCGGGACATTTTTAGCGTTGTTTTTTGCGGAATAAAATGGACATTTGACTGAATTGATGACCATAGAGATTAAGTAAGTCTTGTTTTGTCGACACTTACCAACCTTAATTGTGTGATTGAAGTTGCCAGTTTGGATGTTTCTTTTAACAATTAAATCAAGGTTTATTGCTGGTGATTCGATTTCTTTAGTGGCTAATGACTTTATTATTTTTTTTAATAGAGAACTTAATTATTAAGCTGAATTTCAGATTAAAGAATAATGATGCATTAATATTTTGTCTGATTGATATGTTTGCTTCATTGCATTAATGTTTACTTCTAAGTTTTTCATTTATTTTGCAATTTGGTCTTTTCGAACCACAAATCAAGTTTTTTTACGGTGAACTTAAAAATTCGATCATTTTTTTTCTTGTTACTTCTTGCTTTTAATGATTGAAAAAAATCTCCAAATCCAATATTAGATATTAATTTTTAACCATATTAATTTTTCAAATTTTGATATCTATATCCTTTTTTTAATGGACCTATAATGAGAGAACACTTCTATACCTTTGTCTTTTAAGTCCATATACTTTTTTTCGTTTCTTTTCCAATACGTAAATTTTCACAAATGTTTGGCATAATTTATGAAAGCATTAAAAAAATATTTTTACTATTTTCCGATACTTAACTATCTAGAGAAAGAAATAGTTAGAATGGCTGGATTAATAATCTTTTAGTTGCTCTTTATTGCATCGCGAATTATCAAACTTTTAGGAATTAACAGTATCTCAAAAATTTATTCTACTTGTATTCTATGTAATTTTTAAATTTAATCATGTGTTTTGTGAAACTTTGCTAATACAAACCCATAATCAACTGCAATAAGTCAATACTTTAAAATATTTAAGCAAAAAGCAAAACAAACGGAAGTTTTAAAAATGTTTTTTTAGATTATCTAACACATTTAAGAATTTTGGAGCAAGATTGTACCGAAAACTTGGAACTTTCTAGTGGCCATACCACCATTTTGAGCGTTGATTTATCACTTTTGCGGTGTATCAATGTTATGGTTTTACCACAAATTTTGTTAATTTAAGCTTCAAATAGTGGTGGAAGCTAGAAAGTTCCAATATTCCGGTGCAAACTTGTGGCAAAAATTTTAACAGTGTAGGCCGCTTAATAAATTTTAAACTCATATTTTATATTAAGAAATAGCATGACAGTTTATTTCAAAAGTTTGAATATGTGTTCATCACAAAGAAAGAAAAACTGCAGTTAACAAAAATTAAATATAAATTACAACTTAACTTTAGTAACTAATAAAAATATAACCATATGCATTATTCATTCAAAAGAAATTTGTTACACATATACATTAAAAATTACAATGGGAAATCCCGTAAAGATATACATGGCTATTCCAAACCAGAAACATCTCCAAACGATAGGCGTGATAAAGGTTATCTGAAAGTGAAATTTAAAATTAATTTTAAGTAATCTATTTGAATAATTGAATGTTAAAATGGTGGTTACACACCTCTTTTGTGTCTGGGAATGGTTTATCTACGTCATTGTCTTATTATCTTTTCATACTAGGAAATGAATGGCCGCGATAACCATGAAATATACGATTGATATTGACGATTGTTTGTTAAGATAATAATGGAGATTAAAAATATAATAACGAAACTTAATTGAAGATACATGAAGAAAACAACGTTGATTCTTGGCAAAAATAGATTTATTGTGTAAAATTTGGTATGTTCTGCAAGACGGAGCACCTACTTCATCGTAATAGTACACATCTATCTTTGTATTATTACACATCTACCTGTGTGCTATTCTGATGAAGTAGGATCTCTTTACCGCGAAACATGTCAATATTTAAAAAGTATTGTAAAAGTAGTCAGTAGAAATAAAAACAAAATATAATTAAGCATTCGCAATCTTGCATTTTATTTTCAAAACCTATGAAATCTTCCTGAGTTTTAAAAATCGCCATTAATTTTTTATATATTTTTAACACAAGTGTTTAGAATGAATGAGAAAAAGAGAAAAAAACGCATGAGATAATATAATTGTTTATATCTTTTTTATAAACTTCAATGTATTAATTTTTTTCGTACGAAAATTGATGCATGGTAATAGTAATGATAAAGGAATCTATACAAACGCCTATAATCAAAACTTATAAATTTAAATATCTTTTTTAAAAAAATGAACATATTGTTGTATTTCTACGATATCTTTGTCCCATGCATATGTCTCATCGAAAAAAGGGAATTACATCTTTTTTTAGTTTTGGTATTAAAATGACATTTTTAAAGCTAATAGAATTATAGTACAAGTATTTAGTTAAGTGGTACAACCGTTTAATTAGATAAATAAATTTTCTCCTCAATGAAATTCAATTTTAGTTGATTTTCTTAAAAAATACTTTTTTTCCGATACGTCAATTTCACCCGTTCGATGTGACATATTAAATATCCATAAATAGACACACATTTCGTTCAGTCATCGTTAAATGAAAAAGAATAAAGAAAGTAAAGACCTTGATTTCAAAACATTTGTTAAAATAATGACAGTATTAGAATCAATCGATCGTTAATTTTCTTCAGTGAAATGCAAAATTAAAAACGACAACACATAATGCGTTATTTTTGACGCCATATTATCTAGCAAAGTATTGATTTACAATTTAAGCATTTTTTTCACCAGAAGAGTATTAAATGACAACCAAACAAATATATCGAGAAAAAAATGAGCTTGTTATTTCGTTATTAATAAAGGATGTCATAGACAGGTGGCGACACCATTTAATTTTTAAAAAAATCTTTTAAAATTACTTTTTAATTAACCGTATGATATTTTTCTCTTCAAATTTGTTTTGCCCTTCTTACTTTTAGCATACCCATATCTAATTTTTAAAAAAATCCATCAATTTTATATCCAAATAAATTAGAACAGATTTCCATTCGGTAATAGGATTAGTTCTGAAAATATGGTACTTTTCAATTAATCTTCTGGAGGATACAGACATATAAATCCATCACCTAATTGTCAGGTTTTTCAGCAACGCATGCATTTTTGTGTGTGTGTGTGTGTGTTTTTTAAATTGAGGAAATTACATTTTCAGTTAAAAATTTAATTTTTAGTTTTATGCAGTGAAAACAAGTTTACACTTCAGCCAATTTACATATCCCTCAGGGTTAATTATGCTAATGTGGAAAATAGGAGGGAAAAAGCTATTTGTAACAAAAAAGAGCTTTTATTAAATGAAAAGGCAATACTTGTACTTGTTAAACGTATGGATGGAACGAGCAGACCGATGCCACTGTATTTGAGATAGCCAGAGTTCATATTAATTAGAGTTCGACTATTTACGATGCTCTTTTTCAGGGCCTGATCTTCCATCCAAAATGTTATGGACCCCCATTAATTTTGTAAATTTTATAATTTTTAGGCCTCACTTTTCTTTTAGCTTGTCATTGACTCAACATGATTGGCTTGATTAATGTAGTGAGGAAAATGATAGAAAAAACTTAATACATTAGCCAAATAACTCTGTAATTAAAGGCAATCATTCACAAAACAATTCGTAAAGGAACCCAAAATCTGTTGTGCCTAAAATCTGATTTTCCGAGATCAAGCAATAAGCATTTTTTCAATCCCCTACAAGTGATAAATCTCTCTCACGACAACCATTCCATTTCTGCAGCAATTTATTTTTGAAGTTCAAGAGAATCTTCTTTAGGTACAATTTGCAATAAGAATGTTGAAACTGCTGTCAAATTGCTGAAATGAATGTTTTATATTATAATTACGTTTGTGTTTTATTTCATTGTTTGTCTGTATAATAAATATCACATATGTTGTGTGATTGAACTGAAATACACATTTAAAGAAATATTTTTTAAATGCATTAATATCTAGTTAAACAAAGAAACGAGTGATAAATTTAACTCAAGACAACCATTCCATTTTTGCAGCAACCCTTCCATCAAAGGCACGCGCGCCGGACACGAGTTAAAAAAAACAAGAATAAGAAAAAAGAAGAAGAGTTTTTGAAGAAGATGCTTCGTGGTTTTTCCCGTTCATCTATCTGTCTCTATCTTCCCTCGCAGACGCACATTTGACCTTTCACTCTCCCAGCCCAGTCTACTAAACGCACGTATAAAAGCAGGTGCACAGTCAACATTCTCAACAAAACTCATACCTGATGCTCGAAACTATACCGGTGCCCGATATTATACCGATGTGATGTTATGGTGATGAGAGTTGGGAGAAGCTAGTGTGAAGTTATGTGAACAGTTTTGTGGGATATAAAGAGTTGTTTTTATAAAGTATTTTCACTAGTTTTGTTAATTTTTTCTGTGGACAATTATGGGCAGGAAAGTCGAGCAGTTTGTACTTTTGCTGTTAGTCAGCGGTAGTGTGGTGCCTAGTGCTATTCCTATTTGGGAGATGTTGACGTATGAAGAAAAGGTAGGATTTATTTTTATGAATGAATACGATAAAACTGTAGAAAATTTTTCATATTTTATTTCTTTAATTAAATTGTAATTTTTGCTAAAAGTGTCTTTAAAGTAATTTGGGACAATTTTCAGTGTTTTATGCATTTTATTACATTTTATACGGAAAATTCATGTTTAAAAATCAATAATTAAACAGTACATAAAAATATTGTACATTAAATTTACATATAAAACTTTTTAACTGTTTTGGCTCCCAGTTTTTTAAAAATTATTTGATGTTACACAATATATATTTATTTTACAGTGCAATCAGCTATAAAAACTTTATTTTGAAGTGTCCTTTCGTATTATTAACTATGTTTCTTACTGGGGTGCATTTTAATTAAGCAAATAATTTTACATTTTCCCCTCGAAATATAACTTAATTAAAACTGTTTTATGCAAATTTATACCAAATAAAAAATACTAAAATATGTTCCTTTTTATTTTAAGAAAACACAATTTAAATTCTTTTTTCAGTATAGAAATATCAGCAGTTGTGTTTATTAATTTTTTAAATCAAGCCATTTTTTCCCTATATTTTTTAATGAAATACTACCATTAGTTTTGCAAATTCGCAATATATATTTTCAAAACAAAGAGTTAAACACGCTTGCATACAAAATATTATAAATGAAATAGTACAATATAAATTTTAAAGTGTGTTTTACGACAGTTTCTATGAATATAATTGTACACTATTTATGAAAATCATTAACTAAAAAACAACCCAGAGAAATAATTACTTTTTACGATGGCCCTGTATTTTACTTATGCATCTTAACCATTCTAATATAAAGCTTATATAACCCATCAATACATTTAATCTTACTATTCACATTGTACTCGTTTATTCTAAAATTTAATGTATAGGTATTTAAAATTTTCTCGAGAAGGAAATGTCATAATCAAGAGTTGCATAAAACATTTCGAAGAACCTTCATTTAATGTGCTAATTATATGCTTGCTGATAATACACTTATACGACGAAACGCTCTTAGAAAAACAATTAAATGTTAATTAAGCTGACCTATTTTTATTTTTGAAAACTCATTGAAATGTTGTCTTTATTTCTAGATGGGAAGACTGATGTACCAGTTTGTTCATCTGGTAGAACGATATTGCAAAACATCACCATCTGTGGGTAAGCTTAAAAGTCGAAGCAATGCGTAAAAGTTCAAATTCCGATTACAAAAGAGAGTGTGAACTTTTATACTAGTTTTTATTAAGTGTTCGTTTACTTTGATTCAACAAAATCTTCTTTAGATAGAATTTGCAGTAAGGAAGTTGAACTGTTGTCAAATTGATGAAATGAATGTTAATATAACTGTTTTTAGTTTTCTGTTTTTTTCCTTGTAGGTTGTATTAGTTGCAGCATAATTATCCCATACGTTGTGCGATTGAAATGAAATACAAATTAAATCTAACAACAAAAATAATAAATATTTTTTGTAATGCTTTAATTTTTGGTTATATGCAAAAGAACTTAGTTCGTTAACTAGCAAAGATATCTCCACTCGACCATAAAAATCACAATGCGTAATTGAAACAACGTTCCCCATTCCTAAACGTTTAAATTTAGTAATGAATCTTTGAATTGAAAATAGCATTTTGAACTGAAATTGCATAGCGCTGCACTAATCAAAATTTTAAATGAGGCCAAAGGTATGTTGGAGAAAATACCGAAAACAATCATTCTATATTAGCATATTTTCTTGCGTCGTCACCTCAGAAAATTACCGACGCATAACTAAATCCACCTTAACTTCTCAAATGATCCTCTTCCAGTGAATCATCTCTTAAATTATATTGTTCAGTAACAGAAATAATGCGGGTAATTTCCGCAAAGGTATGCGGGAAGCCGGAAAACATATGGAGGTAGAAGAAATGGGGAAACACCCCTTGAACTTCCGAGAAGAAGCTTATATCTATCTGAGGAAGTTGGTAGCGTGACCTTGGTATTGGATTCAGATTGGGAAAGAGCCAAGGGCAACTTGGTTCTTTGAACTTCCGGGTGTTTCGCTGGAATGCAGATTTTATAATTTAACCTAGAAAATCTTATTTGATACAGTAAAAATATTAGTATCTAGTCTTCTTCAACAGTTCAAGGTTTTGTTATTAAAATTCAAAATTTAAATAACTCGCTACAATAGTTATTTTAAAAAATAAAACCTTTATTGTTCTATCAACTGTATTAATTTACGTTTCACTGTCTAACTTGTTTTTATTTAAGTTATTAAAGCAAAAAATTCATAAGGTAGTAAAATAACTAAATGTTTGTTTAGAATCTCTAATGAAATACAATAACAACAATTTATTTATCATTTTACTTATTAACTTGAAATTCCATAATTAGGTTTTTCCTCACCTAATATAATTTTAAAGACATTTTCAAAACATAAATGTTATATTTAAAAAACTGAAACTCAATAAATGTATGCTTTTTAAAATTAGTCGCCAAGATAATTTTAAATCGTGCAAGTGAGTTTCTAGCGTGAAAATGTTTTGTACTATTTTTTGTGCTCTCACATTCGCTTCTAATTCCAAGAGAAAATGCAATAAATAACTCGACACCCACATTTCACCCACAAATGTGACCCGCTGAACATTGCCTAAAACAATTTCAGTCCTTGCTCCACAAAACTCGTTTTGTATGTACTTTTTAGGCGCCATTGAAGTGATATTCGCAATACGCTCGAGTGTGGTCCTTATTTTTCTTTATAGATATGTAATTTATAGATTTGTTTGTCCAAAATCCATTCAACCGTATCGAAATAAAGTAGCTAATGCATTAAAGTTTCGTTTGTCCAACCTTCTCTTAAAGCCCACCTCCACCTACGAGAAAATGTTTTAAACATATTTTTAAACAATTTATTTTTCTTTCGACACTGCAGCATCTAATTTAACTAATCACTCTAAATCAAATTGATTGTGATTCTGTTGTGATACACATTATTATGAAATAATTATTTTAATTATTTTTTTTAAAAGATTCAAATTTTTTTAATTTAGTCTTTTTCTATAAACCGGTAGCCCATTGCATGTAGTGTATTGCAATTAAGTTAAAAATAGGAAAAAAGGTATTCATTACAAATTTTTGATTTTTAGCACTTTAAGCATCAAATAGTAAGATCTGAAAAGTCATGTGCTCTAAAGTGTATGCGTCCACTTTAAACACCTGTAATAGTTCCATTCAATAATATTGTAAATATAATTTGCAGTAAAGCTCCTATGGGATCCAGCACCTAGATATTCGTTTAAAATTTTTTGGAAAACAAATGAAAGAAAATTTGAGAATCGGTGATTCTTACCTTTTAGAAAAATCCCTGAAGAATTACTATAGTTTACAACCCTTCTGACGGATAAAAGCAAATTAGCTTATGTGTAAACTTGTTTTCACTTCATGAGATTTAAATTAAAAATTTTAAGTGAAAATTTAATTTCTTAAGTTATTAAAAATTATATTTCTGTAGTAGATGGTTATAAATGTCTCCTCCATGCTTTAAATTTTAAAATTTAATAAAATTAATAAATTTATACATTCTTAAAATTGTGTTTGTTGCTGGAAAACTTTGATAGCCATGTGACGGGTTTATACGTCTGTATCCCTCGGATGGTTAAATAATTAATTCTGAAGTAGTGAATTAAGGTGGATAAAAACGCGGTTTTTAGTGATTTTTACAATCTTTAATGCGTTATTTGGAAATTGATCCGATAAATAAACGCTTATAACTTTATAGGGAATTGTTCTAAATGGTACGAAGCACCGATTCTCCAAATTTCTTTCACTTATACATATTTTTTTCTAATTATAATTTTTTTTATTTCTACTTGATTTTAAATAATATTTCGTTTCAGATTGTAGAAAGACCATGACATTACATGGTATCTCCAATTTACTAAATTACGAAGAGTATACTCTTGATCTGCTGGATCCGGATCAAAGGGACTCTTCTAAACTAGGTAATACTTTTAGCTATTAACAAGGTTTACTATCAATGAGACAGTAATTTTCAAAACAAGGCAAGTCCACGTTTGATTTCAACTAATTTTGTTTCTTATGCTTAGTTAACTACACTGCTCAAAACAATTAGGGGAGCACTTTGCGTACTTTTGTTACCCTTTCAGTCTCAACTTTTTATTTTTTTATTCTAAAAATCTAAAATTTGTGAAATAGATTCTTTATGCATCCAGAATGAAATGGCAAAAAACAGCGGAAAAATCTTAATTCTTTTAAAACTAAAATTTAAAGGAAAAAATTGAAATCATAACTTTTGAATGAATTATAACAATAATTTTTTCAAAACTTTATTTGTTAAAAATAGTTAAAATCAATTTTTAAGCATCTAAAAAATGCAAGCATGAAGAATTTAGGGTCAATTTATTTGCTAAAATTGTTTCAGAGTGAATTTTATTTTACCATGTTTTTCATTCAATTAAAACAAACATTATTTAATTCTTCAAAAGACATAATTCTTCCATCTAACGATACATACGTGCTAGCTAAACTTAGTCAGAAAAACATGGCAAGCTGATGATTCCAAATTTAATCATTGGGGGTGAAAGGGTTTTAACCATGCGCTCCCCTAATTGTTTTGAGTAATGTACATCATATGTGTTCTCTGTTAATATTTCAGATATTTCAGCATAAAAGTGGTTTACGTTAAATGTGAACTTGTCTTGTTTTGAAAATTACCATTTTCAGAAGTTATGTTTGCATACACATTCAAAAAGAAAGCTAATTCAAAATTATATTCTTTACTTTTCATTTCGGAAGCAAAATTGACAACAAATATGCCAATTAAAAGTATTACAAATACAAAAGTTGTATTATAATAAAACAACTCTCAGCCAACTAAAGATTTTATTTTGAAAATAACCGAATTATATACTCCAAACAACAAACAATACTAATGAGAGCATCAAGGTCAAGTTATGATTGATGCGATTTTATTATTCAAATCCAAGCTTTTAAATCTGGCTACATCTTAAGCAGCCATCCATTTTCATTTACGGATTTAAATTTGAGTAAATTGAAATTGTCAACAACACAATGGACGATGTATCTTAGATGAAGTTTCTAAAAGGTTTTCTATGACAACAAGTGTTACTTTTCCTGCAGTACATCCGGATTAAGAAAATAAATAACCTGATAAGAAAATTAATAAGCGATCTCATGATGTGATACCTAGTAAAAAGAATGCTGAATGGTTAATTTTTCTCAAAAGTTAACAATATTCTAGAATTTAATTTTTAGCAATTTGAATGTAAAAAAAAATAATTGAAACATGTTTTCCTGGTATCCTGGAACATAAAAAAATCTCTTTTAGTAAAATATAAACAATATGTACTTGTACTAGTAATAAAATGGTATGGAAGATTACTTTTTTTTTATATTCTTTTATTTTCAAATGATTTACATTTATTGTTAGTAAATTTTTTTGCACATAAACGGGTAATTAAGAGAAAAAAATAGGTATTACTAATAACAACACCAGAAAAGAGAGCCTAATAGGAAAAACAAACTAAATTCATGCGTTCATTTAGTTGATTAATTAATTTCTTAAAAGTTCTAAAAATTGCGAATTAATAAAAATGCAGTTTTGGAATTTTAAGAAATGTTGTTTATTTATTTTGTAGTCTGGCAAGCTGCTACAAAGTCACATTACAAATATCCACCAGAAAAGAGGTTTGACCAAGAAACTTACAAGTCCTACAATGGTAAGAATTTTAAGTTCGTATTTGAGTACTTGTATCAATCAATACTTTTTAATTATTTCTTGGTTAAATAAATTATTATTTTTAGTAATAGTACTTTGTCTTCAAATAAACGTACAATTGGTAAATGGTGGTGGTGGTGGGGTCACGTCTTGCACAACTGTAAAAGAACGAGTGGTAAATACAAAAAAAAAATGCAGTTACAAAATAGCAATTTCGTATTTCAACCAATCTTTTTTTTTTTTCAGATCAGCACTTAAGTGCTTCAGATTCCAATGACGATGGGCCCCAAAGGGTTATTGTTCCTGCACCCAAGTTCTTCAGACGCAACATGAGACATTACTGATAGCTTACAGCACTAACTAGTGCTCTTGTACATAGTTTCATTGTTTCAATTTTTCACACACTTCAGACTTATTTAATAAAATATCATTATTATCATATTTATATTTGTATTGTTTATTTTGAAATGAATACATTTGATTAAAAAATGTTTGTATGATCTGGCATATATAACTTAACTTAGACTAGATTATCAGCGTGTATATGACAAATAAAATTCCGGTAATGCGATAGACTAACTAGCAACACTGGCGTCTTTTTGCGGGCCGTCACTAGCATTACTCTTCGTCAATTAATATATGTTCTGACCAATATTACAGCACATTACAGAATCTTGAAATATTTTATCAAAATCTATATCATTATCTTGAAATATCATATATTATCGTATATTTTTTTTATTCTAAGAAGAATAATTAAAAAAATAGCATTGCATTCACAACTTGAGACCGCAACGTCCCTTTACAACTTCATTGATCAAACAACAGGTTCGGTTTTAAATCCCAGTTCAGTTCTTGTCATAGTCGGTTGGTTGGTAGACATATATTCAGGTTTGTGTGCTTGGTCAAAGACCCGCTTATAAACCTTCGTCAAGTAAGACAGACACACACAACACACATAAGTGACAGATGCTGCCATCTATCCCCACCTCCACAATTTAGACATGTCCCTGAAGGGGAGGGAAATAGTCTCCAGGGACCTGTACCCGTGGGAAACTGCACCATGACCGCCCACAGGACTTTCGGACCCACAGATTTAACGAGCACGTTCTCCGCATATACTCGGTGGGTCTTCAGTGGTATCGGGACTCGATTGCGGGACCTTCCGATTCCGAGAACGAGGCCTTAACCACTAGGCTATCCACGGCCCCTTGCCATAGTCGTTGGTTGGTTGGTAGACATATATTTTCAGGCTTGTATGCTTGGTCACAAAGACCCGCTTATAAACCTTCGTCAAGAATGACGGGCACAAAATACACACACATACAAGACAGTTGCTGCCATCTATCGCCACCTCCACAATTTAGACATGTCCCTAAAGGGGAGTTGTCATAGTCATCTGATTAATCTATTGTATTACCAAATTATGGAACATAATTTATTTAAAAATTTCACCAAAACATTTTTGTTGAGGATTAGGTTGAATAATCGTAGCACTAGAGCTAGACGAATGCTATAGGCGGTAAACGCCGTAATTTATTTTTTGTTAAGAAAACCATACTAGATCTCCATTATAAAATTTCTATGCCGGAAAATTACGAGGCAATATTGTATGGCATTTAATACCGAACATGTAACTAATAGCTTAGAAAGTCCCAAAAGTTTCACTTCGTACGCGCAAACGTACGTAAAACTATCTTAAAAAGCCAATTAGAAACTTTTTTGATTCAGAGTGCTTGCCATGTTTGCACATTTATCTAACTTTGGAAGAAAAAAAATATTAGTGCCGAAAGGAAAATCGAAAATTTTGTGCTAAATTTTGATCAGACCCGAGTTTGAAATTATTTGCCAACGGTAGATAAAGGGTTAAACGTAAAAATTAGGCCAAATAGATTTTTAAATGAAGTACCTCTTTTTTTACATACTTTAACTATTTTTGTCATCTGATAGCTTTCATTGATTAAAAATACGAAAGAAAAAAGTTGCAGTATGCACATGGCTTTCAACAATAAAATAGTTTAATAAACATATTAACATTACATAAATTGGTCTTTGAAGGATAGGTCACATTCATAGTGTCATTAAAATTTAGTTCATAAAGTTAAATATGCAATTACACTGATGTAATCTATTTACGAATTTTTGCAGGAACAACACACATATACATATTTACAATGATTTCAATGTCTAAAAACATATATTGTATTTATAAAGCATTATCTATTGAGTGTACAATGCATTATATTTTGTATTTACAACTTTTACTTTACTATTATTTTCGGTAAAAATCAACATGCATATTTTATGCAACCATAAATTTTCTGAAATTAAATAAAATTTTAATGCATACAAAATTTATGTATGATTCACTAATTCATAATTTGGAAATATGACTAGAAATTTACTAACAACCAACAAAAAATACGAAAACAATAAATTTAAAAAACAGAAAACAATGAATAACATAAAATTTTAGTTTAGACTAGCTTTTCAGATCAAAGGGAAAATTTAATAAAAATATGCTTGAAAATAAACATTATAGAAATTAGTACATATATGTGGTCAACATTAATAAAAAAAAGAAACTATATAAATAACATTAATATAAAAAGTAATAATAAAGAAACAATGGGAGGTTAAAAGAAATCGATTATAATTCTTTTAATGCATTTTATCATTTGTATACAGTAAATAAAAATATATATATTATACAGTAATTAAATTTTTAATATACCTTGATAAACACATAAAATAATTTTGTTCACTTTGAAAATATTAAAGGATTTTTAAAAAAAAACTATAAACCAGATTAAGTAACAATGCTTTTTACTCAATAAAAATTAAGAGTAAAAAAAACATCAATAATAAAACAGTAAAATAAAAAACATCATTATTAAAATACAAATAAAATTCAAATAAAAAACATCAGTAATAAAACATTAACATCATAACTAGGATATAATGTTAGTAATTGGTTACTATGCTTTGTATAAAACAAATCTGCAAAGATATTGCAAACTATTGAATTGCCCTATTAAATAAAATCTATAACCTTAACTTTAATCCTTTCTGCTATTTTTAACCCTCTCTTCATGAAGGATAGTAATTTTATAGTTAAAGCAGATTTCCCAACGAAAAACAAATGCAATTAGATAAATACAATTTCCTATTTTTTATGTGTATAAAATAAGTTAAAATCTAATAAGAAATGTAATTAAAATCATGTTTAAAGATTTTTAATAATTATGTGCATTGCTAAGAAGATTCCAGATTAATTTATGCAATTTCAGTGTTTATAACAGTCAAAAGATAAATTTTGATTGGAAGTAGTACACATAAAAAATTTTATTTAAAAAATGGCATTAGTCTTCATTTCTTTAATTTACTCATGAACTTTTTTTTAATTAACTCTCACTTAAAGTTAAGCTTAAAATCACTTTTAATGAGTTTTTTCTTTTACTTGTGATAAGTTACCAACAAAAATACTATAGGTAGTACAAAAGGCTGTATTTCTATTGTATAAATTAATGCTTATTAATTATTGTAACTTGGAAGTTTGATTTTGAGAATAAAAGTGCATTACTAAACTAAAATGCATATAATCAAACATGGAAGTTTTTACATGGAAGTAATAATATGGAAGTCCAGATATAAATTATAGTTAAAACTTCAAAAATTAAATTGTAAAAAGTATGCACATATCAAAATGATAAACATAACTTTTTTTTTAATATCTTATACACTTGTTCACAAAATCCTGATTTCCAAATTTTTTCATATTTAAGCTATGCAATTACAATTTGTATTAAAATGGTGAATGAAGCTTTTTTTAATTAATCAAAAGGACTAATGATAAAGTTCAAAGTCCCTACAAGAAATTATATTTGAAATACATTTTGGGTATCATAAAAAAAATTAAACAAGTCTGGTTTCACTTGCCAGCTTTTATATCAAAAACACTAAACTATAGATTCTTTTTGACACCTCTAGGAAATTGAAATGGACAATAGGTTGGATATTTACAAATGACATTCTGAGAGAAGTGCAACAAAAGTATTTACAACTTTTAGTTATCCAAGCAGCAATTCAGTTACTTTTACTTAGAGTGTTGTTTTCACACATAGGGGACTTTTCACATATAGTGGGAAACAAAACAAATTCTGGATAAAGAATAAAAATAAACATATAAAACATAATATAAAAAAAACATCAATGACACAAAAGCTTTTTTTAAATTGAATACAGCCCAGAACCAGCTAAAAA
The DNA here is from genome assembly GCA_019343175.1 of Oedothorax gibbosus. Taxonomy (NCBI): domain Eukaryota; kingdom Metazoa; phylum Arthropoda; class Arachnida; order Araneae; family Linyphiidae; genus Oedothorax; species Oedothorax gibbosus. Next base: position 37,660,257 of record CM033280.1, read on the forward strand.
AATTGGACAAGATGTTAATAAATTCAATATTGTTGAAGCATAATTTTAATGAAAGGTATTCAACCAGAATATAGGAATAAATTTAACATAATCACCAATTGAGAAACTTTTACTTTTGTTGTAGATTTTTGGTAAGTTTAGGACTGATTTTTGTAAGGCATTTAGTTCTTGAAAAATTTACTCTGCAGTCCTATTGCAAAATATTTTTACAAATTACTATAGTTTTTCAATTTTAAAAAATATTATATGAAACACTTAAGCTCTTCCTCTCTAAATTACTATTATATTATAGCAATAACATCAATTGTTTGGTGTTGAATCTAAAGCTGAGAGATAAATTGTATAGGACATGATGATTTACTATATTATCAAGTGTTTAACTAGAGCTGGCTTTGACTATTGCTTTTTTGTAAAATTTTAAATAATATTTTTATCTCAAAACTATTTTTAATGTAAAAGACTTTATAAAATTTCAACAATAAATAATAATTTAAAAAACTACACATGTGCAGATAATAAGGATAACTTCTAACTACAAGTCTGTAGTATTACATTTGTAGTATTTCAGCATAATTTTTTTAATTTAAAATTATATATATATATATATTAATATATATATATATATTTTATATATATATATATATATATATATATATATATATATAATATTATATATATATATATATATATATATATATTAATATATAATATATATATATATATATATATATATATATATATATATAATATATATATATAATATATATATTATATATAATATTATATATATATATATATATATATATAAATTATTTCAAATGTAAAGAACTTTATAAAATTGCAACAGTAAATAATAATTTAACAAACTACACCTGTGTAGACAACAAAGACAACTTCAAACTACAAGTCTGCAGACAGTTTTTCCCACACAGCCGACACAGCAAACTCTGTCCTTCCTCATGAATCAGCATGTGATCAATGAGATGATTTTTCATCGAGAAACTCTTATGGCATATGTCGCACATTAGTTTATTTTTGGCATGTGACTGAAAATGGGTCTTCAACCTACTCTTGACCACAAAGCATTTGCCGCAGATATCACAATTATGCGGCTTGTCCCCTGAATGCAAAAGTGAATGCGTCTTCAGGTGAGACTTCTGTCTGAAAGACTTGCTACAAATGGAGCAGTTAAAGGGTCTTTCTCCTGTATGTACCATCATATGCCTCTTTAAAAAGTATTTCTGTTTAAAAGATTTTTGACACAAGTCACATTCAAAAGGGCTTTCATTCGTGTGCGTTAAGAGATGCATTTTCAAATTGCTCTGCTGTACGAACCTCTTTTCACAAATGTTGCATATATATGGTCGTTCACCGGTGTGAGTCAGCATGTGACGTTTCAAGTTACCTTTTAGTGTGAATGTTTTTTCACAGACCTTGCATGTGTGCAGTCGATCCTTGTTGGTAGACCGTTCCTGGTGGCTTTTAGCAGTTTGGAACACAAAAGCAGTTGTGGTATACATGTTGCAGAGGAATGTAGGCTCCATTTGAGACGTCGAGGAAATAGAACTGGTTTCGTCGCTAGCCATGGTTATTCAATTTTCTAAATATTAGATTAGAAATTTTAATATATCAATTTTAATCTCTGTGATAAACAAGTGTTTAAGTCCTTACAAAATTTCTTTATATTGTAATGTAAATATACATGTTGCAGAGGAATGTTTGTTCTATTTGAGACGTCAAGGAAATAGAACTGATTTTTTCGCTAGCCATGTTACTCAATGTTCTAAATATTTCATCAGAAAATTTAAGATATCAATATTTTAGTCTTGGTGGGTCAAAAACGAGAGATTAAGTCTTTGCAAATTGTACTGTACAATCTTAGAAAACCATTGTAATGTAAATATAAATGTTGCGTAGGAATGTTTGTTTCATTTGAAACATCGATGAAATAGAAGTGGTTTCTTCCCCAGCCATGATTATTCAATATTCTCAACTACTATAGCCTAAAATTTAATTTATCAATTTTAGTCTCAGTGTTGGAGGTGCAATTATGTCCTTGCAAATTTTACCCTACAATCTTACAAAACCATTGCTGTGTAAATATATGTTGTAGAGGAATGTTAGTTCCATTTGAGGCGTTGAGGACATTGAACTGGTTTCTTCGCTAGCCATTATTTTTCGAAGTGTTTAAATACTGCTTAAGAAACTTTACTTTATTAATTTTAATTTTTCATATTGGTAATCTACATCTCATTTAAAAGCATCAATACATAACATTTAAGAGTCATATTACCACTTTGGAGTATTTCTTGTGGTGTTCTTTGCCTTTTACTTTGAAGTTTTCCTTGTGCGATATGAAAGAATAATCTAGAAATAAAAGCAAATAACTAACTTAAAAAAATATGAAAAATAAATATTTCAACTGATTGTCATATTAAATAAACATTTAATTTTTTTTATCAGATGCTGTAATAAAAATTAAGAGTAATTTTAAAAAAACATTAAAAGTTCCATAGAAGTTTCTACTTTAATTTAAATAGCATGGGAAAAAAGATTTGTAAGTAACTTTTGATTTACATGAGAAAAATAAATTAAATTGCTATAAGATTTTTTTATTGCTGTATGCACAATTGAACTCTTGTCTTGCACAATTAAACTCTTGCCAATTCTTGAACTTTTTGATTTTACATGAGCAAAATAAATTAAATTGCTATAAGATGTTTTTATGTTGCTGTAGTGCACAATTGAACTCTTGTCTTGCACAATTGAACTCTTGTCAATCTCTTGAGCTTTGTGATTTTACATGAGCAAAATAAATTAATCTAAAATATTTCTTTGTATGGACCTGTTTCACATCTTGAGTGGAATAGTTTCAGCTTTGTTATTTTCATTTTGCAACTGCTGTAATTACATTTGTTTTGGTTACTAAATAGCCTTCAATATTAAATTATTTCAATGTTATTTGAATGTGGTGAGATGTTTTTAAATGCAATTATTTAAAAATGTAAATTTATATTATTTTAATGTGGGAAGCTATAACTAAAGCAAAAATTGTGTACTCACATCTTGTTAAATTGAATGAAAATTTATCAATAGACTAATTCCAGTTAGCGTATCTTTTTCTAAGTACTTAAGAGTAAAAGAGAGAATTAGTCTCTCTCTCTAATTGCAAAATATAGATAGTTAAAAAAAAACATTTATATTTCAATGCTATTTTAACCAACTATAAGCAGAAAACCGCTAAATAAAAAATCAGTCAACTATCATTGATAACAATGAAAGAGGCAAGTGCAAGAAGGTGATTTATGAAAGCTTTACAAACACTTATTTTTTGTTTCAGTTTTTAAAAACAGAATACCAATGAAAGAACTTAACATGAAGAAGTATATAATTATATTGTGCTGGCAATAATATACATTGTAAACTCTGAATTGATGTATTTTCAATAGTGATAATTTTCACTAGTTTTTAAATATAATTAATACATATAAAATCAGTGTTCTGTTTTATTATATTTTGGGTACAGCTATGATAGCCAGTCCGTTCATTGGCGACTTTTAAATTTCACATAGGGTTGCTTTACTTATCTAATTGTATGAAATACGAAGTGGAATGTTTATGGGGATAATCGAGACCGGCCATTAAATCATAACTTTTCCACATTTGTATCATTTTCCCTCTTGACAATCGCTTTACAATCAAAAATTTCTATAAATATAGTACAAATTTAGAAAACTTTTTCTACTGTTAAGTAAAATATAGTTTTATCTAACACATTTTAGCAATAACAAAATAGTTTTCCTACTGTTCTGAAAAATGAGCGAAAACATCTTGAACAATACTTTGTAGTAAAACTTTTTGATTATTATAAATTAATTTTTTACATTAAAAGTACGATAATTGATTAAATATTATGAAAAATAAAAGTTAAACTGTTCACGATCAGGAGATCAGATATTAAAATCTGAATTGATTGATTGATTGGTTGAAATGAGAATATGTGCTCGCCAAAGGCTGCTTCATCTCAGTCAACTGGGTAAAATCTGAATGAAAGCAAAACCAAAACTTTATTATGATTAACCTGAACGTTGCCAATAAAATAAAAAAAATTATAATTCAGTATGAGTTTGGTTTCTTTAGCCGACGGTTAAATAAATTGTTTTTGTTCAAAAATATTTTAAAGTTTGTTTTCTCTTTCTTATAAATTTTATGTCCGAAATAAAATTATAAAAGTCCCCTAAGTGAAATAATACATACTTAACTTCTTAGTAAACTTCATATATCAATCTAAATAAGAAAAAAAAATCATATAATTAGCTTGTTTCAGGTGACGTTTTTTAATCCAGCCTTTACCCGCTTCATCCCTGTTCACCAATCGAGGCGGGAAAAAATTATTTCCCCTGATTCATAACTTTAATATAAAAATGTTTTATTTTCTCTTCTGAAGCATGATTTGTTTAATTTCAACCTATATCCCCTGATTAAAATATCTGAGTTCAACCCTAAGCCCTCCGTGTCTATCTGCATGATGAATTTATAAATAACTGAATAACACCCTCTTGTTCTCCAGCCTTCCAGAGAGTACACGATATCTTATCTAAATTTATTCACATAATAAAAAAAAATTTGTAGCCGTATATGTTGAATTTTTATGATCAAATGAATATCTTTTCTGTGGAAGCGCAACCTATAACGAACAGCATGTTCCCATATAATAATAAAGTGCCAGATTTGTTTACGCAGCAACAAATATAATTGACTACTTTATTTAAAGAGAAAAATGCAAATGGCCTTGTTTTAGATGATGTAACTCTTCCCAGTTTTCATTCTTGATTTTCTGCAATTCCATTGGTTGTATCAGTATAACGATCAATATGCGGTCTTTTTGTCTGTTGTCTACTAATATAGTTTTCTATATGCAACTTGTTTTGATTCTTAAATTCTTCTTATTATTATTAAACGTTAACAATATTAAAATCATGATGAGCAAAGTGTTTATGATGTTCAAAAATCTATTAAAATGGCAATGTAACAAATAATTACTTTTGTTCGTTCCGTTTCATTTAATAAACAGTAAAAATAATTAATTTATGGCGAAAAACAGAGATATATTTTTGCAAAATTTTGTCTGATTCGTAGTTATCACGACGAAGGTGTTAAATGTATACAACTTACCAAACATTCAAATAACATTGAAATAAACCTTAATTGTATTATTTAATATTGACAGCTATTTAGTGACAGAAATAAATGTAATTACAGCAGGTGCAAAAATGAAAACATCACAGCTGAAACTGCTCTACCCAAGATGTGAAACATGCCCATACAAATACATATTTTAGACTAAATTATTTTGCTCATGTAAAATCAAAAAGTTTAAGATATTTTGTGCACTACAGCAAGATAAAAACAACGTATAGCAATTTAGTTATGAAACAAAATATTTTATTTAATCAAAAATATATTTACATAATCTCAATTTCATTAATCAATGTATTTTATGAATGCAAAGGCAAAACAAATTTAATGAAACTTTTAACAGATTTTTATGCAATATTTAATTATGATGATTGGCATCTTTATTGCAGGATCTTTCTTGCATGGCCTTTACATTTTTGCTATTCAATTCATCCAATTTCTCTGCAAAATTAATTCTTTTTAGAGTCAATATTAAAAACTATAAAGAACATTGTAATTGGTGAAATATGTACAAATATAATCATAATAGTAAACTATAAATTGGGACGGGAAAACACACATAAAACATAACAATGTCTATTATCAGGGTCTTAAAAAAGAATCTACAAAAGTATGCTTATTTATGGGGGGGAGGGGGCTTCATTTTTTAGGCAAAGTGAATAGATTTGACCAGGTATAGACACTGTTAAAACATGGATTGCAATACACTGAATAACAGTAGTACAATTTATATTGACATTTTTTCCTGTTGGCATTAATAAAAGGTCCAAAATAGATAATTACAGCATTTGTTTTTTCTTGCTTTCAAATGACTGCATACAGTCCCAAATTGTATAAAAACTATTTTTCTGATACCTCTTTAATTTTAAAATAGCTAGTTTTGGTAGCGATCTCAAACAGACAGAAAGACTTGATATTCTCTGAGCTAGTTTTGGTTGACTTAAATAGCGTCTTGATTTGTAAACAATTCGACAGCAGTTTCTTTGAAGTGTTGAAGTTTGGTAAAGTTGAGTTTGTGCTATAACAATCACTGGGCACTGATTATGTCACAATCAATTGGAAGCTGTATCATCTTTTGGCTCTTTTTTAACAATAGTGACTAAAATAATTAGAGCAATAAATTTTTAACCTGATATTAGTATTCCTGATAGCTTTTTCTATAAAGATAATCAAATTAAATGAAAATTAAAAATAAGCTCTAATTCACTATTCCTTTTCAAATTTCTGATCAAAGATAAGAGTTTATTATTAGCTTAAACATGGGATTGGATTGAAATTCACACCACATATAAAAATAAGCAAAACAGTAACTCTTATAAATTTTTTTAATACAGAAGGGACCTTTTATGACTTGAAATCTACCAAATCCTGATGTCTGCATAATTGCTTCCCCTAAGTTGTGAGGATTTTTGACAAATCAATTGTAATACATATTTAAGTATAATTAAATTACTTTATAACACAGATAAAAGATACATACAAGATAACCAAAAAGTAAGGGCAATAATATAAATAAACTAAAGATAGTTCAACAATAAATTATACATCTTACAAGAATAAACAAACTCACTTTTTGTTTCTACTTTCAAAGTTCCAACATCAGACAAAAAACATATATTAGAATTTGGCAACTGTTTGTAGACTTTCTGAAAAATAAATTAAATAACTGTGACAAATATTTATGGCTTAAAATGCTTTTTTTTTGTGGTAGGGTAGAGGGGACGAGGTGTGAAGTAAACTGCAGGGTATACTACTATAGTCCATACGATTACAATGCAAGCTTAACCTCCCCCACCTCGTGTGGTTTTCTAGCAAACGATGCGAGCATCATTGTTCTGAGCCTACCTTGTTAGAGGCTCTGCTGTGAGGTTAATCCCAAGTGCTCTCCAAACACAGCCAGGGTGGGGAAAAAACGAAATAACAGCCCCTCATGCTGTTTCCTGTCAAACCAAATGAGGAGGTAGAGGGGAAGCAGGCTTGTGTTCTAAACGTATGGACTTTAATAGTAGAATTAGTATATTTTAAAATAAAATATTGCATGAAATAGAGCTGTTTCAACCTCTTAACCTAGAATTCAATTACTAGATAGCAAATCTTTGTAAACAAAATCTTTATAGGGCCAAGTAAGGGAAGGGTAATTTTTAGTTTTAATTTACAAATAGTTGTATGTAGTAGTGAAATTGCTGTTAACCCATATTCGGCCAAATGTGCATAATCACACCATTTCAACAAATTTGTTTATAAGTATATCTAAATAACAGAACAATAGTATATAAGTATATCAAAATAAAAGACTGCAGAACAAATTAAATTGCACGAAAAACGAATTTTAAAAGTTTTTATTCCGTAATGAAAGTGTAAATGGTGTTCACAAATAGGGCGTTAATAGGTTAAAGACTTATTTCTATAAGTCTGTTTTATGTCATTTAATACATTTGTGAACACCCTATTTTATGGGGCTTGGTTCAACTTCTCATACGCCTTACAAACAAAACCGTTTTAATTAAGTCTACAACAACCAAAAGTTATAGAAATGAGTGCTTCGTTTTGGATCTGTTTTTACTCTCTTTTAGGTTACTTATTTTTAATTCTTAAAAACATCTGGAAGGATACTTACAGCATTTTTTCGAACTGTATTTAACTCAAGCATTAGAGTTTCCAGTACCTGGGTAAAACATAAAAATAAGAACTCCTTAACAATAATATAAAAGACATTTAATATCAAAATCCTGCAACATTATATTGCTTTTTAAATTTTTTCAATATCAACAAATATAAAATGAATAAAATTATAATTGAGTAAGAAATTGGTATATTGAACTAAATTTGAATAACATAAAAAAATAACTTTATAAATCTATATGTATTGACCAAATAAGCAATAGTCAAACGACATACATTGAAATTTGTGTTAATTATTTCATTTGAAACTTACAGAGTCCCTATTTCTTAGATACTTTCATTTTGAGCCATTCACTATCTTCATAAAAACAGGGATCAACCACAAGTAAAGAAGTTCTTTTATAAAAGTAATAGTACAAAACTGCGAAACTTCTTTGCAATATATACAACACTAGGAGGTATGCAGTCCAGCTGTGCGCATACGGGTTGTTCCATTTAAACTTCAAATTCCAAAAATGCCATGCAATTGAAATAGCAAGGTAAACGAAACACGTAAGTAGAGTGAAACGATAACGAGAAATCAATATTCCTAAGAGTCCAGCCCGAAAAACAAAAGTATTTGCGAACATTAAAAACAGTATTATGATGTTACAAACAATGGCAATGTCTTGGATGACATGTAAAACTAATAAAACAACAAATGACGATCGTCCAAAATCGCTGAATGCGTTCAAAGCGAGATCAACTAGCAGAAGAGTGTATTGTAACAGCAACACAGGAAAATATCGGGCACTCTTCATCAGTTGACATGAATTTGTATTTTATAAACACATAAATAAAAATATCTAGGTCTTTTACACCCAAATAGCTTGAAATACAATACCTGATGCTGGTTCGTTTCCATGGTGATTTGTTATCAAAATAAAAGAATATGCGGTTACAGTTGTTCACAAATTATTAAAGAAGTTATGGTTGTTAAGATTACAATAAACGCTAAAATAATAGTTAAAATAGCTCTATCATTGAAGCATAAATTTAATGTATTGTCTTAAAATTTTTCTGCATGAAAATAATGTAAGAATTTCTTTTCTTTATTTAAAATGTTTTATTTTAACTGTATACTTTAAAACTTGACGCTATACCCGTGACTAAGTCAGCGGCAAGGGAGAAATGTAAACAAACAATAGAAAGTAATTTATTGAATTATTTTCTTTATTAAAAAGACACTAATTAATATTTAACAAAAGAAGCTAAAATTGCATTAATGTTTCTATTCTTTTAACCCCGTTTTTAAACTTCTATCAATATTTACAATTTATTATAAGTTTTTAGCTAAATATTAAGTTATGTTTTCTTTTTAAAAAGAATATTGCTGATTAAACAGAAAAATCAATTTTCTTTGTTAAAAATAATCTGGATTTTTATAAAGCAAAGTATTAATATTTTCTAACAAATTAAAATTAGAAATAACAGTTAGTTTTTTATAATGCAGTAATAGTAGTAGTGGTAGAGAGATATTTGCTCGCCTGGGTTGAGCTGCTTAATCTCTATGATCCTGTTTTGAAAAGTTGCTTGGGAGCAAGACCGCCCGAGTTGGGATACTTAACCATGGCTCCGGAATGTGACGAGAAATAGAGATGGATCAGTATCTAGGCAGGATACAGTTTGTTGGCTATGGCTCCTATAAATTCGAAAATGGCTTTAGTCTTGGAAATAGGGTTTTCGGAGATATCGAAGGTCCATGAGTATGAGAGGGGTAAAGAATACCCAACTTCTGTCTGAGTTTGTTGCGAGCATGAGTGAATTTGTTGCAAACGAGGATAAGATGCTCCTTTGTCTGAACCTCCCCGCAGAAGGCGCCGACGAGTTGTCAAAACCAAACCGAGCTAATTTTGCTTTAGTGGGTAGTGACTTTGTTGCTTTGTGCTTGAAATCTAGTGAGGAGAATGTCTGCTCTTCTATTGAAAGGAATGAGTCGATGCTTCTGCTTTATCGAAGTCAGATGAGAAACATCCCTAGCCTTAGGGTATTCGCTCCAGAGTTTCTCTTTCTGCAAAGCCATTTTGTTTCTGAGAACTGTAAAGAAGTTCTCAGGGGAGATCAGCCTCGTAATGACTGAAGCCGGAGCCATCTTGGCCACTTTGTCAGCCAGCTCGTTCTCATAAAATCCCCTGTGCTATGGAGACCAAACCAGTGAGATGGATTGGTAATCTATTGAGATAGACTGCACTAGATCTTCAATTAGGGCAATAACGCTAGGAGATCTCTTGGTACCTTGTTGGTTGAGGGAGTAGAGGGTCTGAAAGAATAAGGTATTTTTTATTTGACGTGACAACACTCTTAATTGCCACATAAATCGCTAAAGCTTCAGCCGTGAAGACGCTATTGATGCAGTTGACTTGGCCAGAAACAACCTCTCCCGAAAGGTTGTTTACCGCCGCAATCTTGGTATAGAGATTGTCTTTTGATGCGTCAGTCAAAATGATCACAGTACCAGGGCTGAGATTTGCCTTGAAAGCTTGAAAAAATTGGTTGATGGTCTGATTGGGAAGGTTTTTGTCTTGGAATGGGATATCTTTGAGATGGATTTGGACTCTGCTATGTTCGTATATTTTCAGACAACTTTGTGGTCTGTATTTAAAGAGATGCTTAAGATCAATATTGAGTTCTGAAGGGAGATCTTTTTTATAATGCTTATAAAGTATAAGATTCTTGATATCATATAATGGTTTTATGTTATATATAATTTTTCTTTTAATCCCTAAGATGTGGAAGAAACTGTCCTGTTCTTTTGCCGAACTTAACCTTGACATAACACTTGGAGGTGGACAATCTTTTAGGTTTGTAAACTATTATTTATCAAATTTAGTATTATAATTTAAGCAATGATTGAAATCTATGCTAACGCAAATACATCCTGTGTAATTAAATTAATTCTTTTGAACCCAGGGATTGAAATGAGCAAAATAATGGTGTAATTAAAACTTTAACATGAGGTGATTTATGTTTATTTCTTAAGAGCCCAAAAAGTGTGTGTAAAATAATTTCCCCAAATTTTTAAAAAAGTTCAATTTATGCAGGAAATATAACACAAATGATAAGAAAGAAACATATAATAGAGAATTAGGTGAAATTCAGAGTGTCCTGATATATAAGAATGGTAGTCACTATCACAATCACTCAGGCAATAGTAAAAAAGTTACCAGCGAAACTAAAATTGGCACCTTTTAGATATTTGATAAACTATTTTTTTTTTAAACTTTTACTTTGATATTTGAAATCAGTGTTGCTTAATACATCAAAAATTTTTATTTTCAGGCAATTTTAATAAATTTAGGAATCGTCCACTGTGATGTCTACTTAAGATATTTTTGAGAAAAAACTTTTGTATCATTTAAATGAATACAACAGTTACTATTTATCATCAGACATAACCTTAAATTACATTCAAATTATTTTCTTTTTCTTTTAGGTGGTCGAAGTCAGTTGAGGGAGAATGGCTTGGAGCTATTTATGGTCACATTTGCTCTCTGAAACGTGACACTAACGGAAACCTTCTTTATCAATTTCACACACCCATCAAGAATACTTTGCAAAATGATAAGGAGCTGCCACCAGCCAAACGGCAAAGAAAAGCGAAAAGTAAAGTGCAAAACACTGTTCCATTGAAAAAAGAAGAATCTCCATTGAAGTACCATGAAAATATTTTAAAAGAGTATTTTAACCTAAATTTCCCACTAGTAGAAAATTATGATTCATGGAGTGAATTGGATGAGAATTTTAAAAAAGTTTCCCAGAAGTACAAAGGTATTCGAATTTTGAGGCAAGATCCAGTAGAGAATTTGTTTTCGTTTATTTGTTCCACAAATAATAATATTCCTAGGTAAATTTTAAGTCGCTCTTTAAATTTTTTTTTTATTTCATTGATATCTTTCAGGGCTAATGTGTGGTAATAACAAATATTGCAATCTTACACTAATATTGAATTATTAATTTTAAAATACTTACAATCTAAAATATAGTCTTCTTATATAATACAAGCTGAATTCTTTAAAAATAGGATCAATAATTCATTCAAACCTCATTAACGAGAACTTGGTTAACATGAAATTTTGATTATGATAAACTCATAGCATTTTCCCAGTGTGTTATTTAAAATTTGCTTAACATGAAACATTTGACATTGAAATCTCGCTTAGCATAAACTAAAAATTATGTAGTTTTCTTTTTCACATGTATTATAATTAAGTAAGAATTCACCAGATGGTCAGCATGTGAAATTCTTTTAAGACGAACTTTTTCAGCCCTCCCTTCAAGTTCACATTAACAAGGTTGGATTGTATTAAAAATATTGTGCATGGCTAATTTTCTGGAAACTATCAGTTTTAAGTTTAGATATCAAAAGATTGAGTTATCACTGTTTCTTGTTCTTTTAATGTTAAAAGACTTGAACAATAATGTTAAAAAATTTATTTTCAGAATCACTAGCATGGTTGAAAAACTATGTTTAAACTATGGAGAAAAAATAGGTGATGTCAATGGTCAGGAGTTTCATGACTTTCCAAAAATAGATCGTTTGGCTAAACCTGATGTTGAACAAGAATTGAGACAAATGGGGTTTGGATACAGAGCAAAATACATTCACCAAACTGCTAAAGTACTTCAAAATGAGAAGCCTGAAGGATGGCTTCAAAACCTGAGGAAGGTTACATACAAAGAAGCACATAATGCACTGATTTCTTTGCCTGGAGTTGGAGCTAAAGTAATGTTTTGTCTTTTAAATTATTTATTTTTATACAATTAATAATAAATTGTTTATATTTATATTACTGGGTAAAAATAAAATATGCATTTTTTCTTCTGTAGTTTGTCTTTCAACTCTGTACACTCTAATGATATTTTTGGTTTAATTTAGTATTTACGATTCTTATGAGATAATGCATAAAGCATGTTTCCCAGATGAAAAAATTAATGAAATCCAAATACTAAAAGTGTTAGGGATTTATTGTATATGTTACTGCTTATAGTAATTAGATTACTATTAATAACAATGTCATCACATCATTGGCGCTACAGCTCCTGAAGGGCCCTGGCCTCCTTTAATAACAATGTATTGTTATCATTATTCTGGTTAAAAAAAGTGTTTCACTTATTTGCATGGTAAATCTCTTATTGAAATGAATTTATGTTTCAGGTAGCCGACTGTGTTTGCCTGATGTCTTTAGATAAATATGAAGCAATTCCTATTGATACCCACATTTGGCAAGTCACAGTGAAAGATTACATTCCTAAATTTAAAGCTGCCAAAACTTTGACTGGTCAAATTTATCAAGAAGTTGGTATGTGTATAGAAAATTTTTATTTGTAAAATTAAAAGCAATTAATTTCTTATTTTGTAATTAATATTTTTGTTGACTATTTAGTCATTGTTTTCTTTTATTGTTAAAGGAAAATAATTAATTTAATTTTTTGAAATGTATTAATATTAAATGCATATTTTTATACTTACATGTTTCACACCATAGAGTTATAATAAGGAGAGAGAGAGCGATAATGCAAATATCCCATTCACTGCCTGATACTCACATTAAAACCGTTCGCACCGCGTCACATGCTTTAGGGCTGTGATATTTGGCGTTGATCCAAGGTCAACCACCAGATGGGATTGCCACTCTTGTTAAATTTCTCCCTTTTTGGCGCTCCTGATGAAAATCGTAGTTCTTTTACACTGTCTGGGACGTTTTTTTTACAAATTGCAATCCACTTGTTTGTTGTTTGTAACAGTTGTTTTCCTTTTTTCTTCTACATTTATATTAAAATATGTACTTATAAAACATGTGAGTTAAGAAAACTTAAAAAAAAATAATTGAGGGAACTGAAACAATAAAGCTGATCTTTTTAAGCATTTTAGCTTCCACACTACGTTTATAACATAAAAAGTGGAAGGTATTATAATCGTTCAGTCCGTCCGTCTGTCTGTCACCCACTTTCACAGAACGAACCGTAAGTCCCACAAAGAAAAATAAACGTCATTATAAAGCTAAAAATAAGGCTAGGCTACATCCCAAAATTCAATAAAAAAATTAAATTAGTTTAAAATTTAAATAACTAAAAATTCAATCTACATTGAAATAACATGCACGTGGAACAAGCCTTTAGAGTTCGTTTGATTGTTTCTTATATATGTATGAAGAAAGATGCATAGAGAATTCTAACTTTGCATAAAAAAATATGTTCAGTTTCGCTTTTATTTTTAAAGAATCAATTTTACTAACTATTTATTTTTTTACCTGTAAATTAATTTAACAAACGAAAAAAATCTGAATTTTTGAAAGAAAGTTAATGTAATGGGGAAATTGTGGAAACTCAAAGATATTTATTAAAAAAAAACGTTATTATTCATCGAACTTCAAACAAATTTAGCAAACGATAAAGACTAATTATTAAATCTGAGAAAGAAGATTAATGAAAATAATTAGTTTTGGCTTTTAAAAGTTTGAATTAGAACTAGCTAAAGGCCCTGTTTGGTGAATTTCTTTTGTTTCCTGTTGAGCACAATGATGTGTGGGAGCGGTTTAAGTGACAGATTCTGTAACAAACCTACTTGTTTATGTTTATAATTCATGTGGGAAATCTTTATTATAAGTTAAATTTTTAAGCAAAAATAAAGGTAGAACTTATAAAAATAAATGTTGTTCGTTTAAATATCTTTTAATAATTAATCTCTTTAATAATTAACGTTAAGCAACGATGTTGGAAATCTATACTACTAAAAAATCTAAATATTTATATCAGAAATATCGAAATTCAAAAGAAAAAATTATATCCAAAACAGGAAGGTATGTACCTGTAATATTGAAATGAAAAATAATAGTCCAATATACTCATTATAATTTTATAGTTGGAAATAAGATAAAATGAATAAATATCGTGTTACTTAAATAACTTTTAAATTTAATTAATAGCATTTAAATACTGTTTGTAAATCAAAACTACCAAATTAAATAGATCAAAAATAAATAAATTATATAATTAATCCATAAATTCTTATCTCAAAAATTTAATTGAGATAAAAAAACATTGTAAAGACTGCAATTTAAACTGAGTACAACACACACTTATTTCCAAAATTATTATTAGTTTCGATTTCCAAAATAACGCCAATGGCCAATAGATCGCCAAGCGGTTTTCGAAAAATAAAAGTCATGAAAAGCAAAAAAATACACGTTTAAAAGACTTTCTATTGATGCCGATTATTAAACAAAACACACATTTTTATTTTTACATGCAATTGATAAGAATAAATTGTATTAAATCGCATAATATATCGAATATTATTTTAAAAACCATGATTAGCAATATACTTTTTGATTTTATTTATTAAGTTATTTCTATTTCAATAAGGAAAGTTTATTAAAATCTTACCAATGAAATGTAAAAGGTCATCCTTTAGTAAATTTTTCTTTGCAGCCATATGCACAACAAATAGTTTACCATTTTTAGACGATGTTTTCCCACTGTGGGCTATAGAAAAAAACTTTTGGTTTTCTCTTCAAATTCCCCCGATCACGTGACTCCCAGTGTGGCGCATCAGTTCGTTCTTGTTTTTGGCCCTCTAGTTTACTTATTATAACTCTATGTTTCACACTCTTTAAAAATACAGCAATAGCTTTTTGAGAAAACATGTAGGTTTAGTTAACAGGAGGAATTTTAGACTCAATGTATTTTAAAAGTAACATACCTTAATCAATGAATTTGTACTTGAAATTATGTAATTTTTTTTAAAATTTAAAAATTACCAGATTTTTAAAAAATATTTTAATGGTTTAAAAATTTAGTGTGTTTTTTTATTAGTTTAAATTAGTCGACAATTTGGTTGTCTTAGCTATTTCATTCCAAAAAATATGCAGTCCATTTTTATTTCGAATTTTTGAAATAGCTATAGATTTATCGTTCATTCGTCTGTTTTTATTCAATTAGTATTATGGATCATAAAAAATTAGGATTATTAAATACACACTTTATTCAAAATGCTATTAAAATGTAAAATAAAATTATTTTTAATTATTAATTAAATGACAAAACTACATCTCACTCTAATCTTATATTTTGCAATTGTATGAATTTTTGAAATAAAATTCTGCTTTCTATATAAAAGTCTATCCATGCTATATCTATTTAAATAAATGTTATTTTTAGGAGACTTTTATCGTGAAAGATTTGGTGATTGTGCTGGTTGGGCTAATACTGTAAGTTGACTAATAATGGGGGAAAGATTTCTTTTCATTGAAAAATTAATGCTGTTTAATTATATTTAATGTATTAATCGTATTTTAATGTTTTAATTAACATTAATATTAATGTGTATATCTGATTGATAAATAGTAGCATAAATTAATTTGGTAATGGAATTGTTGTGTTATTTCAAAGGATTAATATTGTGAATGTATGTGTTTAATATTTTCATCACAAAAAGAAAAAAAGGCAAATAGCATATACTATGTTAAGAATGACTGATAAGATGACTTTTCTAGCATGTGAGAAATGATGAGGATTATTTATGTACTATTCAGTTTCACAGCCTAATTGTTAATAACAAATTAATGTTTAAAATTTATATTTTCTGTGGAAACCAGGTTTGATTGCCACATTAAAAACAATTTTTAAATGTTATTATTAGAACAGTTTTTAATATGGCAATTAAAAACTAGTTAAACATGCCATCTCAACACATTAAAAACACAAAGAAATAAGTTTTCAATTAATAGTTATCCTTATTTATTAACTCTAATCTTTTGCTTTGGCATGGCTTATTTTTCCATTAGATGAATCCTTTTATCTTTTGACATTCTTAATATTTCTATGATATATATTTCTATGATATATTAAGTACATAAATTTTTTGGGGTGGTGGGGGTGGTGGAGGCTTTGTTTATGCTTTAAAAATATGTTTTAATATTAGTCTTCTTTTCTATGTAGGTTTTGTTTGCAAGTGATCTGAAGATGTTTAAAGACTCTAAATAAAGATTCATATTTATTGTTTTTAGCAATTTTAATTGTATTATAAATGTTGTACATTATGATGGAAATAAAATGTGAAATCATGCATCATTTATATGAAATCAAATAGATTTAAATTTCTTTTTAAAAAACATTTTATTTTTGCAGACATTTCCAAATTATGCTGATTATCCTTAAGATACATTAAACTATTTTATTACACAGGTTGCTTAGCTTTTCTGCCCAACCTAAGCTTTTTATACCCAAGCTAGTGTTTCCATGAAGAAGCATACATTGATAATTAAAGAAAAATATAGTTTTAAAAAAATGTATACAGTAAAGCACACACACAATTTTTGTATTTTAGAAAATGTTTTTCTAGATTGACTTAATTTCTCTGAAAAATTGTTATAGTTGTTACTATCTCAATAAAATGACGTGGAAAAACACTTCACAAGAGAGATAAAAATCACAGATCTTCCAGTAACTTATGTTTTATTGAATATATTGGCTTATCCTAAATGCTCTCTTTTGTTTCCCAAATGGCAAAATGTTGCTTCAAGTAAGGCGCTGCAAGTATATCTTTCAAAAGACTCAGTTTTTCTATTATTGTGCATTATTTTATTGAAGTTTAAAGCTGTAAGGTAAGTTTCAAAGCTACTTGCTACAGAAATTAAATATTATTCTTCAAAAACTAAAATAATTTGTTAATATTAAAATGAATGACTATCTCCTATGCTTTAGGAGAGGAATTTAAAAACTTTATTTTTCGTAAAAGTGTAGCTGTGGGTATATTTTTACACCATCTAGATGGATCTCGCTAACAATTTGAACAATCAGAAATCAGATTACACTTTTAGCTTTAGGATATTAAAATATTACTGGATTTAACTTTGTTGACAGTACCTAAACCAAATGGGTAGCGTAGTACTCATCTTACGGTAGCTTGATACAAAATCATAACCTGCGTGGCTGGGGAGACCAGGCCAGGCGCTTGCCTTGCATGGGAAAGGTGCCAGGTTGGGGTACGAGCATTGCCATAATAACTGCCTGCAAATAAACGGTCTGTCTGTGTAGCTATAAAAGGCCTACGAGTAACACCCGGCCTTTTGTAGAGGGAGTAAAATATGCTCCATAGTCCCCACCTTGCGTATGATGTATTTCATGTTGCGTACGACGCCTTATAAGTAGCTTTGGATGTCGGTTCACGTTTTCACGATTTTCCCATCTTGAAAATAGTTGACTTATAAGTTGTTATTATAATAGTCGCGTTATAAGTTGATCTCGCTACCGAGATTAATTTTGAATTAAGGATTTGACTTAAATATAGTAAAGTGATGCTTTGACTTTCAAATGAAATTTTTTAGAAGAGTAAATGGTAAACCCATCCACCGTTAATTCAAAAAACCAAACAATTTCCACTCTTTAAAACTAAAAAGACCAGTAAGTAAAAACAATTCTCCCCTCCGCCTCTCTCCCACTGCCCCCCCCCCTCGCTTCTGGATTCTGCGATTCTGCTTGTTTATCATCCGGGTCTTTAACTTATCCAAAGCAAAAAATTTCATTAAATACTAATAATATTTAAATTACAATGGCACTTCGATTGTATTTTGACTTGATGTCGCAGCCATGCAGAGCTTTGGATATATTTTTGAGGGTTAACAAAATTCCGTTTGAAACTAAATTGGTTGCTTTGAGGAAAGGTGAGAGATTTGTAAAATTTGATGTAGTAATAATTTGATTATGTATTATGTAAACTAAAAAAAATTCCACAAAAGAATTAAAAGTTAAATACCAAAACCCAATTTTAAATTGCACAGTATGGAGTGAAGTTTAAGTAATCTGTAGAATAGTTTCCATAGTGATTAGTATTTAAAAAAAAAATAGTGATAAAAACTTTCTTATCACAGTGTTTTGATTTTTAGCCAATATTAAAAGTTATTATAGAAATACTTCTTCATTCCTTATGTTACGTAATTCTCATCTTCACAGCTCTCAACCTTGGCTTCCATGACAACCAGTCTAATTCCAGGGTATCAGTGTGACCATAATACCTTGATCAATAATACATTCATATAGTATAGCGATTGGTTGTTATGTTAGCTATTGTAAAGTGAAAATTATATCATGCCCTTAATCTGTTTTGCAGGAGAGCATTTGGGGGAAGAATTTGCTAAGTTAAACCCTTTTAAAAAGGTACCAGTTTTGGAGAAAGATGGATTTGTTTTGACAGAAAGGTACTAACTCTTTTGGTTTTAGTTTTAAGTATTTAGTATGTAGAATATTACACATATTTATACGGTATTTAATAATATGTATAGCATATTACACACTATGATATAACATCCTATAGTCGGTAGCAAAATCGCAACAAATGATAAAGTGTATTTGTTTTTATTTTTCTATTCACATTTGGCACTGAAACATTGTTTTAATTCTAGTTTTATGCTCATTACTTCATAATTTTGTATCAATTGTTTTATTTATTTTCTTTCCAATTACGAAGGTTTGTTACTATCTCCACTTAGTGCCTGGAGAAAAAAAACCTGATGAGCGTAAATATTGGGTGTTTTGCACTTTAAAAAATATAGCCCTGTCCACTCTGACGTCACCTGACGGAATCCTAAGGATAAACAGACTTAACTGTTATAATTTTTAACTGTTTGTGTCGTGCTTTTTTGATTTTCATTATTTTCGAATCGAATTTCGAAATCTCCACGTTTAATTAGACATCTTTTTTGAAAAAAAAAGAAAGTTGAGTATTTTTTCGACAGCTAGCGATGCCATGGGCGTACCTGGGATCTGATTTAGGGGTGGGCAGGCAATATTAGGGGCCCATATTTTCTTAATTTTGGAATTGGATGAGCCAGCCACTTCTTTAGGGAATTTTCCTTTGACCCCCCCCCCTTGTTAACTCATGTGGTTTTTACTTATCCAATCAATTGCTTAATGCGAATAAATTTTTTAAAAATATAATCGATTATAAAATTTATTTATCTTATACAACTATAATTATTAACTAATAAATAATTACTAGTTAATTTTTAACTAATAAATAATTAAATAATTACTGGTTAATTATTAACTAATAATAATTACTAGTTCAATTCTTATTAATTACTAATTAAATGAATGGGAATGTTTCAGATGATGTAACGCTTTTTTAAAAATTTATATGCGTACTGGATTTCCTCGGTTGCTTCGGTTTCACTCTCAAAATGACCGATTTAGATGAAAATAATTTTTTTCTTTCTATGCAAGCTTTCTTAACAAATGTCTTGATCAACCAACAGCACAGCAAGAAATTGGCATTTAAAAATTTATTAAGAAAAATATTCTTAGAAAACTTATTTTCGAATACCAAAACATAAGTAATTCCAGGCAACAAACTGTTGGAGTTGGGGCTATTGCCATCCACGACATGAAACAACCCCACACTACACTTATTACCTTACATTTATTAAGACTTAATTTAGAACTAAATTTTAAATGTACGCATTACTTTGATTTTTTAAAATAAATTTAAGCTTACAAATTATTAAAATTCTAATACTACCTAGAAAAAATTTAATTTTTGTCTATCAAAGATTGATAGAGCACTTTCGCCGCCGAACATTTTTGTTGTCAACGAAATGAGTATATTAAAATATGCAATCAATTGGAAACTGCTTAATGAACCAGACAGAAGATAACTAATTTTCATGTTATATCTCTCTTTCTCATCCTTACTCAAGTGCTCTGAGCTCCATTGCGAAATTATATCTGAAAAACGCTCGAAATTCTGATCAAAAGAAAAGATTAGCACAGTAACAAATGGCCAACATGTGGTTTGTTTATCCTTAGAGATGGTTGCTATGATGGTTGCTATGAGGCAGTTGTCACTCGCTGGACAACCCTATTGCTTTTTTTGGTGATAAAAGGAGCATCAAGCCAAGTTTGGGAACTAAACCATGTTTTTTTTTGAAGTGTGGTAAATCAAATGTATGTTTAAACTAAACTTACATTCGTGCCTTTTTTTTTAGCATAGCTATAGTGCGATACATTGCTCGTGAATATAATATTCAAGACAATTGGTACCCAAAAGACACTAAAAGTCAAGCACGAGTAGATGAATATTTAGAATGGCAGCACTTGAACACAAGACTTTTTGGCACCATGGTGTTTCGTGAAAGGGTATGCATAGTTAAAGTGCTAAAAAAATCTTTATTTTTAAAACAAAAACTCTTCAAATTTCATAATACGATGTTACGTATTCTTTTATGGCATTACCTTTTCTTAATATTTTTTAATGTGTCTTGTTAATTTTATGTGATCTTATTTTTATCTTGTGTGCATGTATACCTTGTGCTTTTTATTTTGTATAATAATAGAAAGCGATTTTATGTATCTTTTACATTACACTTTTAAATAACTATTTTAAAACGAGTTGCAATTAAATATCTTCATTTTAACCTGTTATTTCCCTACCTGAAAACACTTTATAGCACTTCAGGCCCAAACAGAAACAGACTGCCTCACGGGTCAGTTGGTTCGGGCAGACTTAAAAACACATTCTTGCATCCCTATTTGAAATTTTACATGTATTCAGTAAATTTCAGATTAACAATTAATTGTCCATTGACTATTTAAAAGTATTGAAAAATGTACAGTATTATTCAAAACCTGTATTTTAACTCTCTAAGGGATACAGACAAATAAACCCGTCACCTGACTGTCAGGTTTTCCTACAACACACATTATTAAAAAAAAATTATGAATGTTAAGATAAGATTAAAAAAATTAAATTTATAGTTAAAAATTTACATTTTTTTCTCATGCAGTGAAATCAAGTGTATGCTGGAGCCAATTTGCTTATCCCTCAGAGGGTCAAATGAGCATGTATTATAAGCCAAATATCATCAATGTAGAAATGTGCAATCAAATATACATCTATAATTCTAATTATTATTTGTTAGGTAATTACTCCTATGCTGGAACAGAAACCAGTAAATATGGATAAAATGCAGTTCTACAAAAATGGGTTTGTAAAGGCGTTGGATGACATCGAAAACATATTCTTGAAAGACAGGCCTTATATATCTGGAGACACCATCTCGGTAGCAGATATCTTTTGTGCATGTGAAATCGAACAACCACTTATGGTTGGATATAATCCTTTGGAAGATTTTTCAAAGGTAAATTCTTGGATGAAGAAGGTCCGTAAAGAATTGGATCCTTATTATACTGAGGCTCACAAGGTTACAGAGAAAATGAAGATGGCTATTGCAAGTGGAAAATTATAAAGCTCTGTAATTTTAAAAAAAAACAAAACAAAACTGTTTAATGAAAATGAAATGATACTTAGTTATAATGTTAATCAAATCTTATACAAGTTTTATAACTGTTATTTATATTCTTATTATATTTTTTTCTATATATATATTGTTGTGATTTTTAAAATTGAAAAAAAAAAGAGGATGATAGATATTTGATGGGGATGGGAATTTAAAAACAAATATAATTTTGTAATCATTTTTTAAATAAAAATGAATTGTTATTGTAATAACATTGCACTATGCTAATTGTTATTTATATTCAAATTATATATATTTTTTATATTCAATAAAATGTGTGAATTTGTTTTTTTGTAAATGTCATTCCTTTTCTTTTTGTGAACTTGGTTATTAAGCCATGATATGATTTTGCTTTAATAAGAGACAAAATATAAAACCAATATTTGAAAAAAAGCAGAAACTTAGATAAAATTGATTGTAAACTAAATCATTTCACTTAAAGTTGTAAAATGAGAGGGATTGAATATCTTAAATAAAAATAATGTTCATTTACATAATAATAATAAACAATTACCTTCTATACATAAATTTTAGATATTTAAATTAAAATAAAAACATTTTACTTTTACGAATGCCTCGGGTCTAAGTTAAATTTTATATGAAGGGAGGGGTACAAGAATAAAATCTGCCTATATCCAGAGAATAATAGAAGGGTAAGTCTGCGACGCCCCTGGCCTGAAATAGGGAAATATAGCTATAAGTCATCCTTTCTGGAGGAAGCAAATTGAGAAAGCATTGGTCTGCACGAGTAGGTTGTAGTGCTGAAGAAGGAAATTGTAGCTTTTACACTGCATTGAAAAGAGGAAATTAATATTTATTTTTAATGACTTTTCTTTGCTCAAATTTTATAAGTGGGGCGTTATTTTTTTTATAACAAAAATTTTAAAGCAGCACATTACAGACGAAAAATGATATGTGTACTTGTAAGATTGATTCGATCTGCTATCTTGTTTAAATGAATATAAGAACTAAGATTTACAAGAAAATAGATAATACCAGGATTCATTATAAATTAAATTTCATTTGAAAAAAGAGCTGTAATGTAGATACTTAATCACTTTAATTAACAATGTAGCATTATACGTTTATTAAAGAAATACAAATATTGTATTTTCAAAATCGTGTTTTTAAAACTTACGAATTAATGCTCTTATATAGTTGCTATATTATGAAATATATGAATAAAAATATGGAAAATTAGTTTTGGAAACATCCACTTTTCAAATTGATTAAAAAAAGTCCTGTAATCCTGCCAATAGCCGTGGTTAAAAATTGCGAGGCCCCTCTTTAATAGACTAGGTCTAGTCCAGTGCACTTAGTTCAACCAAAAAAAAACACAAAACAATATTGAGTTTTAAGTTAAAACGTATAACGACAGATGGCGCTCCTACAAATGAATCAAATCAAAATTGTTCCCACCCATCCCTCTTCACATTTTTGTAGATGCCGACAACGATATACGCTACGATACGAAGGGCGGGTGTAATATTTAGTGATTAGTAGTATTTCATGGTCAATTGGTAATAAGATTTTGTTTTTTGGTAGAATAGCCTGTGGCTATCGTTTTAATTGCGTAGCATACCGGTGTTTTTGTGTGTCGCAAAGATGGATGAAATTCAGACTTTTCTAAAGGAATACAGCAACGAACTACAGCAGTCTCCTACGGCCGAAGAAAACATTCATCCAAAAATAGTGTCAAACTACTGTTTGGGAAAAGAAGATGTTTACAATCAAGTCCTTGATTGGTCCCTACATTACCTGGAAAACAAGTAAGTTCTTGTTTTTTTTTATAATTAAAATGTCGGTGTCACAACGAATATTTTGGTGTTTGTTAATTTGTCAAAAGTATCATCCATACAAATGAAATTTGTAAATGCAGTGTGTTTTCAAATTCAATATGTTAAATGTCCATTGAATTTTATAAAAATAGCGTTACTTGTGTTTAAAATTGATAGGTGGTTAGTGTTGATGTTTTCGTATAATTGGATTACGCTGTCGCTATTTTTAGCGCAAAATGCCGGTTACGTTTCAGCGGATATGTACACTATTACAAAGATCTATTCAAAGTATGGTGCGACTCTAATCCCTTCATTAACTTTTGAATAGAAAATATATTTTAGTGTATAAGTATTAGTATATCGCTACTTGTTTCAGCAGATTTGAGAATTTACGGATGAGTCACCATTGCTCATTTGGAGGGAAAAAACCATAAGCGTCAAAATGACACTGTAACAAAACCATTATCCGTAACTAATCAAATCTTTAAATTTTTTTAAAACTTTGTTTTTATACTTGACAAAATTTTAAAATTCCAACGTCTTTTATTTGCAGAATATGATTTTAAAAATTAATTAATTCAAGTTATATTTAAAACTTAAAATAAATATTGCTTATCTTGGATTGAAAGTAAACTATTTTTTGTTTATAGTTAGCTTTTCTAGAATCAGTTAAAAAGTTTTGATATGTTTGACTTAATTGGCTTCAACCTTGACTTTAATAAATACATATTACTCGTATAAGTTTGACTTCATTTCCATAACTTAATAATATTTGTTAGGTCCGGTTGAGATCCTTTTAGTCATAAAAATTCCTATTAATAAGCTGTACTTGTAGAAAATTAATCAATAAAAGTTGATTAAAAGTATTTTTAAGAATTAATAGAAACACGTTTTATCTACACTTACATTGAAAAATGTCAAATTTCAAGCCCATCCTAAATCTTTATTTTAAAGTTTTCAAAAAATTGTTTGAAATCATCTTTTTAAATTGTATGTATGTTGTACGTGCATGTTGAAAGCTTGTATCTAGTATTGGTGGTAATATATTATAGCAATTTTTGAATTTTTTTTGTGTTTTTGAAAATAAACAATGACACAATGAGGGGATGAGATATCTTTTCAGTGTTTATCGAATTATTTTGGTACTGAGTGTTTTAAAACGGATCAGTCTCCTTAATCACAATAATAATTACTACTTGTTAGTAGTAAAAATTCTAATAGCATTCAGTGTTTTAATTTAACTTTCGATTACCTAATATAAAATATAATATAAGGTAATGAAAGTATTACAATGGGGGTTAAAAATCTGAAATAGTGAATTTGTGTTTTCTACACGTTTTGGACTGGGTTTGATTCCGAAAAAGTGGTATTTTTGGATATTGGTCAGTTTGTCTGAAACCCCTCTACAGTTTGAAATAAAAAAGCTTCGGTCTTCAAAATTAGTACACTACTAGTTCTTAGTGCCTGTTAAACGTCGATAGAGATTTACTCTACGGTCCCCCTTGGCGAACTTTCCAAAATCGCGCCAAATGTCCGTTCTTTGGCGACTTTTTTTTTTAAAAAACCATGATTCAAAGAAAAGATCGTATGGTAATATTTCTTATGAAAACTCAACCAACGGTCGGATAGGGTAGCCGGAAAACGCATCGGTGCGAAGTCATAGAATTCGAATCTTCAGTCGAAGTCAGATAGGTTGCCAGAAAAAATTATTTATCGCCAAATCCGAAAACACCGCGCCAAGGGGGACCGTACAGTAAATCTGATCCTAAACGTCATAATAAAGTTTTGATAAAATAGCATATGCACAACAAAGGGTAGCAGTCAAAAGAACTTTTCATTTTAAAGTTATTTAAATTACCACAGATTACACATTTCCCTTTACAATTTTTTTAATTTATTGAGTGTAATGGAAAGTTGTTTAGTGTTAAGCACCACTAGTTTTTTTTACTTGATTTGAAAACTAGTCTAGAGAAAAAGTTTTATTTGCGAGTAGTGAGATGTGATTTTTAATTGAACTCAACTTGTGATGTTAATTAAACTGAAGAACAACTAAACAATTGTAAGTATCAGATTAGCTGATATAGTAACTAAACTGCCTTTTTAAATGTTAAAATAAATTTTTTTTAAAAATAAAATGTTAAATAAATAAAAAAAAAGATAAAATCTAACTTTTTTCAAGATATTAAAAGTTATAAATGTTTTAGGAAGATTAGGCTATGTCCTTACTACGACATCAAACGCCACAAAGGCAACAAAAGCAACAAAATTTGGGTGAACGCCAAGGGTGCCAAGCGATGCAGTAGCATGGGGGTTGACTCTGCCAAGTTGCCAAGTTTTGTGGCATTTGTGGCGTAGTCAGGACATAGCCTTAGATTGCCATATTAGAGATAATTCATTCGAATTCTTATGTTCCTTTAAAATTTTCCTTTTAAGACATTTATGTGTTTCCTAATCAATGCTCTTCATGTGCAATTTCTTATTTGACTTGCAGCTTTATAATGCTTTAATAACCTGATAACACATTGTCTTTTGGAATATTATCACACCTTTTTATTACAAATAGTACATCTTTCTTGTCTAAAAAACACTTATAAATATTTCTAACTAGCAAATTTATACCCGTTCTTCGCACGGATTAAAAAAAATATCAAATCGTTTCAAATATGTTTACCATATAACCTGTTATAGGATCATAAACTTATGTTATTGTTCCCGCTCGTTATAAAGTATAAAATCCCGTTTCATTGCCTTAAAATTCCAAAATTAAAAATCGGCTATAAAATGCACTCATAAATGTCATCACAATTCCATCATAAATACATAAAACCTTTTAGCTCATTTGGCGCGTTTTGGGAAATAATTTGGCGAGAAAATAGATATAGCTACAAACACACCCATTATACAGCTCTAACACAATGACCGTCGAACAACCGACCAGCTTATAAATTATTTATAAAAGTATCTATTTAAAAATTATCTAAGTATCTATAGTATTATCTATTTGGCGAATTTTAGTTAATAAGTTGGCGAGATTGGCAACGTATTTATCGAAAAAATAAAGACATAAAACACTAATAGCTCTAGTGCGATGGCTTTTATTAACCATCATAGTTCAGTAATAGCTCAACTATATACATTTATTGCTTAAATATGCATACATGCAGTCAACAGAAAAATCAATGAAAAAAATCATCAAATAAACCCACAATAAAATCCGGGAATGAAGACTGGCGGAATTACGTCACTTGAAACATGTCAATTATTTTTCAAATAATGAATTTAGTTTCTGAAAGTAATGGCAAAAGAATAAAATAAACATTTTGAATTTTAAATGTTTTCGTTAAAAGTTTTATTTAATTTTTTCAGCCGATGGCATCAGGAAAGAGAAAAAATGATCGGTTGTGAGCGAAAGTGGTGTATTTTTTTTTCAGAAAATTCGAATTTTCTCTAAAAATGGAACAAATATGAAAAAACTAAGCCTCAGGTGCACACGTTAGTATTAAAGGGAATCTATCTTAAAAATTTCGAATTTCTGAGGGCAGTATAAGTAGGTCTTTTACGATCCGAATACAAACACACAGACACACACACACAGACTCTTTCTTTTATTATTATAGATAACAAATTTCTGGAACTTGTTGGTTTGTTAAACAATTTTAAAATTTATTCAAACTTTAGAAACAATTTTTCTAAACTGATAGCTATATAACTTAAGAAAATTAAAAGATTTATTATGCCTCCCTTTGCCACAAGTGTCCAACAAGGAAAACTTATCTATCGCCTTTAACTTTTTATTAAAAAAAAATGTTATGTGCGATATACAAATACAAAAATGGTCGACCAACAACAGGCCAGAGGCCCAGCAAGGTTGTTCCAAAAAATTTATAATTCTTTACTAGTCTCCAATAAATATTGAGATTCTTCTTGAATTCTTCTACTCTCTTCGAATAAATAATATAATCTGGTAAAGCATTCCATTCATTGACAACTCTATAGTAGATATGTTTTCTTACCTCCTTGTTGAAGCAGTTCTTTTTTCATTTCTGACCATGTCCTCTTGTTCGTCTATAAGTTAAAACCCAAACCCTCCAAAACCTTATATCTCCCTGCTTTGATGAATTCAAATAACCAAATAGTTATATCACACTATCAAACTTTTTCTCATTAAAAAAAATCTGTCTGGTTTACAAAGGTCCGAAAAAAAAAATCATTGCTAATTTCCCACCTGAGTGAATAATTTGCGTCTTGATGATTAATATTGATTTGAGGACTTTGGTATTCAATAATTTTCTTTCAAATTGGCTTTTTCAGAATATTTACTTCTATAGAAACAAGTAGGTTTGTAACAGAATCTGTCACTCAGCCCGCTTCCACACAACATTTGTGTTCAACAGAAAAAGTCACCAAACACAATATTAATTCTATTATAAACATTTACACGCTCAATTTGGCTAGTTTCATTTATTTTATTTCGAAAATTCAATACTTATTTCTTCAAAAATTATTATCGTTTGCAAAAATTAATTCATATTTAAAATAATAAATATGTAATATTCCTCTCTTTTAAATAGAACCAAAACATTTCATATCAACATACAAACAAAGAACCTCTTTGTGAAATATATTTGACATAATTTCAAACTGATTGATATTGCAAAAATAAATTTCTTTTAATTTATTATTTAAAAGAATTAAAGTTTATCGAGTGATTGTTGCGAATGACAATGTTGATTTAATTCTATTAAAATTGGCTTCTTATGCTTTTTAAATGAGCATTAAATGTTACAGTTTTTTAAATAATTAAAGTACTTTGAATTCGAATTCGTTTCTGAATTTTCAATATCTTCTAATTTCGATGCGCTGAATTTTTTGACGTATCACCACTTGCCTGTAGCATTTGTAGTTTGGGCTATAAAAGTGGGTGATGGACAGACTGAAAGATTTTATTTTAATACCTTCTACTTTTTACATTATAAACGTAGTGTGGAAGATAAAAGCTAATTGTATTTTTTATTTGGCTATTTCAGTATTTTCTTAAGCTATACTGCTGCTACTTCTAAGATTTTATAAATTAACTAGGGGGCACGCCCCCTTCTCGCTATCGCTCGCCAACCCCCGGGAAATGCTTGCGCAGTTCCCTTTGGATAGCTTCGCGATCCAGGCTCGCTTCGCTCGCTCGCTGTTCATTGAGATATTTTAGTCTAGCCTTAAGAGTTAACCTAAAGGAGCATGTCCGGCATTTTTTTTGCCATATGTGGTGACTGACCCCTCCAAATTTGTATTATGGCAGCCATTGGCTACGAAAATAGCCACAGATCGAATTGTAAGCGAATAATTATCAAATAGTTCAATTTTTTTCAGCATTTTAAGTAATTATTTGTTGTTATTTCACATAGACTTGGCAAACGCTCGGTTTGTTGTCATTTTGACTTGGCGACATTTTTCGACTGGCGCCAAAGCCGGACATGGTCCTTTTGGTTAACCGCCTTTAGTGTCCTTTTAAAATAACATAATTAAAAATTAACGCTTATAAATTAATGGTTATCATTGCGAAAATATGTCGCTGCTAGAATAAGATCCATTTGTAAATAAATTGGAAACCGTGGTAGCCGTCAACGCTTAGAATATATGTTTAAAAACAATTTTAATTTTCCTTTTTTTTTATTAAAAATAGTGTTTGGTAGTTTAGTTGATAGAAATTATAATTTAAATTTTCAAACTTTAAACGTCCCTAATATTATGCATGTTTAAATTTAAACTTACTGATTCTATCCCAAAGTTGTTGTTTTTTTAAACTTGAAAATGAATCCTTGTGTTATTTCGTATTGCTTTTCTAAAAAAAATACATTCAATGTTTTTTCTGAAGTATCGAACTATGTTTTGTGCACAATATTTACATTTATTTTTCCCTTTTTCAAGCCATTCTTGAAGAAACACTTTTTTGTTGTTTTCAGTCGGCCATTTTGAAATTAGTAGTATTTTTGTTCATTTCGATTGTTGGCGTGTCCGCCTCGTAAGCCCAAGATCGCGGGTTCGAGCCCCGGCTGAGTCGTCGGATTTTCTGGATGGGAAAATCTTGGACGCGCATGTCATATGATTATGTGGCATGTAAAAGATCCCTTGAGGGCCCATTTGGCTTGGGTTCTCTCGGCAAAATTAAATCTCGGCATACTTTAACATCCACCGAGAGCTCAGATTCATTGTAATCTGGGCGTCAAAATTGGTAGCGAGAGTCGCCTATATGGTGCCCAAAGAAATGACTCTCAGTTCTGGGGAATATGCCGAGTCTGCGAAAGGCTTGACCGCCAATAATGCAACCCCATTATTAAAAAAAAAAATTCGATTGTTGCCATTCCAGAGATAGAAATATAAGGAAATTTGGGCGCCGTATAAGAGTATTATATATATATAGATTTGATGATTATTTTAGTTTAGAAATTTTAATGTATTTTGCTTTTATTAAAATTTTTGTTGATGCCATACAGAAAAAACTTTAAATCGTGTACATTAAAGTCATGATCAAATACACTTTAGACTTTAGATAAATAAAAAAAGATACCAAGTGAATTATGATGAAATTATATATTTATTTTAAAGAGTATTTTCCAGGGGAAAAAATACGCCAGTTGCCTACAGCAATTTTCCTGGAAGTGGACAAAACGTTAAAGAAATTTCTTAGGAAAAAGAAACAAAAACAAGTGAAGCTTAATAAATTTACTCTAAATAATGATTTTTTTAGAGCCTGTAAAAAATACCGGTCCATAGATTTGAGCTTTGTGGGTCTAGGCAATAATAATCAGTAATCACGCATGACCATGCGCCTCTCAGTGTTAAGCCGACGGTTATTGGTTAAAAAAATAGTTCTTAAAATAAGTAATTTGATAACATAACTTTAATTCGTATTTTCCATCATTTTTCAGACCCATTTTATTGCGAGGAGGTCACGTATTTTTTCGACGTTACTCCGAATATAGGTTTAATTGAAGATTTGACTGACTTTTGCATTAGGATTTACCTAACACTAATTTTTAGGTTTTATTGTTCCTGTTCATTTTTAACCTGATGAATTGTGTTCCAAATTTTCTTTCAAACACGACTACATTAGTATACATTACTTCTACGTGAAAACACATTTCTAACAATCGTTCTCTTGTATACTGGTGATCGCCCGTCGCGTGCCAAGTTTTTGTGATTTTTTGGTTCTGAGTCACATTTAACAAATGTAAATGGGAGAATCGAAGGCCGATCCAACTGGTTATTAGCAGAGTTCAAAATTAACGGTCGCTAGTCGCAAAATACGACCAGATCTTTCAATTTTGCGACAACAAAATAAATTAAGTCACAGTTATCGCGACTAGTTTTTTTTTTTTTTAAAAAAAACGTCAATATTAACTTTTTTATCGTGGTTTCCAAAAATAATTATCTTGAAATCACATCTTCACCGATCCTAAATTTGTCAAACCCCATTGCTGTGATCATAAAATCGCAAAAATTTATGATTCCTTAAATCGCACAACTCTAGTGATCAAATTGCGAAACTTCGGCTGTAGTAAATTGTTTTCTCTTAAATTTTGGAACTTTAGTTATCCTAAAATTGCGAAACTCTAGTGATTCTAAAAGACGCAACTCTGGTGATCTTAAAATCGCCCAGTTGGACACTAGACTAAAAAGATTGTTGATAATTTTTTAAACGTTTTTTTCTTCAACAATTAAAAAAATGCTCTGGGTTATGTGCAGTTGCTCCTTGTTTTTAAAGTTAGTAGCACAGATTGCTCCAAAATTTCTGTTTCCAATTTCGAACACTGGTTATTAGTATGAATGCTTGTAAATAAAACAGGGCTACACATAGTGATTTTTTTTTGTGCCCAATATTTTAAAATTGATTTTAGTCATATTTGGATCGCTGATTCTACTGAACATGTCTACTAGGAAATTTTCAGTTAAACCAAATGATATATTACACAATAGAGTAAAAAATAAAAAACACTGAAAACCTTAACGAGCTGCTTAGTGCTGCTAATTGACAATGTTCTCAACGCTCCATTTTGAAAAGCTAAAGATGAATGAAGTGCGACATTCTAAACTGATCTGGTGATCCATTCACATTTAATGGCCTAACCTCATTTCTATACATGAGATTTTGTTTATCTGAAATTGAATAGAATTAAATGATGTCTCCTTTTAAAATGAAGAAAAGTTGACTAAACTGTTACAAATTTTCTTGAATCATTTATCAATTTGCACCCCGGAAGTTTTTCCTGACAGTACTTAAAATACCCAACATTCCGAGCCGAAGCCCGGCATTCCGAGTATCTGAGGATACTTTCCGTGGTTCTGTCCTAGTCATAGCCATTGACATTATATAAACGTATAGTACTAAGCTTAAACTAAAATCCGCCGCCTAGGATGAGGAGCCCAATCGATAATGCGCCATCTTTCATGCGAAAGGTCCCATGTTCGCTCCCGGACATTGCCAAAAAACCCCTTAAACGGTCTGTGCAAGTGCGGCCAAATAGTCCGATGAATAAAATCCGGTTAGTGCAAGTTGAAAATGCTCCAAAATTCCGGACGCTGCGTACTGTGTCGCCTTTAAAAGTTGCCCTGGGTGCCTACTCAGGTGTTCGGCTCGTCACTTGACTGTGGTTCTATATTACGATGCCCGTCGCCAATAGCCCTTGTGTAACTGTAGTGCGACGTTAATTCAACTCAACTGTCGAAGCGTACGTTGTTGCTGTAAAGTTGAGTTTGGTGCCAGCTCAAGTGTCGCGGCCTCTTCATTTGACTGCGTTTTTAAATCAAAAAGAACGTCGCCAATAGTCCTCGTGTAGCTCTGCTGCGACGTTAATTCAACTCGACTGGTAACCAACTAACCATACTCATATTGATTTGGAGTTCTTATATGATAGTTGAAGAGCTTAGTGGAAGAACGTGCTAAGTGACAAAAAGGTGAAAACGAGAAAATGGGCCTTAAAGTTTTTTTTGTTTGGCACTTAGATCTGCTATAAACGGAACTTGCAAACAGTAAAAATAAGTTCTTAACTTAAAGTTTAAATGAAAAAGTAGAAACTTGTTATCGTTATAAGGTCTTAAAGAAGTTAGTAATATATCCATTGACACAAAACCAATTTTTTTTTCAAAATGTGCACGTTCTTCCACTAGGCTCTTCAGTTCGCACAGGGCCTCGCATCTGCTTAGAGTGGCCTCAGTCTATTTCTTAGTGCAGGGGTTCCCAACCTTTTTGCACCTGCGTACCACTTGACTTTTTGAGAAATTTTGGCGTACCACCAGACCTATATATAAATATATAATAAACGTCTAATATTCACTCTTCTAAAAGTGTTCAAAGGCTTTTTGAATTGAGTTCCTGAGAAAACTTCACATTTAATGGTCAGATATTTGTTTAATTATAACATACTTATAATAAAGGATAATTAAAAAGATTAAAACAGTATTAATTTACAGGTTTGTTTATTAAAAACATACAAATATAAAAATAGTACAAACTCAGCAAAAAATGTATCATCATACAAACTATACTTTTTTAGTTTTTAGAGCGAAATTTGTTGTTGTTTGCCTGAGATTAAAATATCAAAATTAGGTGTAATGGAACTTATCTTCACCCTTAACTCCTCGGTATTCTTCTATGTTTAATTTTTATGTACAAGAGTTCAGAAAATCAACTCTCACACAAGTAACTCGTAACAAATGGCATCAAAAATAGCAGAGCTTGCCGGAAGATCAAAGGGTTCTAGGTTTTACATCCGATCCTGAAGTAAATTAAAGATTTATCTTTAAAATGATGTTAATGTTTAAAGTAATGAGTCATATGTTTGCTCACTGCTCATGCGTACGGAAGCTATTGATAGCATTATGTTGCTCACATCACTCACGCGTACCACCGAAATATTCCCGCGTACCACCAGTGGTACGCGTACCACCGGTTGGGAACCCCTGTCTAGTGTATCTCCAAGTGCTGCAGGCGGATCAGGGACCGACTTACAACTTTATGGGCCCTGGGCACAAGCAAATTTTGCCCCCCCCCCAAAAAAAAAACAAAAAAAAACATCTCTATAAAATATTCGTGTCTAGTTTTTTTCATATCAAGTGTCCAGTGCTCATGTATTTTTTTTTTTAATTGATTAAACCGAGTTCGAATACAATTTCATAGTCAACTTTTCATGAAATTATAATGTTTTGGATACCTCAAATTTAAAAGTTAAGTTTGGGTGGCAGTTATATTGAGCATAAATGTTCCTGAACAAAATTTGGGGCCCCTCTTAAAGTGGTGGCCCTGGGCACGTGCCCCGTTTGCCCTGCCGGAAATCAGGCCGTGAGTAGGATTGTTATTTAGAATAGAAGTTGCTTGAGCGCTCATGTACCGGTAGGCGCACACAGTCGTTTGCTTTTTCGCGCCCATCATCTCATTCATCGCCAAGTTCAATGTTCACTTTACTTGTCATAACTCGAATAGCTCTTTATCGTGTCTGAGAGATATGATTTTTATGATCCCTTCCTTTCTTTTGTTTGTTTTCCTCCATAAGTATCTTTTGACAATTCTCTTAGGGTGATGTCACCGATTATTATTTAGATCTTTTAACCACAAAAAGAGGATGAGATTATATTAGCGTTCTAAGCAATTTGCCAAAATTAATACGCGTTTTCTTTGCATGAATATTTTAATTTTCAACTCGTTAATTATTTAAAAATATTTTATAAATTCTATTTTTTGAAATGGGCATGTTTCATGTCTTAAGAACGGAAATGCTAAATGAAAATAAATTTCTTTCCGCGATTGGTGAATCAATTGTCACCTGGGAATGCGTACACTAATCAAAGGAAATTCAAAAATGAAAGCTTTTAGGAATTACGTCACCTGAATCAAGCCAATTAGGTTTAAAAAAAAAAACGTGACAATACTAAAAAGTACTTTTAATAAAATTTATAAATATTATATAAAAAAATTTTGCTGGAAAAAATTGACGGAAAACATCTAGACTAGCTGCGAAGAGTTTTAATTATCTTCTAAAACCACTATATTTATGCAGATCAGAGCCGGATTGAAGAATATGCCGCTTATAGGCTAACATTCATTTGCCAACCTCTCTATAGTTCATATTCGCATAATTAATTATATTTATTTTATGGGACAAAAGGTGAAAGGATATCGGGTTCATTGGGGCTTTCATCTTTTATCGACAGACATGAAGTTTATTGGTTTAGATAAATCTAAAATAACCAAACACCCATTGTTCTGTCATTCTGTGTATATCTGTGTAATTTTTTTTCAGTTTACAAATGTTTTAACATTTAACACCAAAAGGTTAATCATAAGCTGAAATGAAATATTTTTTTGTCAAGAAAATTTTAAGTTTTTTTATATCTATTTCTCATAAGTAAATACACCTTTTGGCGAATCTTTGTATCGGCATTTCATACGATTTCTTGGATATGTCGTCTTGGATGACATCATGTATGAAGTAATCGAAACTTATTTGTTGCTATTATTGCAACGATAATTCGTCTCAACTCAAACAACATTAGTTAGAATTTTATAGAAAATAATTCTTAATAATGCTTTCTGTACTATGTCAAATTCTGTCGTTCTTAGTTTGAAATGTTGCAGCGGGCGTGAGTCCGATTTATACGATTCCTAGTTGTGGTTTTCCCCTTTTTCAAGTCATCCCATTCTGTCTAAGTTCTATTAAATAATAAAATTTATGGATGCGGGACCTTATTCTGGAATCTGGATGGTAACAGAGGGAAAAAAATATTCAATTTGGCAATGCGATAAACGTCTAGCTTTTAAAATTAGCATAACAATGATACATATGCTTACTTTTTTTTAAGTCACTCAATTTCGGAGCGCGTCGAATTGCCCAACATCCCGTGTTATTTTTGTTCGAACGACCGACCCAGGTAGTTGCGCTAAGGGATGGCAACGGTATGTTATTTTTATCTGCTCTTTAAAAAACAGTAACAAGTTGTTACTAAAATTTTGTACTGAAATAAAAAGTTATGTAAATGGGATTGTTTCAGATGATGTAACGTAACGCTCTTGTTTTTATTTTTCATCGCCTTGCGATTTCATTTGTTGTTTCGGTTTCACTCACAAAATGACCGTGGTGGATGAAAAGAAACTTTTCATTCTATGCAAGCTTTCTAACAAATGATTTGAGCAGCCAACAGCACAGCAAGAAGTTGGCATTTTAAGAAACAAAAAAAGTAAAATATTCTTAGAAAACTCATTTTCGAATACCAAAACAAAAGCAATTCCAGACAAAAAATGAAAACAATATCGGTGGAGCTGTTGCCATTCACGCCGTGAAACAACCCTATTGGACTATTTTTTTGAAGTTTGGAATAATTACATTTATGCTTATGTAACTTTTAAGAAAAAGACATTTAGATATTTATAAGGAAATTCCAAATTATAGTAAAACAGTTCTTCAAATTTGTATTGTATTAACTAACACATAAACAATGGGAATATTTCTTATGTCACGCACTCCGAACTGCGATTTCATTGGTTTTGTTTTCTTTGACAAAGTGTTGAAACACGCCCATACTTCTCATCCTGTAGAGAAAAAACTTTCGGAGTTATGTAGCCATACATCATGTAAAAATATTTTCATGATGAAAAAAAAGGTGTACCGTCTCTTATTGTGTAAAAGATAAACTGGAACAAACGGAGGAGCTGTTCTCTTAAAAACAACGCGAATGTTCCATCATGCCCGGAAGAGTTCTTTCCTCTACTCATTCGTCACGCTTCAAACTCTCGAGAGCAAGTCACACGTTTCGGCTGGTGTCGTCTGGTTTGTGTTTTGTTTTGCCAAACGATCCCGGTTTTTGGCGGAAAGGAATTCGAAAATGCTTGGATTTTATTGGTTTAGAAAATGACGTGTTTTTAGAATGTTCTTTTTCCATTGAACTCATTTGCTTATAAAATAATTCTTATTTGGTAGTATCCAACTATAAAAGACCATTCTAAAATTTACAGCGTTAGTTTACTTATGCCTTGTATGAAATGGACAATTCATATTACGAGGTCCGTAGCCATTAACCCAACAGTTGCGCCTTTTCTATTTCAAATCCCTTTCTTTAAGGTATTAATCACTTGACAAGAAATACATGTAAAAGTCTTGAAAGAAAAAAATTTCAAAGTCTAAATTTTGCATATCATTTTTCAGAAGATAGTGTAACAGCTAATTAGTCAAAGTGAAAAAGTGCTTCACATTTTATTCCCAAAACAAAACCATCCAAACACCTCAACGCTTAAAAAAAAAAAGAAAATTCATAGTATTTCAGCATCGGTTAAACTTCTTCATTCTGAGCATCTCCCTTGAGTTCTTTACAAATATAGAATTGTGATTTAAAAGGTTTTCACTCAGCTTAAAAATCAGGAAACCTGTCAAGTATATTAGCTTGGTAAAACCTTTGAATTGTCAAGGAAGTTAAATATTCAGGAAGACAGATGTTTTCTTTTACCTTGGGTTTACAGTAACAAACACATTTTTTTTGTAGTTATTATGAATTTCGAAAATTGTATTTTATATTGTTTCAAAGCTATCAGCTGAATAAAATCGTCTTGTGATAAATATTACTCTGTACGTGGAAAGAAAAGTGTTTTGTTAAACCTTATATCTTTAAACATAGGCTCAAATTTTCAATTGGTAGCCAATGGCTAGCAGAATACCACAGAATGCTAGCCAAATTGCAAAAATGGTAACCAAACTTAAATTGGATGTACATGTCTTTAAAAAAAAACCCTTTTTGAACGTTTGAATTTGAAAAAAAAAACTAAGGAACTGCCCTCAGTCAACCCCATAACCAATGTTTACACTGTTCAAAATTATTGTTTCTTTCTTAATTATTTGTGACCAACTGAAAAATAACAATTTTACATAAATAATTGGAATAAAGCAGCAATACGTACATATATTCTGAAAAGTCTCTCCCCCTCCCCCCTCTTGTCAATATTCCCATGCACAGTGTAATACGCTTACCTTTATATATTTCTTTTCACATTTAACTTTTAATTGTACTAGTTTTAATTAATGCAAAATACTTTTTACAAAGTAAGCAGTTTGGATAATTGATTTAACAAGAAAAAAACTAGTCCATTTATAAACCTCTAGTAATGTGTATTGTTTATAAATATTTTAATGTAAGCATATATCACTTTTATAATTGTGATTTTTTTCCCAGGAAATGTCCTTATCAACTAGCTGTAGCCATAGCTAAAACTGCTGCCAAACAAATAGATACCACAGTTTCTGAGCAGCTACTTGATAATTGTGTCAACCAAGAGAAATGTAAGAGTTTAGAAAATCTAATTGTTTTTTTTTCAATTTATTTTTTCTTATTTTATTTCACCTCATCTTCCAGAGAAATTTTATTTTATTACATTCTCAGGTTCATTAAATAAAAAAATGTCTTTTGCTAACAAAGAAAGGAGACAAAAGTTTGACCTTCAATTTAAAGTAGTTAGTGCAAATAGGAGTAAATTGACCTAAAGTACAAAATTTGATGTCCTGATTTTGTGTTAGATTCCTTTGTGTTTCTGATATTTTTGTGAAGGTTGTTGTATTAAATAATAAATGTTAATATTAAAATTTCAATTTAAATGCCATTCGGTTTTTTTTGCTGTATTTAATGATTTCATAGATAGCATTTTATTCAAGGTTCAATTTTACAACTAAAATTTTGACTATATATTAGTTTGTTCATTCTGTTTACATATAAGTGTTGTGTTTAAAAACTATTCACTTCATTCAACCTAAATGTTAAGATTTTTTGGTTCTGAAAATATTCAATCCTATATTGTATCTTACACAGAAAAGATAGACAAAATGATGTATTTTTCGGGCAAGTAGTTTTAAACTAGTTTCAGTTTAAGCTTGGCTTTGTATTTTCTTTTGTTATGATAGAGACAGATCCGACATATGTAGCTGAATAGTTGTACCAATCACTGTAAGAATTTCAAGAATTGCAAGATATCTAAATTTTCATTATTTAAATAATTTTAATAAAACATGCCTTTCTTTTTTTCCTATACTGATCAAATAGTTTTTAATTCAAGTTCCTATATATTATAATATTTACTTTTGTTTTTCAGTGTTAAACTCCTATGCTCTTTACGCCCAAACGCTTAAGAAATTGTCAAATGAGTGTCAATCTTTCTCTAAAGAAATGGAGGATGAAATTGATGGTTCTTCTGCATTGCCATTTCTGACCTCATCATTCGAAATAAAGAATAAAAGGAGGACGATGGAAGATCGTCATGTGATAATTCATGATCTGAATTCTCTTTTAGATTTGAAGGTAATGAAGTAGCACAGTATAACCCGTTATAGCGCCATTCAAGAGACAGTTATGTTTATGAGATCACATTATAAGAGATTAACGTTATAAACAATAAGGTTAATATTAAGTGCCATGTTAAATATCCTAGCCAAATCCATGTTAAATATACGTATTATGTACTCCCTTATTATTAAAGTTATAAAATAACATAATTTGAATAAATTGTAACCCTATGTGCTATTAGTATAATTTTTCCTACTCCGGTCATAATTGTTTAGGCGGGAAATAAGTTTGAAATTTAGGGACTTTCCGCATCATTTGGCAAATAAAATAAATTTAAATAGTGAAAACTTTATATTTTTTTTAGCCACTTTCAGGGTTCGTACGCTTCCTGAAATTCCTGAAAAACTCCTGAATTTCATTTTTATTTTTTAAGGGCCCTTATAACTCCTGAAATTTATGTAAAATCTCCTGATATTTTCCCCCCTCTCCTGAAAAAATTGACGACATGAATCATTTTTCTCCTTGCTCAGTCGGTTTTCTCTCGTACTTTATCAGGATGTCTACCGGTCGAAAAAGTCATGAAATTAAAACAAAGGTCACGAAAATTTAAAAAATCGCCAAAAAAGGCAATTTCCCCCCAAAACGGGGGTTGGCTTTTACACAAAGCCTAAAATTTTCCACAACATGTTAATAACCCTATTATTTCCCTTATTATTAAGTTACTAAAATAACATAATTAAAAATTACCATATTCATAATATTTTGCCTACTCCTGTATAATTTTTCGCTGCCTGAAAAATCTTGAAATTACTGATTTCCACATTTCAATAGATAAAGTATGTGAACTATTCTGCCACTTTGGATATCATATAAATGTACATTTTGAGCGTTATAACGGAATAGTTAATTAAAAATTGTTGTTTTAAACAATATATTATAACATTAAGGTCTATGGGCATTTAACGTTATAACAGTTTGTCTGAATTAAATAGTAATGTAAAGTTTAAAAAGGTGTTAAAATGGAATGTCAAATATAATTTAATGATGATGGGTTTTGCAATAGAAAAGTTTTTTTTTGCCTAACTTTTGTTGTTGTATTCTGTGGTATTCATTTCTCAATTATGTTAATGTATTTAATCATTAATATACTGATTTGTTAAATTACAAAATTAAAAACAAAGTTTTTACAAAAAAAAAGCATTATTGTGCATATTAGTTGCTTAGTTTAACTAAGTTATTAACATTGTATTTAACAATTTATGCAACAAAATACAGCCGTTTTTGGTTGGCTCCTTGTTTTTAACATTAAGCATCTAAAATACGTGATGCTGTGAAATTGTATTAAAAAAAAAGATTAGTTAATTATTAAATTAACAATTTGAACTTAATAAATTCATAATTAACTACATATATGCTTCTCTTCAGATTATCAGTTACAGTATAATAAATTTGCAAAATTTGCAGGCAAACTGTTTCACCTTTGTGCTTGGTATAAAACTAAAAGAAAAGTCTTAATTGTTTGGAGTTTAGTCTTTTAAGATACTTACATTTTAGAAAGTAAAATGTCTTTAAAACTAGAATAAGCTTGTGATTCAAATCCAAAGTTATTTTCTGCACTTGCTGTTTATTTTTAATTCAAAACATTGTCTTCATATACAACATCATAATATATAACATGTTTATAATTTACATAATTTTCGTTGCTTTTAGGATGCTCCAACTGACAGTTACTATGCAGTATTTGATGGCCATTCTGGGGTGGATGCTGCAAGCTATGCATCTGCTCATCTTCATGTAAATATGGCGAATCACCCAGATTTTTTAATCGATCCCTCAGCTGCTATTGCTCAATCCTATAAGATTACAGATGAAAATTTCTTGAAGTTATCTGAGAAAGAGGTAGGTGCACTATTAGGTTATTGTTTTGAAAATTTATAAGTAGAACTGTTTTTCGTTTAAGCAACGACGTAAACTTTATTGAAAATATAATACAAGAAAAATGACTGGATCTGATTTTAGACAGTTGAGCTTAGGCATGATATATCTCAAAGAGCGATTCAAAAACAAGATGGCCAAAAAAACCTCGGATGTTCACATTTTAATGATCTTGATCAGATCAAAGATTCTCATTTAGTTCAAGTCATGTCCGTCGTTGTCAACCAAATTCTACCGAGTAAGGTCTTGCTTGGTAGCTTGTATTGTATTTTCAGTTAGTATATTTTTAAACTGTTTTTAGTTGGAAATATGGACTTTGAATGTATAAAAGAAGACTTGTAAATTTATGGACATGCTTTGCTTTTCTCTTATGCATTTGATGTTTTTTTTATTTAACTTGACATATTATGCCTTTCAGGGTATTCAATAATAAAGAATTTAAATTTTATAAATTCCTATATTCCTTGTGCAAATTGACACAAATGCGCATGCAGGGTCTAGATGCAAACTCAAACTTGCATTTTCCATAGTATAACTAAGATATTGGGCCTGGTCCGTTCATTAGCGACTACAATTGAATTTCCAATTGCCAACAGTGGTCAATGAACAGTCTGAACCATGTATCTTAGTTAAACTTTGGAGAATGATAGTTTTTTGCATTTATACCCTACATACATTTCATTTATCTACTATTAATACTTTTTAGTAAATTATTGTTTTCCCAATAAAAAATAAGTTACAATGTCTCCTCTCCGCTTGAGACTTTATTCTATTTAAATTACTGTTTACAACAAAGTTGTAATTAAAAAAAAGCTCAACCTTTTAGCTCCTATTTATAAACTGTTTTTATTTACTTGCATAATTAAGATTAAATTTTTTTTCAGAACTTGAAAAGTGGTTGTACCGCAGTTTGTGCCCTTATTAGAGACAAAAGAATTTACTTGTCGTGGGCAGGGGACTCGCAAGCAGTTCTTGTGAAAGGTGGTAGACCAGTTCTGGTCACAGAGCCCCACAAGCCAGATAGACCGGTATTAATCTATCTATGCTTATACATATCGTTGGTCAAATGACAAAACCATGAATTTACTAATTCTAGGTTTGCCGGTATATGAAAACCCTAGGCTTAATAGTATCTAGCTTCCCATCCTTGTCTTTTTGCACATTCGTGGTTTTGTCATTTGACCAACAATATATTTATTTTAAATCTTCAGCTGTATTTGTACTGTGTTAATCTTTAGATGGTCTGTCCTAGTATTTGGTGTCTGTTGTATGATATCTAGTTCTACTCCTTTATAGCAGCAAATATAATCTTATTTCATCTTATTACTGTTAAAAAAAAAGAAACAATCTGGTTAAAATGATTGTCTAATTGTTTCATTACTTACTAATGTTTTTTTGGATCTCTGAAACTGATTACAACACTGTTTGACAAGCTACTCAGTGGTTATTTCCCTTTATTTGAGGTCTATTGCTTTTTAAGAAATATATGTAAAATAGATTTATATGTATTTCTAGAAAAACAAATCAAAATTTGAAAGTTCAAAATCCATTATAAAAAATGGATTTTGCATTTTTACAAACTTAATCGTTACGTTTAACAAAATGTTAAAATTCATTGAAGTGACCCCATTTGAATTTGATTAAATTAAATTTCCAAATACTTAATGTGGAATGAACATCATAAGGGTCATATGTATACCACAATGTGATCATTTGATTTTTTTTTGTATTTTGTTTACAAGAAGTTCTATTTTTTTTAAAATTTTAAAAACAGACTTTTTTTAATTACATTTAAGCAATTATTAATGAATAATGATGCTTTATTGCTAATTATTCCTTTTGGTAAGGTTTTTTCAATAGCCTTGTTATTTTTTTAAAAAATCATTCTTCAAAGTACAAATAAATTTAATAAATAATAGGTAAAAATTATTACATTTTTGGTGAAATATAGTTTCTGTTGAATTCTGACGTAAAAAAGTTTATTGTAGAACTAAATTCTGTGTTTGGCATTTTTTTTAGACGCATGGATTGTGTGTGGAAGCACTTCTAAGTGACTGTTTCTGTTATAAATCTACTTGTTTAACTTAAAGTTTAAAAAAATGTGGGAGTCCCATATTTTAAACTTTTTTTTATACTGTTTTAATATTTAAGTATATTTATTTTAGGATGAAAGAAAACGAGTAGAAGATGCAGGAGGAGTCGTGGAATACATGGGTGTGTGGAGGGTGAATGGAATGTTAGCCATCACACGAGCTTTAGGTAAATGTTTTATAAAACTAATACAGTCGAACCCCGTTAACACAAACTCGAAGGGAGCACCGAAACATTTCGTGTAAATCGAATTTCATGTTAATCGTCAGGATTTTTTTTATACATTGAACCAGTAAATAGTTTTTAAAAAATTAACTTAAAAAAAAGTTTTATTTTATA
Organism: Oedothorax gibbosus; assembly: GCA_019343175.1. Classification (NCBI taxonomy): domain Eukaryota; kingdom Metazoa; phylum Arthropoda; class Arachnida; order Araneae; family Linyphiidae; genus Oedothorax; species Oedothorax gibbosus. The sequence goes on from CM033280.1 coordinate 37,703,860, forward strand.
ATGTAATACACTAAATGCAATAAGTAATTCAATTAATATAGTTCATTTGGAGTAGTACATACTACAAAAAAATTAGGAAAATTCTTTTCTTGCATGTACAAATTGGTTTACTGCATAAGTCGTTTCAATTTTATCCCAATTTTTTAAAATTGTTTAAATTGTGCTTTTAGCCACACCATATTTAGATGCAATTTGCGCTTTTTTTAAAACATTTGTCGTCAATATCATTTAAAAATTTTATTTATGTTTCGATAGAAATAGCTTGCTACTTTCGATTTATTCTGAATGAAAATCAATAAGTTTAAATGCATGCGTACCAATTCTAATGTAATGCGTTCTTTAACCTTTAACCTCTGTAGAGAAACACCTACGCTTTTCATGACATAATGGGTCATCCGACATCTGACGATTAAAATTGATGAATCATGGAAGATCTCGTGCTTTTCTCAGAAAAAGAAGACGATTTATTTTTAGAATGTTAGTTGCCATTTTTGTTGTTTTGTTTCATTTGTGATTCGAAACTAAGAAAAAAGGCAAATTCTGAATTTTTTTGTTCGGGTTAAGTGGATTCCGACTAAAGCGATTGCGCGTTTAGAGATATTTTTAGCATTAGCTAAAAGCTTTTTAGACCGGGGAAATGCTTTCATTTCATGTTAAGCAAAATTTCGTGTTAAGCGAGTTCGCGTTAACGGGGCTCGACTGTATATGGCATTAGCATCATCATTTCTTTAAATTAATATTGTTTATAAAAATTATATTCTATTTCCTTTCTTTAAATCCTAAAAGTGCATGGTTAATTGGTTCTTTTAAATAGTAACAGTTTATTTTCACATATGTTTATGTATTATAGCTACAGTGTTTAATTATAGATCATTATTAATAATTCAATTTATAATTAATGAAGGGGTTTCCAGTCCTTTAAAATCTTAGAAAAGTACTTAAAAGCGATTGACAAGGATGTATGATTTTTCGATTTCCGAATGTGTGCAGTTCACCTATTTTTAAGAAAATTCTCATTGCTACTAAAAATTATATGATTTTAGAACTTTTATATGTATGCATAAATTCATATTGAAAAACAAGAATTATTAAAAAAAACTAATTGAAATTGAAAACCCAAAACTTAATGGGGGAAAAACTCCATAAAATTGTGTTTTTTGAAGACTTTTACACAAATTTAAAAACTAAAATTTTTAAAGAAATTTTTCAAAAAAGTATTTTAAACTGGGAAAACATCTGAAATTCATGGGACTTTAAAACTTAAATTAAAACAATTGAAAGAAACAAGATAAGAAACGCTAAACAGGTAAAAAAAAATTATGCATAGCACATGAATCTTAGTAGCATATTTGTGTAAAAGTAATTTTTTTTAAAGAAAATATCATTAATGGCTCTTAAAAGTCCTCAGACTGGCTTTTAAATGATTTGTATGAACACACTGATACTATCCTTTGGGTAGTTTAAGTTTGATGTTCTTGAATATTCATGTTTTTAAATATTTTATAGGCTTTTAAGAAATTTTTGGTTCTTAACTGCTAGTAATAGGATTCTTGAGTGAAAAAAATACTTTATAGGTGTTTGAAAAGTACTTGAATTTTTTCTAATTGTAAGAGTGTGTGTGTACAAATTTGTTACTTACACACACGCACACACACATTTGAATCTATTCTGATTGTTTATATGTGGTTTCTTTCAAACTTGTAATATCGATTAAGAAAGTTATTTTTGGAAAATTTGGTCCATAAAAGATTTTTCTTAAGTGAAATGTCTGCAACTCTGTATCACAGTGTTCTCATTTAAAGTACTCAATATTAGCTTAAAGGTATAAATAACAGTTTGTTATTGATTGGGTACTTGTGGTTTGTTGATGTATTGCATTTTCTTGTATTTCTTCCATATACATTAAAAGTAAAAATATTTAATGCAAGAAAGTTTTTTCCTCGAAATAAAAAAAAACATCTTGACACAAAGTATAAGTGATTTTTAACATCTTCCTTGCTATATCAGGGTGCGTAGCGGTGCTTAAAAGTGCTTAAAGGTGCTTATTTTTAGTTTTTGATTTTAAGGGCCCTTAAAGGTGCTTATTTTTACTTTGAGTTTGTAAAAGGTGCTTCTTTAGGTCCTTATTTTCTTAAAAAAAAAAAAAAATTGAGAAACCAAATTTTTCCCTTGCTTATTCCTAAGTTTTGTATCAGGATCGAACTTTGTTCAACCAAACTTCAATGCTTCGTAATATATGCTAGTTCAGAGCGAAAGCGGAGTTGTCTCGAGTCTCGTTATTTTTATAGTTTTAGTTCAGGACTTTCCTTTTAAAATATATTTGATTAATTTTCTTGTATATTTTTGGTTATAACAAATAGTAGCTAAATAGTTAATTTAGTTTATTCATAATAAAAATGAGTGAAAAAAATATTAATTTTTGATTTTGCTTGTAGGTGATGCTGATTACCGACCATACATTAGTAGTGAAGCTGAAATGACTACCATTGATCTTGACGGAACAGAAGACTTCTTGGTTTTGGCTTGTGACGGTTTGTTTGATGGAATGACACCAGAAGAAGTGACTACTTCTCTATACCAGAATCTATCCGAAAGTGCTGTGGATGAGCCTTTGGACACACTTGCGGCAAAACTAGCCCACAAGGCAAAGGAACAAGGCTCGGAAGACAACATCACTACTCTTGTTGTATTTCTAAGGGACTTAACTGCTATAAGAGATTATGCCTCTGAGCTCGTAGCTCAAGGGATTCCCCAAACTAACTTTCTTGACATGAACGGAGATGAAAAGCATAAGTCACCTTGCAAGCCGACTGTGTTGGAGTTAAATGCTGCTTCCACCAAAAAATTAAAGAATGCTGCCAACGTCTTGAGTTCGGCAGGATTTCAGTGTCCTCCTGTCTATTCAGAAGGAGACTTTGATTCCAACATGTTCCAGAACAGTGAAGACTTTGTTCCCTTGCAGAATGCGTCTCCTTTTATTGCCCCAGAAGCCACTGCCTTAAGCGAACTCCCAACACCCCCTATTGATGACGTTGTTGCATCTCAGAAGTTTGGAAATATCTGCCCTGTAGAACTTTTCCAAGGACTTAATTCTATATCATCTGAAAAGCCTGCTTTGGTCGAGGAGGAGGAAAATGCCTTTAACTCGGGTGATTTTGAATCATTGGTCAGCTTGCAACCACCTCCTTGTGACCAAGTTCCCTCAGAGACACTTGCTGAACCTGTGATGCCTAGTGACTTCCAATCCATTGTCAATCCTTTTCAAGACCAAATTCACCCGGAGACACTTGCGGAACCTGTGATGCCTAGTGACTTCCAATCCATTGTAAACCCTTTTCAAGACCAAATTCCCTCGGAGACACTTCTACAAACTTCTGGTAACAATGATTTTACTCCAGATGAAGCTGTTGATGTTGCATCCTGTGTTGTTTCTAATACTATCGAGACTGCAGTAAGGTGCCTGTCTTCCAATGAGATGTTTGAACCTAGTTCTCCCGTTTCTCCTATGTATCAACTGAACCCATTTGCAAAACCATTTGTTCCTGGTGAGATGTTAATTCAAGGTGAGCCTCAGGTTATTACAACACCTGAATGCTTTTCTGAAAATGTTTCCTCTAATCTTGAAGAAACAAATACAATTGAAAGAGAAGCCTCACAAAATAGTTGTAAAGAACAGGTTTTGGAAGTTTTTTCTACAGAAACTGTAGAGGATTCAAGTCAAGATATTCTAAAAGAAGAAACAACTGAAACTTCACAATTTGAATATGTTTTGGAATTTAATGATGATAATGGAAGTAAAACTTTAAGAGTTTCTTCATTAACTTCTCGATTCTCTGAATTATCTATTTTAAGCCCTCAATTATCTGCTACTGTAGAGAAAGATTTAGAACCTGAAATCAGTGATGATCAAACCTTGGAACCAAGTATACCAGAACAAATAAACAAATCAGATGTTGATTGTTCGACAAATTCCTCTAGAACAGGGGAAGTTGAGGGGATCTTTGATAAACCTTCGACCCATTCTCATTTTGAAAGTATTGCTAGTATGACACAAACATTTACCAATAATTCCAATTCTACAAATGAATGTGATATTGGAGAAAAAGGTGAAGATATTGATTCTACAAATGTTGTACAGGAAGCGGTTAACACAGTAAGCAGCAGTGAAAACAATTTGCTTGAAAATGTATCTGTAAATGATCAAAACAATACCCTCAATGATATTTCCAAGTCTACTCATGAAGGAGATACAGTTACACACGGAGGTCAAGTAATACAAAATGAAGACGATCATGTATTGGCACAAGTAGTGCCAGATACAACTAATGCAGAACTACTAGGTGACTCTCTTGTCCCTATAGAAAGAGAAAACATTACAAGTGAGGCGGATACAATGTTTCAAAATGTTCAAGTTGCTGATAAGCTTGTAGATGATAGTGCAATGGAAATCAAATCTCCAGTTAAACCAGCAGATGCTGGTTTCAATTTAGAAAGTGTTACCTTTGAATCATTAAACCTCGTAGGAGTTGATGCAGTGGTAACATCAACAGAGGAAAAACTGGCGGAAGAATGTCCAGTTGAAGCTGTTGATCTGCAGACAGTTCCAGTTGGTGTTCCAGAAGCAGAAGGCGTCACAGAAGACATTGACTCCGACTCTGAAAAGGATGGGGGTTGGAGTTACATGAAAGGCAATACACTTGGGAAACCTAAGCCAGATGACTCCAAACCAAAAGTCGATAAATTGGAAGTCACTCCTAAATTGAAAAAAGATGTTACCAAGGCTGCATCAGACAACAAGGCTAAAGTGAGGAGTATGACTGCCACTGACAAATCTAAGAAGCCCATCCTTGATAAGAAAGTTTTAAATGTGAAAGAAAAGGTTAAGCCTACCAGAACAGTTTCTTCCACTTTGCCAAGAGATGTCAGTAAGTCAACTTTATCCAAAGATGCCAGCAAACCCACGTTGGTAAAATCTGCTGCAGATAAATTGGTTAAACCTTCATCAACTGTTGCTAGAGTGAAGAAAGAAGCCACAGCAACGGCTCCAGGCACTAAAGCTCGTACAGTTTCATCTACTTTGCCCAAAGATGTCAGCAAGCCTACTTCGACAAAATCAACTGTCAATAAATCTGCCAAACCCCCTTCCACTTTTGCTAGAATCAAAAAAGAAGCTTCCGCAACTACCAAAGTATCTACCGTCGCTGCTATTACTAAGCCTTCCCGTCCAACTACTCTTAAAAATCCAGTAGCTGCATCAAAACCTCAGTCACCTTTAGCTAAAGATCGTGTTATTTCGGCTACAGTCAAAACTACAAATGCCACCACAGTCGATAGCGCTCGACCAAAATCTGCCTTGGCAACCAACGGAGTGAAAGCTCCAACAAGAGCTCCCACTTTGCCCAGACCAACGCCTTCTTTGCAAAGTAAAGTTGCTGGGGCTACTTCTGCTCGTAGCACTACTTTGAGTAGACCAGCCTCAGCAACTGTTCCTACCAGAGCTTTAACTAAGCCTTCAAAGCCCATTGAATCAAAAGTAAAGCCAGCAGTGTCTACCATCAAGAGGGTTGATCCAAAGAAATCAGATGTGAAAGAAACCAAAGATATTGTGAATAAGCAGATATCTGCTCGAAAGAATTTAACCCTTAGCACTCTTACAAGAAGTGAAACTACCAAAAGTGCAACTACTTCCAACAAGCGGGCCATGACTCTTAGCAACAAACCTATTCCTTATTCTAAAGCCCGCAGTGTACCGTTGAAAAACGAAGCTAATAAAAAAGATGTGCCAAAGTCGGCTGGATCTAAAATTGCACCCAAAGCTAATATCTTGAAAAATTCTAAGGCAGAAAAAGGTATTGAGGAAAAAGTTCCTACCATGGAAGGAGATGGTGAAAAAAATATGAATGAATTAGCAACTCCTGTTGATTCAAGTTCTCAAGTGGTTACTCCTGCTTCAGAAGAGGAAAAATTTCTCCTGGAAGTCAACGATAAGGAAATCCAGTCAGTCCAAGAAAAAGAGAAGGATGAATTTGAAGATCAACGACCTCACTGTCTGGAAAATGGTGTTGCTGAAGAAAATGTGAAACCTCTTGAAGACACCCTTCCTGCCAGCAACCATATGGAGTGCAGTGCACAGAATGTCTAATTCTTTTTAAACGTTTTAAAAGTTCTAGTCTGTTATTCGATCTCTTACTCTGAAATTCGGTTGGAATTCTTTTAATATTTTTTTAATTGTATCCATTTAGTTTTAACTGAAATCGTGATTTTTTAAATGTATGCCTATTGTTTTAGATATGGCAACAAGTATTGTAGTGAAAACATTTTTGCACTTTAAAAGTGAAAAATATCAGTGATCAGAATAACAGATTCTTAACTTTCCATTTGTTAGATTCTCCTGGTTTCTTAACTAATTAAATCTGTAAATAGTCCCAAAATCTTTTGTAACTGTGCGAGTCTGTTTTTGTGTACATATCAAAATAGAACTTTTTATGCTATGTGCAAATTAATGTGTGGACTCTATCTTCCCATTATAAAAAAAACTTGGTTTTGTATCGACATTCTTCTAAAAAAAAATTTATAAATGTATATTTGATTTTTTTGAAAAATGTTTTTTTGTCATACAATGATTAAAATGAAGCTTGTTCAAATTTATAGTTTAAGGGTTTATACATACATTTATATATCTTGTTGATTAAATTGAATACTCTTGCATTGTACTTGGCTTTTTATGCAAGTTAAATATTTCATCTTTATTCATACATTTTTCAAATTTTAAGTAATGTTTGAGTAATGTTTTTAAAATACACTTGTTACAAAATTCATGATATTGAAAAGTTTTACTTTCCCTGTTATCAGCAAAATGTAAATAAAATCTACTTAAATTTTTTTCTGGAATTCTAGCAATATTTACAATGTATAAAATGCAATTTTATGTAGTTTTGTATATTGCTTCAATATAAAGGTTTATATATGGAAGAAAGTTTTTTAAATTGCTTCAAGTTAGTGTTATTTGATAAAAAAATATTTGATTGCTAAGAATCAATGAGTTGAAAATTTTTGCTTGTTAAAATGTAATGCTAAGCAGTTCACTCTTGTAACTATTTGTATTTTATATTTCTGTTAGATACAAGATTTACAGAATTTGAAGTTTAAGCAAATTCAAATGCATTAAGTAGATGCTATAAATATTTTATTGTTCATTATTTAAATGTTTATTTCACTGATTTTAAATACCTAGGTTCTTTTATACATACTGTCAGTTAAAAATATTCCTTTTTAAAAAAGAAATGCAAAAACTTAATATTCTAATAAAGTGTTATACTAATTATTTTGAATTGCAAATATTTACAATTAGTTTAGAAAACTGTTGTACATGTCGGTGCATATTAGTTGACTAAAATGAATCGGGGGAAAGGTATCTTTCTACTTGTTTCTTTCGATTGATAATATTTTATGCTGTTTATTGTAACATATGACTAAAGAATTAAATATTTTTAAAAGATATTATTTAGGCTGTTCTTTTATCTAAAGTCATCTTAATTGTATAGCTGTTGTAATAGCCACTAACGATTTGTCAAAATTTAACGTAATCCTTAAAACATCACTCACTTTGTTCCATCTAATGCTTAAAAATGAAAATGTTTTTGGATGTCTTTTAGTCTAGTTATTTATTGTAAAGTTTGGTACCATTTTATTTTAGTTTCTTTCCAATTTCATTAAGCTAATATTAACTATAAATATCAAATCAATGTTTAAAAGAAAAATAAAAGTATAAAATAAAAGTATGACAATAAAATGTAGAGAATGAGGTAAAATTATATTTATAATGGTTCCTCAAGCATGAAGTGTAAAAAAATATATACATTTGTAGCTTGATTGAAAAAGAAGTGCTTAATTTTTTCCGTAAAATAAAGAGCAACTTATAAACCCTAAATTGGGTTTAAAATTTTAGTTAAATATTTGTGTGCTGATTTTAGTTTCATTTAGCTAATTCATGCTCATTTTTTTTATTCTGGTGTTTATTTGAAAAAGTTTAATGATTGTGAAAAAATGCTAATTAGCTAGAGCTTAGTAGTAGTCCTTTAGCAATAATATAATATAAACTGCTTCTTGTAATGAAAATGCTTTGCAAATATTTTGTACTAGGTTAGCAATACATTTTTTTTCACTACATTTGCTAAAAACGTTTGTATCAAGATATTTATTGCAAGTTGTTTATGGAAATTTTGTATGAGGTACTTCTGTGTAAATCAAACTTTCGCATTTGTATTCTAGAATAAACTTTGTGCATTTTTCAAGTGGTTCCTCTTTATTATAATTTTAGCACTTTGTTTGAAAAACAGCTAATGTTCAATGTCATTACATAAGACCTTTTTAATTTAAGTCAATATTTTGATTTTATTTTGCTTAAATACATTTTCCTATCCACCGATTAAATAATGATGTATTGAATGTTTTTTTTTTCAAACTAACTATCGTAGTTGATAAATTAAAGCACAATATCATGCAGTAAAAAACAGTTACGTATTTAAAACTTAACGTTAAAAAGATTCATGATTATCGACATGCAATGATTTCATGTCTACTAGATTTTAAAGTTATATAATTCTGAATTTGTCTTGGGGGCTGGGGAGCCCAGTCGGTGAAGGTATTGTCGCCTTGCATGCGAAAAGTTCCCAGGTTCGAGTCCAGGCATATATCGCTGACCAGTGAATCTTTTAAGAATTTTTCACTGGGCGACATTGCATGTAAAAAGTTTATTATTATTTTTTTTTTTGGGGGGGGGGGGGGGGATCGTTGCGTAATAGGAAAAGGGGGTCGTCATTTCAAGATAATCCCCTATTTTTGATTCTTTTAAATTTATTTTCCCATATTTGTTTTTTTAAGCATATAAAATAGTTCCAATAGGAACTAATTGGTCTTATGATACCTGTCGTTACAAACTCAAAATCAGCTCAGTCGTAGATTTATGGGCATCCCTAAATATCTCTATATCCCATATCATCCCTATATTTATTTTACAGATTTCAATTGACAGTTTTGTAGGGGGGGGGGGGGGGGGACCATCTTGGTTGCAGAAAAGTTTTAGTGTTTAATAGTCATCCACAGGGTTGTAATGAATGTGCAATATCTGATAAACAACAACTGGCTACAACTTGCCCATTTTTTAGCCTACTTTTCTTTTTTTAATTCGAAAGAATTAAAAAAATGAAAAAGTAGGTATTGACATGCGGTCGATGTCCGTCTGTCTCTCTGTCCGTACCCCCCTTCCAAAGTCGGTTCTATCCATCGGATCTTAAAAATTCTTTTTTTGTTAGAAAGCTATGACCTCAGATACCCAACTTTCATACTTTTTGTCCGTCTGTCTGTACGTCCGGACGGACATAAATCTACTATCTGTCGGTGAATTTCCCATTGAATTAGCATTGAAATTCAATTTTGAGTCATTTAAATCACTGTAGGTATTGAAATGCAGTTGATGTCCATCCATCTGTCTGTCTGTTCGTATGTCTGTCTGTCTGTCCGTCTGTCTGTCTGTCCGTAGCCCCCTTCCAAAATCGGTTCTATCCATCGGATCTTAATTTTTTTTTGTTAGAAAGCTATGACCTCAGATACCCAACTTTCATACTTTTTGTCCGTCTGTCTGTACGTCCGGACGGACATAAATCTACTATTTGTCGGCGAATTTCCCATTGAATTAGCATTGAAATTCAATTTTGAGTCATTTAAATCACTGTAGGTATTGAAATGCGGTTGATGTCCATCTGTCTGTCTGTTCGTATGTCTGTCTGTCTTTCCGTCTGTCTGTCCGTATCCCTCTTCCAAAATGGGTTCTATCCCTCGGATCTTAATTTTTTTCTTGTTATAAAGCTATGACCTCAGATAGCCAACTTTCATACTTTTTGTCTGTCTGTACGTCCGGACGGACATAAATCTACTATCTTTCGGCGAATTTCCCATTGAATTAGCATTGGAATTCAATTTTGAGTCATTTAAATCACTGTTGCTAAATCAACAATGGCATGAGAAACTTTATTTATTTAAACATATTTGAAGCAAAATAATATTTTCATGAATCAGTTTGGAATGACGTCATAAAATGTAGCACAATTTGATTCTTTGATTATTCATTATTTATCTACCAAGAAAGCGGCAAGGCATACTTTTGCATGCAATTATGCTTAGTTTTAATTTACATTTCTTATTTTTTAATGCAGTTCGGAGTAGTTTCATTACTTTTGTTATTAATAAATATTTAATTATTCTTCGAACCACAAATAAATCACGAGCAGATGATAAATAATATTTAATTAATTTGCAAAAGAATATTACGGAAAATAGTTGATTTTGGCTTTTAGAAGTTTAAATTATAGCTGGGTGCTGTGTTTCGATTTTTTTTCCTAATATGTATAAATCTAGTGTAGAAACGGCTGTTGATGATATTTACTTTAGGAACCTAGTTTTTTTCCCCGATTAGAACTTCAGTAAGTATTTAAGTAACAGGAAAGTAGGCTATTTTAGTTCTTTATGAACTTCTTGTTTTATTTCAAATGCTTTTTTTAAATACAATTTATGATATAACGGATGGGATTTTTGAGAAAATACGGTTTCTTTCAATGTCGCCCAGTGATTTGATTTTCATATTACTAGGCGACATTTTTCTTTCACTGGGCGACATTAGTGTCGCCCAGTCACTATGTTAAAAGATTCTCTGTATCGCTCAAATAACTACCGACCTATAAACGATAAGTGCAGCCAAAACGTCCGATGAATACCTAGAGTAGAAGGAGTGCTAAATATGCTCAAGTGTTAGTTCGTCACGACTGTGGTTCTAAATTACGACGCCTGTCGCCAATAGCCCTAGTGAGACAATATTTCAACATAAACTAACCTAACCTGTATCTGTCATGATTCAACTCTATTTCGGCACAATCGTTAATTGATTGAGATATGTGCCCGCCCCAAGGCTGCTTCATCTCAGTCATCCGGAAGGCGGAGAATTATATAAGAAAAGAAAAAGATAATACTTTGAAAAGCCACTGAGGCTGGAGAATTTTTAAAATCGTAATTTTTTTCTTTCAATATTGGTATTTACTACAAGTACAACCTCAATATTGCGTTAAAAAGTATACAATATATTTTTTTTGTCGTGAGTCAAGGTAAGTTTTATAGTTTTGAAAATGGTTTATTATAAAATTTGTAGGATATTTGTTTTTAAGCTTACTAAAGGTCTATTCTTTTTATTTTTTTACTCATAGCCCTCTTAGTGCGACGGTTTTTCAACCTATTTCTTTTGTTAAAGTAAATCAAACTAGAATTGCTTAGTTGGAAAGGCGCTGGCATTCAGATCTATTGGTTGCATATGGCATGGGTTCGAGTATGGCGTACTACCATCCTTAAATAAGCCAAAATTGTACGAATAATGCTTCGTTTAGAGAGAGGTATTGTTCACATAAAATTCGTCGTGGCACAAAGCTGGGCCTTCGCTCAAAGGCCTAACGTACGGTGTTGCTATTAGAGGGCGTCTATTATTACGTGACGATTTGAGAGGGGAGGTGGTCGAACCGAATCTCACGTGGGGGAGTCGTCAAAACAGCAACTCATGATTTATGGACGCCCGCTAGGGAGCTGTAGCTTTCGGTTCGGGTATTGACATCGTCAATTGACTAGCCCCAAATCATTACGTACGTTGTTAATAGCCCATATGCACTACAGGGTGGCGCAAATAAAAGTGGCCCCGTGATGAAGGTAAGAAGAAGCTAGAATTGTTGTCAAGTCAAACACTAATGCAAAGCCAGGTTTGCTAAGTGAAGCTATTGATCGCTTCAATACTAAGCCCAAAGAAACGCTTAGCGAATTATTTGCCGGCAACTATCCCATGGTTTGACAAGTTATTTGGAATAAAATATAAACTGAAAGTTTGTACACACATCTGTACAAAAAAAGTTCCCACTAATGATTATTTCGGACAAAATTTGGTGTTACGAATGTTTTTGGACTTGTTCAAAACTAAAAAGTTCACACTAATGATTATTTCGGACAAAATCTGGTGTTCAGAATGCAGTGGCGACCCGTGGTCAAAATTGTTGGTGCAGCCAGAACTAAAGCAACGCCCCTCCCTCCCCACAACTTCTCTTAGCTAAACATATCATTAAGGGAAAATACAGAAATAAATAAAACATTTATGATCGCTTTTTGAAACTTTGTTTTTATTTGCCTTTTTTGAATATTTAGGTACAGCCCGGCTGTACTTGCTGTATGCCACGAGCCGCCACTGTCAGAATGTTTTTGGACTTGTTCAAAACTGATAATGTCTGACGCCATTTCGTAACTAATGATAATCGTTGCATAGCACTCTGTTTTGGAACTTTTACACCTTTAAATTTTTAAATAAACAACTGGCAACATTTTCCCACACATTTGTTTTAATAAAACTTTTTACAATGAACATCCTCTAGTAACTGTGAGTAGTATCATCTTCACATGTGCATTGTTCAACTCACACACTCACACAGCCGCAACTCACACTTACGTACTGAGATATGAACTCGCAAATAGTGCATGAGTAGCTCTAATGTGATGCTAATCCAATCCAACCAATGCAAAAACAGGTTTGCCAAGGGAAGCCATTGCACGCTTGAATAATCTTTTATTTCAACTTGAAGGCTTTCGGACGGCTTCAATAGTTTTTCTCGCCAATCATCTCAATGCATTCCTATCTCTACGCCAGGGCCACTTTTATTTGCGCCACCCTGTATATTGATGATAAAAAATACGCAGTAAAAATACAGCAGATTTGCTGTCGTGTTTGATTTGCAGCTGGTGCTGTAAACACAATTTTGCAGCTGTAGTTTATCACTTCGCAGGCTCAGACGCTGTGACCTCGTTCAGTTTTCATCTTTTCATCTAAGCGGAGAATACAAACTGGATCGTGGCTGAGTCACATGTGCTTTAAAATAACAGCACTCGTGTAGGCATTACGTTTACCCGCACGGGTGCTGTATTTTCTGACTGAATTTTTTTTACAGTGTAAAAAAGAGTAAAACTTATCGTACCTTTAAATATATATATTTGAAGTCTAATTAAAACTCCATAATTTTATACTTAGAAAAGAGGATAACGTGTAAAAATAGATATTTACGATGTTTTTTGGTTATGAATAGATGGGGAAAAATGATTCTAAATCTGAAAATTTGGAGGGAAAAAAGGAGGGTTTGGAGGGTTTTTAAAATAGAAATTTAATTTTTAAAAAATTAAATTTCTATTTTAAAAGAGTTAGTTTTGAATTATCGTCGCACTAGAGCTACACGACACGAGGGCTATTGGTGACGGGCGTCGTGGTTTAGAACCACAGTCAAGTCATGAGCCGTTTGAAAATTATTTTTATCCGCAGTAAAAGGCATCGTTTTGCTTGTCAGCTCATAAGATATGCCTCGTGATTATGGACTGAAAAATTCCAAGCCAGTCATTCCTGAGTTGAGTCACATTTTGAGTTGATCTCGGACGCGTCAAGATTTTGATTTGATCTTAAACTCGTCACTTGACTAACATGGGTCTCATCAATACCTAAGCATACCAACAAGTTCGTAAACAATAGGTAAAAAATTGTGGGTGCTAGTTATGAAACAATCCCTCCAATTTCTCTATAGGTTTAACATTGGGGAGCTCGAGGTTAGTTTCGGTAATTCATGTCCTTTTTAACTGCGCTTCTCAGCCCCTCAATTTCGTAAGTAAGGTAAGGTAATCGTTTCCGGTGCTATTTCTAGCCTCCTCAGAGCTTTACACAGCATAACGCCTCGTATTTAGACCTGGTAGTGACGAGGTCGAACCTGCGGGAACCCACGATTGGCGACTCGTGCTACGCGTCGGACTTTGACTCCACATTTAAGAACGTCTGTCCTTGTACTCGGGCCATCCGTGATGAGATTTCTACTATTCCAGCACGATCGTTATAGCTCAATTTCGTGAGAAGGTACTAACATGCGATCTTTTTGAAGCAGTTTGGTATTTTTTTAAAAGTTAAAACTTGATAGAAATGCGAGCATCAATCGTGGGACAATATTAGGCACTTCTGAAACATTATTTTTTAATTGAATAATAAAGTAAGTTAAATCATTTGAATATAAATTAAGCATTTATGGATTGTATTTGTAGCATATTACCTTAGAGGAAATAATAAACATTCACAATTTAATCTATTGATTATTTTTGACGAGAGCTGAGATTAGTTAGAAAAAGATTTCAAGTACTTCTTTAGAAAAATATATTGATAAAATTATAAAACAATCAATTTTCCTTTCGAAGCGCAATAATCTGTTATTGTTCACCGATAAATTATCAGTTTCGTACCATACAATCAAAATGGAAAACTTTAAATAAACTTTTCAAACTTATTGAATCTTTCACTATTAATAAGTGATACTATACTCTATGCCGACCATGAAATTTACAATAGCCATTTTGTTTTTTCTTGGCTGCCAGGCTTGTATGCTACTTTTATATTTTCTAATTTTATTAATGTAATTATAGTTGAAAACTAGTATAGTTGAACTACTTTAATTTTTTGAACTTTAACTTTTTATCTGTATTTCTTTTGTTAAATCGGAAGATTAAAAATGTAAACATTAAAAAAAAATGTATGCAAAAATTGTTTATTGTTTACAACAATATTTTTTTTGTGAAATTTGTGAAAAGCTTTATGTGGTGAAGTTTAAGAAATTTTGAAGAGAATTAAGACTTTCACCAATCGATGCATTTATGCATCGAATCCAAGAACAAAAACGTGACCCACAACCCTTATTTCAATTTTGAAAACTAACCTTTAGATGAAATCTCGCTTTTTCATGATTGACCCACAACCCGTTGTGGTTTTCTTTTACTTTGTTTGAAAGTTTTTATTTTTTTAATTTTTAGTGATAAGTCTAACTGTTAGGGAAATTTCACGATTAATTGCAAAATATTTTCAGTATACGATAAATAATATTAATTTCATTTGCGAATTAATTGGAATTTAGAAAGAATTAATTTGAAAATAGTTGTTTTGGCTTTTAAAAGTTTAAATTACAACTGAATGTTTTTTTTTCTAATCTGTATAAATCTTTTGTGTAAGCGGTTGTAGATGACAGTTACTGTTACAAACCTACTTGTTTTCTGATAAGAATTTCAGTAAGTATTTAAGTAATAGGAAAATAGACTATAATTTGTATAACTTTGTTTTTCATTGCAGTAGCAATCCAGGATGATAAGTGCACTGTACTAGAAAACAAATTTGTCGCAAATCTTAAAGATGACCTAAATGCCAAAAATGTTGAAAGATGTTAGATAATTAAAGTTCCAAAGAGGCATATTATTACTATAGAAGTCAAGTCAATGTATTTTGAGGTAAGTATCTACGTTTACTATAATTATTTGTTTATAGAAATTGTTTGTGTAAAAGAAAGGGACATACTATCAATGTGCCAAGTACTTAGCTCTTCATTTTAAAATTTTAGGTGCTATTGATTTAGTAAAACTAAGTGACGTAACTTTCCTATTTTCATTCTTACATCTCCCGCGATTTCATTGGTTTTTACGGTGTCACTGTAAATCAATTTGCGTTCTTTTCGTTGCTGTGTTCTATTTTAGAGAGAAACTTGTTTTTATTCTTCTTATTTATCAAACTTTAGCAATCTTAAAACTATAATTAGCAAGTAGTGTTTTGAATGTTCAAAAATAGAGTAAAATATAATGAAACTAGTAATTAGTTTCTTTCATTCTGTTACATTTCATCGATAGTAAATATATTTCGCTAAATAACAAAAAATAATGGATATATATTATTGAAAACTTTCATCTAACCGCTATAACTATTGCCACTCAAAACGGGAAACATATAAGTTCTGCCTCAGTAACCCATAGTCTACCAAAAGGATCCTCAAGGTGGAGATGAGTTACTTCGGCTTTTATACTACTGTTTACGTTGTAATCTAGAATACTTGTAGGAATGCAATGGTAAATCAGCGCCACCTAGTTGTGGTTGGTATATTAAGGTTGCGTGTGTGGTGAATCGCCACACATGCATATTGCTTATTTTGGAAATTATTTTCATTTTCACTGATTGCTGAAGGAAAAAATATTTTGTTGTTTCAGAGAGAAGAATATAATGGATTGATAATAGCAGAACCGAGAACCGGTCTTCAATATAAAATTGACAAAAAATCTCTTGTGCCCCCAGCAAAGTATCAAGTTCCAATCAAATGTAAAACTTACGCATTATACTCAAGCTCCAAATGCGCATAATTGGCGTTCGAACTTTTCTCTAACTTACAAAATTGGCAAGTATTATTATTACATTAATACATATATATAGATAAAGAATTTCACAAATCAATAACGTTATAATATTAGGTCATTTATTTAATAATTCTCAGTTTATGTCTCTTGCCGATCCGACGAACAGTTCCCACTGTCTACAGTCGCCAAATGTCGACCGATTTGTTCCGGATCCAAAAGTGTAGACATTTGATTAACTGGTCCTAGTTGGCAAATAAGATTGCCTTTGACTTATATAAAACTTGATTCGACAAATGTTCACAAACTCATTTCAACATGACTGACAGGTTAATTTTTGAAAGAAAACGACGAAAGTTTTCTTTAAACTTTTTACTTAGTTCAGTTTCAATTCTGAAACTTTTTAGAAAAAATGTTCGTTACATTTTTACAGGGATTGGAAAGTTACTTTTAAAAAGTATCTCTGTCACAGTTACAGTAACTTAATTAAAAAAGTATATATATTTATGTTGCAGTTACTTAATATGAAAAATAACTAGTTAGAGTTAAATACGAAAAGTAATTAACTGCAGGTACTTTTACAAATTTCAAGTTGAAATTTAATAATTTTACCATTTTTCAAAGAGAAAGAAGGTTAAATAAATGGTTACAATCGGAAAAGAGTTAAGAACGAAAATTCAACGTTGCTAATGTTTAAACTTTAAATAATTATATTTAAGCCAAATGCAAAACCACCGAAAATATCTGTGAAGAGTGGCATGAGAAGTAACGGAAAAGTAACGAAATTTTTTGTTACTTCGCGTTACCGCTAACAGTAACTAAGTGAAATTTACAGTAACTTTCTTAAAAATCTAACGGCGTTCTCGTCGTTACCTAAAAAAATAAGTATCAGTGTTACAAGTAACGCGTTACTCCAATCCCTGCATTTTTTCTACATACTATTTTAGTTGTAACTAATTTCAATTTTACTAGTGCACATAATATTTATGGTTGTTTTTCATTTTTTGGCCTTATTGCAGCCATTCTCGAAATTGTCAAACCTTGTGTTATTTCGTAGCGCTTTTCTCAAAAAAAAAAAATATACATTCAATGTTTTTCTGCCTTATCGAACTATGTTTTGTGCATAACATTTATAGTTATTTTTCCCTTTTTCAAGCCATTCCTGAAGAAACACTTTTTTGTTGTTTTCAGTCGGCCATTTTGAAATTAGTAGTATATTTGTTCATTTCGATTGTTGCCATTCCAGAGATAGAAATATAAGGAAATTTGGGCGCCGTATAAGAGTATTATATATATAGATTGTTGTAAAATGTTCATGTTGTATGGCCACTATGTGTCAATTTTGCGTATATTTACAGATTTATATTGTTTGATATATTATATTTTCATGAATGCATATTTTCGAGTATTTTTTATTAAGTTTACATTCCCTTGATATTTCAATCTATTTGAAAATGTTATTTTTACTTGTATTATTTTGAATTTTTATATTCGTTTTCTAGTACTATTTTGACGAGTTAGTTTTTGTTTTGGTATTATCTTGAAATGTTTCGAAATGTAATGTTACCATTTTGATTTAAAATATCGAATGGCTTAGTTTACCAATTGGTTGTTTAAATTCTTATTTTTACTTTTCTTTTTCAATGACTATCTTAATGTCGTGAACTTTTTTTCCTTTGTCGAGAGCTGTGCACCTGTCAGTTTTGCCAGTCAAGCTCACTCGTTTTTCCATTTTTTTTCTCCCTTCATTGTTTTTTTATTCTGACGACCATAAATCTCTAAGCCGGATAATCAACAAATATTTTAAAGCTTTTACAGAAAAGGGATACTTTCTTGTTAAATTTGATAATGGTTTTCTGGATTATGGAGTGTTCTGGTTGAGGGAATCTGACAACTATTAAATCTGACGATCTTAATCTGACGACTATAAATATCTAACGTGGCTGACCAACAAATATTTTGACGCTCTTACAGAAAAGGGGTTCTTTCCTGTTAAATTCGATAATGGTGTTCTGAATTCTGGGTTGTCCTGATTGAAGAATCTGACGACTATAAAAATCTAAGGCGGCTAAAGCTCTTACGGGAATGGGGTTCTTTTTCCTGTTAATTGCGATAATGGTGGTCTGGATTCTGGGGTGCCCTGTTGAGGAATCTGACTATCTTACTTCTGACGACTATAAATATCTAAGGCGGCTAATCAACTAATATTTTGACGCTCTTACAGAAGAGGGGTTCTTTCCTGTCAAATTCGACAATGGTGTCCTGGATTCTGGAGTGTCCTGGTTGAGGAATCAGTCATCCGACATCATGGGCTGGAAGGTCAACACTCCGAGGGCCGTGGTAGCACTGTTCCTGGCATCGGCGGTCAACTTCGACGGAAACGTTTCAGACGAAGAACTCATGGCCAATCAGGTCGAGCTCAAGACTGCAGTGGCTTTGATGAAGTAAGAAAAGTGTTGCATTTCAGTGTTCTATACAGTTTTGTTTCAAGTTGATGTATTATACATATGTTTGTTTTTCAATTTTTTTTTATTTTGTTTGCATTTTATTCTTCAGCAATTTACAGTATGTTGAAAAAAGTTTTAATTTTCGGATCGTGAATTCATTTAAAATGTACCCATAAATATAAATCGGCCGAACTCTCGAAAAAAAAAACTAAAGATGTTTGCATAAAACGTGATTGTCCGTCGTTTTATCAGAAGCAACACATTATGGCAAATATTTTTTAGAGAACAATGCGTAAAAGAAATTCGCTGGGACAAGTTTACGTGAAAAGGCTTGACATATTTTTGAAAATTTTGAATCTTTGTACCTGAATCTCTGACGGTGATTATTATAAGTGGTTTAAAATTTATTAAAGATATACATATATAACTGCTCCCCTTGGGACAATTCGAAAGGTTTGCAATAATCGGGTATTATTAAATAACGAGTTTCGAATGTATAATGGATCGTCAGAGTAGTCACATATGCCACTTTTTCGATTATAAAAACTTATTGCAGAAGCTAAAATTCTATTTTTGAATTTTACCGTGATCAAAATGTAATAATATATAGGGAAATATCGTTCGATTGCATTCCATATATATTTTTTATGTCACCCTAGTAGCAAATCCATAATTAAGGGAAAGCAATTCAAAAATGTATTTTCTACTTATTTATTACATTATTTCCAATTAGTGTTACATTTAAGAACACTTACCACATTCCTAGGTCTACCACTTCGATCACCGAGTTGAGCATGCTGGTTAACGCCCTTCTGGTGACCTGCTACAACCCTCGCATGTTCCACGGGACGGACGTGGTCCAGAGACTCAAGTCTCTCGTCACAAGATCCAGGGACGTGGTCCACCCCGTGGCCTACCTGGCACTTTGCAACGCTAACGAGACTTGGCCTGATAGGGCAGCCGGAGACCTGGATGCTGTTCTGAATACAACTTCGAACCCCCAAGCAAACCAAGGTGATATCAGTAGATTATTATTACTATTTTATAAGTGAGTTGCTTTTGCAAGCTTTTTGGGGGTTTGAAAATATTTGCCCCCCCCCCCCTTTCCCCTGGTAAGATTTCGTGATATTTGGCTTGAGCCGCCTCACCCCGTAGTCTTGCGTGAGATTTTTCAAAATTCTTATTTTTTTATTTGATTACTTTTTTTGGTGAATTTCATATAGTTTTTTTAACGATCCAACATTTTGAAATAGGGCTCGGAATAAATATTAACATGTAAATTTTGCCAAAAAATGGGTACTCAAGGAATCTTTTGATTGCCACTTATGACATATGACATGCGTGTCGACGATTTTTCCAACCTGAAAATCTGTCGACTTAGGCGAGGTTCGAACTCGAGATCTGGGGCTTATGAGGCGAACACGTAATACCTTACAGCCAACTTCAGAAGATTATTATAAAATACAATATTGATTTTAAATTATTTTATGCATGAACTTGCGATTAAACTTTAAAGCACTAATATTTCTTATTTCAACTGAACTAAATTTTGTGACGCGTTAGCCATATAGGGCCAAGGACTGCTGTGCTCATTTCAGCTTATGAGATCGGAGGCAAAGTATCGGGTTCTCTTCGCAAAATTAAATCTCACTTAAAATAGATTTTAGTTCTGGGAAATATGCCGAGTCAACAAAAGACCTAATCCACCAAAAGCAACCAAGTTGCAAAAAAAAAGAAAAAAAAACATTTAACTAATGACAGTTTGGTATTAAAATGACGTCACGCATGTCCGTTTTAAGAAACAGTTCATAAAATATCTACTTTTTTAAAGGTGTTTGTATGCATTATTTTTTAAAAAAAGAAAGATGCAGACATAATACACTTTATATTCGAGTAGTTTCATGCAAAAATGTTTTTTTTTGCCAATTATGTTACTTTTCTTTTTCAGACATGAAAGCAATGGCTGTTATGGCATTGTCGTGTTATTTATATCACAGAGATTACGTTCTACCGTCCGATCAATCAAATACCACAGAACTTTTATTTGATGATACCATTAAGCACTTTAAGGCTCTTCAGTTTAGAGATGGAAGTTTTGGAAATGTTTACACCACGGCCTTAATAGCTCAAGTAAGAAAATATAACTTGTAACACAAATAAGTAATAAGATAGATAATAAATAGTAAATAAGTTAGATAACTAATGGATATTTATGAGATTTCCTAACAATTTAATTTTATCAACTATTTAATTATCAATCATTTTTAAGGTAAAAAATTACGTCGTATATTATAAATTCATTTCTTTTAAACTTCTAAACATCGTTTTAGGTGCTATAAATCAACTTTGAGGGAAAATGTTATCGGGAACTTAACTTTGTGGAAAAATGTTATCGGGAACTTAACTTTGTGGGAAAATGTTATCGGGAACTTAACTTTGCGGAAAATAATTTTTAATCATATATGTCTCTTTTTTTCAGTAGTATTCTAGCTTGCATTAAAAAAAATAGGGTTTGCAAAATATTTTATTTTTTAAGTGGTATTTATGTATGTGTATATATTTGGTGCATGTTTTTTATGGGCATCCGAAAACCCACAGAAACTCCTATACTTTCCATGTTAAAAATCTATTTTTTGATGTACCTTTTCTCAGGACTTATTATAGCCACATACATAAATTTGGTGTCTATGTATGCGTCAAACACCCCTACATACACTAAAGATTGGATTTAGTAATAGGTGTCTTTTTGAATTTACAGTACATTTTTTTACCGATTAACCCAAGTTTTATGAAAATTTAGCACATTTTTCCTATTAAAAAGGCCATAAATATTTAAGTTGTTAACATATCATTTAAATAGAGCTTTAAAGTATAGTTACGTGTGTTGGAAACATACTGCTAAAATATGCAAGCTTAAAAACTTGTAGGTTCTGAGAAAAGGTACATCGAACTTGTCAAACCACTATTGTAAGATAATAGCAAAAACTTACTAGTAGTTGTATATAAATCTTATCACATCGCTCGCATTCTTAAAATAATTTTAAATATTTCTAGTTGTCATAACCAAATTTAAAAAGTATTGGAAAGTAGGAAAATGGGACTTTCAAAATTACAAATAATTTTTTTAAAATATTTTTTTTTGAAAATTTGACTTCTTGGGTGGCTTTAATCAAAAGCATTTTTTTTCAAATCTTTCTTTTTGCGTCCAACTTAAAATAATATAATGCGTTTAATAATTTAAACAGTGAAACTGTTTGTCATGTATCAAATTTTGAAATATTTTGAACAGGAAAGTTTCAAATTTATTATTTTTATTTTTAGGCTCTTATTGCAGATCGGGACATTTATTGGAACATAAATAAAACTGCTAAATATTTGATAAATAAATTGAACTCTACGTCCAACTTTTTGACAGCCTATCTTGTTTTGCCCTTTCTCAATGGAAAGAGTCTTGTGGACGTTTCATACACCAACTGTTCAGCTCATCCAAGGAAACATAGCGACGGTGAATAGATTGCATTTTTTCATATAATATTTACCTATGCCGCCGTAGTCAGGCAAGCTGCAGTAACTAGACTAAGGCCATTGTTGTAAGCTCTCAAATTACTCTAACCTATAAGAATATAATGAAGGATTGATTATTTCAGAGTAAAAATGGCCTAATTCATTGTTGTGGTTACTGCAGTTTATTTAACCCATTGACAACGATTGGAAAGAAAACGAGGAAAATGAGTTTTCTGATTAAGTTTATCCAAATTAAAAAAATATAATACATATGAAGACAATAGTCATGAACGATTTATGTATGATAAACTACACTCTTAAAACAAAAGAGTGAAATCCACTCCTATAGGAGAAGTGTATTTTCGGCACCGGTAAGGAGTGGAAATTAACTCAGACTGAGTTAAAACCGCTCGTTTGTTTTAAGAGTGTAAGTGCAAGAAAAAAGAATTAGAAAACTTAAGGTTAACGTTTTTATTCGGAAATGAAGGTGTTAATTGTATTCACAAAATCGTCATTAATGGGTTAATCAAACTAACAAATTGATCATGCAAAATGCGTTACATATTTAAGACTATTTTAGGTCCATTAAGGGGATAAGGTACCCAAAAATTGGTCAAAATATCGATTTTTCAGTTTTTACTTCTTGTTATTCACAATATCTTTTTAAACATTTATTGAAAGTTTTATAATGATATCTTTTGTAGAAAAAAGTTATTAAATATTTTCTGGAGTCATTCCTATAAGTTTGAATACGTATTTCGTTTGCTTTCTACGTGCTTTCTCTGCTTCGCGTTTTTCAATTCTTGTGTTTAATAATTCCCTAAGGCTTTTTTACTAAATAAGTTAGAATTTTGAAATTTTTAACCTGTGTTCTTATATAAATGGTGCACAAAATTGTGCATGGAATAAGGTCGACTATGTATAGTTGTTTTTTAAAAAAATGTTGAATTAAATAATTTGTAATTTTTTTGAGATTTTCAGTATAAATGCATGTTACTTTTCAACTGTAGCTCACATTTTAAAATCCATGCACAGTTCTTGAACAAATAGTTCTAAAACAAGCTATAAAAGTTTGGTGGAGTTATTCTCAAAATTGAAAGAGGAGTAGCGTTTTAAAAAAAGTTCAAAATTTTGAATTTTTTTTAAAATAAAAAACTACTTGTAAATATTTGTTTTTACTGCTAGAAAATGTTTATTTAGAGTGAACATTACATAAAACCACTATAATTTACAAGTTTATGTTATTATTTCTAGAAATAATGTTTTGGGTGCCGTATCCCCTTAACTAATAGCAATAACTAACAAATTATACAATAGGGGTTAAGAAGTATTAAGAAATTCCGTAGGTTGAAAATTTTATGAAAAATATAAAATGTAATGTAAAAACGACTATTATATAGCAACGTGTATCACTTTCCCGCGTTCTTTACGATATGGAGTACAACTTTCACGGATTGTTTTTATAATCAATATTTTCATAACAGCCTTTATATAATCAATTAAATTCATAGATTCATGTTATTATCAAGATGGATTGAAATTGTAGTAAAACTGTAATAAATTCTAATTAAAATATAATTTGACAAAAAAATCTTAAATTATAAGTGATGTACACCCTTTATAAAGACTTTGCTGCATAGTAACTGCATTAGTAGAAAAACAAGATTTACAGAGATATAGAATGAATTTTGTGCTAGGGGTTTCTATAAGACATTGAGTGACGTTATCATTTGGGTCACGAGGAACTCTCAACCTCGTGTTGAAGATGATATTGAATTGATTAGAATGAATGGTTTGGAAGGATTTAAAAAATACTAAACTAAAGTTAGAATGAGTGTCTATTTATTACCCGACGTTGTCTGATAATTACCCCGATAGCATGATCATCACTGAGCACATTTTTCAAATTTTTAGGATATGTAATTAAAATGAAAAATATTAATTTTAGCACTAGTGAGGAAACCTGTAAGTTTTTTCGATCAATTCCAACCATTCATTGGTTAGATATGGGAAAAGTTTCCTCTTTCCCACCAATTATACACACACAAGCTACCCTAGACCCATTTAAAATCTGCATATCCTTCTACCTATTTTAGCAATTTTTCGCCCATTTAGTGCTGCCCTCTGCCAGCGCTGTTAAATTTAACTAGCAGCTTAATTAGCTCAAAATGTATTAAAAACTTGTTGTTGTTATTGACTAACTTATCCTCTGTCTGACGAAGTCAGGAAAGACCCATTAGACCAGTGACCGTTAAAAGATCTAGTACTAGAAGAGGAGAAGAGTAAAGAAGAGAAGAGATCCTCCCCTGAAAGTCCCAAGCAGCCCAAGAGGTGATCAGTAGCGGCCCGATGGATTTGGCATTTTGTGCATGAAGCATAAGCTTTCGAAAAAGGATTTTTTTTAAGGTGGCCACTTTTTAATAGTAAAATTGCCGTTAAGATCTGTCGCATTTTAGAGGTAGTGAAGATCCTGGTGGGTGTTTGCTTTTATACAGGGTGGCGCAAATAGAAGTGGCCCCGGCATGGATCTACGAATGCAGGGAATGCGGGAAGAAAAGCTATTGAAGCCGCCTGAAAGCCTCCGAGTCGAATTCAAAAATTATTCAAGCGTTTAAATTGCTTCACTTGACAATCCTGTTTTTTCATGGGTTGGTTTGGTTGTTACGAAACTAAAGCTGCACATGGAGCATTGGCGAGTTGTGTAAGTGTGACTTGATCAGATCAGTGCACAGACGAAGATGACATAGTTAGCGTCAAATAATTTGCCAAGCGTCGGTTTGGGCTTAATATTGGAGCGATCATTGGCTTCACATGACAAACCTGTTTTTGCATTGGTTTTTGACTTGGCAGCATTTCCTATCTTATCCCTACTTATAAGCCGGGCCACTTTTATTTGCGCCACCCTGTAGCAGGGATGGATCTTCCACTCACTTTAAATTTCAGAATTGACTCTAGATTGATGTTCTGAAAAGCTGGGGGTTGAAGAGATGAGTGTAGAGGTACTATAACCCTCTTTGCTCAAGAAACCTGCTTGTTCGTTGACAAAGATGTTAACGCGGGAATTAATCCAGTTTAAATGAACATCACGGAACTACGATAGTTCTTTAAAGTTTATGGAGGATGGAGAGACGCTAGTTTTGTTTCCAATTGTGAAGGTATTAAAAACTAACTTGATGTAATGAAATTCATACCGAGTTGAATGTTTTTTCTGTGCCCTTTTTCAGAGATCGAGGACAATAAAGAAGTGGTCACCCCTATCATGCAAGTGAAGTACTCCCTCTTCTACGGCGACAAGAAACATGTGATCCAATCCATGTATCTCGGAGTACCGGAAAACTCCACGGCATACTACATCATGGAACAAGCTGAAATAGACAACCCCAAATACTACACGTAACACTCTTTATTTTATTTATGCTTGTAATACATAACTTTTTTTATTGTCTTGTATTTGTTGCAAGCTCTCCTCAATATTTTAAAACTTAGAATGATAAAGTCAGCTGGCTTTAATTTTTTTTAAAAAACTCATTAAAGACGATTGCCAAGAAAATTTTGCCTTTTGAAAATTATTTTTCTGTTTTTGTTAGTTTAAATAAAATATATGACAAATAAACACCAAATTACTGGCAACTTTAAATCGGACAAATTAAGTCACATTAGTCGCCCAGCCGGTATGGTGCTTTCGATCCTCGATTGTCATGCGAGTGGGCCCGGGTTCGAATCCCGGATGAGGCATGGATATTTGTATTTTCTTGAGTACATGCGGAGAACGTGCTCGTTAAATCTGTGGGTCCGAAAGTCATGTGTTCAGTCATAGCGCAGTACCATTGGTGCAGGTTGTTTGGAGGAAAATGCCCCTCCCCTCCTAAATTGAGGAGGTGGCACCATCTCGGAGCAGAAGTCAGATTTCCAACCCTCATGGGTGCTCAAAGCTTTACGCCAATGGAAGCTACTGCACCCCTTCTGCATTCCAGAATATGACCCGAAGGCACACGACAACAACAAGTCACATTAAAATCGAATAAAAAATACTTAATGTTTACTTTTGTAGCTGATAAGAAAATTGTTAACGAAGTTCTCAAATGGATCTTCAATGGGTTAGGGATGGAGGGTAGTTTCTAAACACATTGTAAAGCTTTCTAATCAAGATGAACCCACAACCGAATTATAAAAGGCGAGTTCATTTCCAGTTTTCTGTGGTGGGCCATAGCCTACGCAACTTACAAGGCCAGATAAGCTCTCCCAAACCAGTGCGTGGACGGAAATTTTGACGTTACTGCTACGAGTGTCGTTGACCTGGAGATGAAGAAACCTGATAGCGAAAGCTGTTTGTAACAAATCGGTCACGGCTGACTATATTTTTATTGTCACGAGAGGTTCCAAACAGGTTTCTTCATGTTTGGGCCTCGGAACAGTGACGCCAAACTTTCCGACCACGCATGCGTTTGGGAGAGCTCTCTGGCCTTGTAAGTTAAGTGGAACATGGGTAATTCCAGGGGAAAAAAACCATTCATCGACAGGATATCAGTCCGTATCAGGCCTCTTTGTAATGATAGCGAGTCATCGCCTAAACTGGTGTAAGAAAACCGGTTTCTCACTTGGTTCTTCTCTCGAGGCAAAAATGATTCACGCGAGACACGAGTCCCACGTTTGTACCGTTAGAGAAGAACCAAGGGAGAAACCGTTTCCTTTCACCAATGTCCACCAAGCAAACCTGAATACGAGCATATTCCTAGTCAATCAAGGGGTTCTTTTCCTGAACTCTTCAGTTATAATCTGTAGTTCTTTTTTGTCTACTAGCTATTATTATTTTGTTTTTATATTTCATAGGTATTTGCCGATCAGATAATAAGTTTTTATACATTGCCAGATAACTGTAATTCACTCTCAAGTTTAAGTTAATATTTTTTGCTTTTCTCTACAATAATGCTTAAAATATTATTGGTAAATATATCTAACTTAAAGACAATTTAACGTACTGAGATTTTGAAGTGGAATTAAACTAATTTATTTTAGAATACAGTAGCCATCGCTTTTTTGGGATCAGTATTAAATTTTTTCAAACATTTAATTAGATTAAATTACTTAGATAGGAATAAAATTACTTTTTCATAAGAAATTCACCGCATACATAATTCAAAGTACGATTGTCTGATAGTAAATACTGATGCATGTTTCGTGGAAAAAAACCTTAAATTATAATTTGATCAAAATTTAATTAACATGGGTGTAATTACACATGTTTATTTAATTTTTGAACCTATTTTTTATTATATTTAAATACATTACTTAACATATTAAATTATGTAAATTTGGTTTAGAAAAAAATAAAATTACATCATATCCCTAAAAGTATATATTGCCCATAATACTAAATGAGTAAAATTTGATGTATTGCTTCTTCTGCTATCACGTAAAAATCAATTTTTTTTTTTTGACCTTCCGGTTAATGGAGTCAGAAGTTTCATTGGATCAAAATGTACGTGACCCGATGTGATTCGTTTAAGCGTCGGCTAGTGTTCTTTTGATTTATTCTTAATGAAATTACTTATTATTTGCAATTTTTAGATTTGAGCGCAAGAATATCACAGGTTCAATCAACGTGTTCGAAATGTCAGGCATACCAAATGATCCTGAGAATGGCAATTACTGGATGATGTTTGTCAGCCCACCGAAGAGGCCAGAGATTATAACCTATACTGATAAAAGTACGTTTTATATGGGATTCACTGCAAAACATTTGGTGTAATATTACTCATTAAAAACGGTAGTATCAATTGCTGCGTTCAGTTTTACAGCATCTGTTACAGTATAAAGGGTGTAAACTTACACTAAATCTGTGAAAACTTACACCCCAAAAAATGAGTAAGATACTCTCCAAAGAAACGGAGTAAGGTTACTCTACGAAAACGAAGAAAAAAGTTATAGCAAAGATGTCACAATGAAATTTAACTGCTTTTACAATTTTATAACCGAATCAATGCTGGTACTATGGACTATGGTAATGTTACACAGTTTTTTGCAGTGTTACTTGAACACATTGCTACAATTATACTACTTTTTAGCTTCCACACAACGTTTATAACGGTAAAAAGTGGAAGGTATTATAATCGTTCAGTCCGTCCGTCTGTCGTCCAGTTTCACAGAAATAACCACATGTCCCACAGACAAGTGGGATACGTCATTTTGAAGCAAAAAATCAGATTAGGCTACATTCCAAATTTCATTAAAAAATTTAAATTAGAAGTTTATTTAAAATTTAAATAACTAAAAATTTAATCTACATTGAAATAACATGCAAATTCCATTTTCATTCAATATTTTCACTGTTGCCATTTCGTTGAACGTACGAGAAACTTTATTTAAAATAAAAATAAAACTTTTGAAATAATATTTATTTATGTGATCTAATTCAGTTTGGATTGTTGTAATATCACAATAGAGTTCTTTAGATGGTTTATTATATATGTATGAAGAAAGATGCATACAGAATTCTAACTTGGCATAAAAAATATGCAAAGTTTCGCTTTTATTTTTAAAGTATCAATTGCACTAACTATATATTTTTCGAACTGTAAATTAATTTAACAAACGATAAATAACTGAATTTTGGAAAGAAATGTAAATGAGAAATTGTGGCGACACACAAATATATTTATTACAAAAGATAACATTATTATTCTTCAAACTTCAAACAAATTTAGCAAACGATAAAGTCGAATTATTAAATCTGAGAAAGAAGATTAATGAAAATAATTAATTTTATCGTTTAAATGTTTAATTACAACTAGCTAAAGACTCTGTTTGGCGAATTTTTTCTTAGGTGTATAAATAGTTTGTTTCCTGTTGAGCACAAATGTTGTGTGGAAGCTGTTTAAGTGACAGATTCTGTAACAAACCTACTTGTTTATTTGTAATTTATTGCTTCATAGTACTTATTCAAAAATAACGTATTAAAATTTAGTAATCTGATCTATTTTTAGGTCCAGATGATTTAATAATGAAAGATGCACAGCATTTGGTCATGTGGTACAAAGGCCACCGCTTTTGAAGAAAAAGAATGACACAATAGTTTATCCGATACTTGAAATAAAGTTCTATCAATTTTTATGTAATATTTACAGTTTTTGTCTTAGTATTGTTTTTATGCCTGAAATAAAGATTCACTCACACTAAATTTTCTTATAGAAATACATTTTTTAGCCTACTTTTCTTTTTTTAATTCGAAAGAATTAAAACAAGAAGTTCATAAAGAACTAAAATAGCCTATTTTCCTGTTACTTAAATACTTACTGAAGTTCTAATCGGGAAAAAAACTAGGTTCCTAAAGTAAATATCATCAACAGCCGTTTCTACACTAGATTTATACACAATAGAAAAAAAAATCGAAACACAGCACCCAGCTATAATTTAAACTTCTAAAAGCCAAAATCAACTATTTTCCTTAATATTCGTTCGCAAATTAATTAAATATTATTTATCATCTGCTCGTGATTTATTTGTAGTTCGAAGAATAAATATTTATTAATAACAAAAGTAATGAAACTACTCCGAACTGCATTAAAAAACAAGAAATGTAAATTAAAACTAAGCATAATTGCATGCAAAAGTATGCCTTGCCGCTTTCTTGGTAGATAATGAATAATCAAAGAATCAAATTGTTCTACATTTTATGACGTCATTCCAAACTGATTCATGAAAATATTATTTTGCTTCAAATATGTTTAAATAAAGTTTCTCATGCCATTGTTGATTTGGCAACAGTGATTTAAATGACTCAAAATTGAATTTCAATGCTAATTCAATGGGAAATTCGCCGACAGATAGTAGATTTATGTCCGTCCGGATGTACAGACAGACGGACAAAAAGTATGAAAGTTGGGTATCTGAGGTCATAGCTTTCTAACAAAAAAAGAATTTTTAAGATCCGATGATTAGAACCGATTTTGGAAGGGGGTACAGACAGACAGACAAACGGACAGACATGCGGACAGACAGACGGACAGACCTACGAACAGACAGACAGATGGACAGACAGACAGTTTGACATCAACCGCATTTCAATACCTACAGTGATTTAAATGACTCAAATTGAATTTCAATGCTAATTCAATGGGAAATTCGCCGACAGATAGTAGATTTATGTCCGTCCGGACGTACAGACAGACGGACAAAAAGTATGAAAGTTGGGTATCTGAGGTTATAGCTTTCTAACAAAAAAAGAATTTTTAAGATCCGATGATTAGAACCGATTTTGGAAGGGGGGTACGGACGGACAGACGGACAGACGGACATCGACAGCATGTCAATACCTACTTTTTCATTTTTTAATTCTTTCGAATTAAAAAAAGAAAAGTAGGCTAAAAATGAAAAAGTAGGTATTGACATGCGGTCGATGTCCGTCTGTCCGTCCGTACCCCCCTTCCAAAATCGGTTCTATCCATCGGATCTTAAAAATTCTTTTTTTGTTAGAAAGCTATGACCTCAGATACCCAACTTTCATACTTTTTGTCCGTCTGTCTGTACGTCCGGACGGACATAAATCTACTATCTGTCGGCGAATTTCCCATTGAATTAGCATTGAAATTCAATTTTGAGTCATTTAAATCACTGTAGGTATTGAAATGCGGTTGATGTCCATCTGTCTGTCTGTCCGTCCGTACCCCCCTTCCAAAATCGGTTCTATCCATCGGATCTTAAAAATTATTTTTTTGTTAGAAAGCTATGACCTCAGATACCCAACTTTCATACTTTTTGTCCGTCTGTCTGTACGTCCGGACGGACATAAATCTACTATCTTTCGGTGAATTTCCCATTGAATTAGCATTGAAATTCAATTTTGAGTCATTTAAATCATGTTGCCAAATCAACAATGGCATGAGAAACTTTATTTATTTAAACATATTTGAAGCAAAATAATATTTTCATGAATCAGTTTGGAATGACGTCATAAAATGTAGCACAATTTGATTCTTTGATTATTCATTAATTATCTACCAAGAAAGCGGCAAGGCATACTTTTGCATGCAATTATGCTTAGTTTTAATTTACATTTCTTATTTTTTAATGCAGTTCGGAGTAGTTTCATTACTTTTGTTATTAATAAATATTTAATTATTCTTCGAACTACAAATAAATCACGAGCAGATGATAAATAATATTTCATTAATTTGCGAAAGAATATTATGGAAAATAGTTGATTTTGGCTTTTAGAAGTTTAAATTATAGCTGGGTGCTGTGTTTCGATTTTTTTTTCTAATGTGTATAAATCTAGTGTAGAAACGGCTGTTGATGATATTTACTTTAGGAACTTAGTTTTTTTTCCCGATTAGAACTTCAGTAAGTATTTAAGTAACAGGAAAGTAGGCTATTTTAGTTCTTTATGAACTTCTTGTTACAAGTGTTATGATGATTCATTGTTATGCTCGGGCTTGACAAGTTAGTTTTAATGGAAAGTGGAGCTATGTCGAACACTATAATATACTTGCCTGCCTAACCTATCTTACCTACCTGCCTACTTTTATTGGCAATAAATTGATGTGATTATTGTTTTCCTTTATTTTGTTAAATGGAAGATTTTGTGTATTCTATTGGAGTTAGAAAAAATATTAAAGCAGCACAACTTCCAAAACTCAAAAGAATGCGTTAGTAAGATGAAAAAAGTTATACAT
The DNA here is from genome assembly GCA_019343175.1 of Oedothorax gibbosus. NCBI lineage: Eukaryota > Metazoa > Arthropoda > Arachnida > Araneae > Linyphiidae > Oedothorax > Oedothorax gibbosus. The sequence continues at coordinate 37,735,748 of CM033280.1, forward strand.
GTATATCTTATACTAGTGAACTATAACCTCACTAGAAAAAAATACTAGACAAAAACTTGGGTCACCTGAGCTAAAAAAAATTGCACAAAAGTTGTTCGGATTATGAATGTCTTATGCAAACGTTAGAATTAAAACAATGAAAGTATGCATATCTGATTTGCAATGTATTAAAATCTTAAAAGATATTTTTGTTTTAATATTTGAAAAAAAATGTCTTTGCATTTGCAAATTTTAAAAATATGATCATAACAAATTTACTTGGCTATTTTAAATTTTTGGCATATTTTAAGTAGTTTTCACCTTTTTATTACATAAGAATATCACAATATGATCTATAAAATTGCTTTAAGGAAAAGTAAAAGAAACACAAAAAATTGCAAAAAATAAATAATAATTTTAATAAGGAAGAATCAATTGACCGTAATACATACAAAAAATACAATGCAATACAACAAATACAAATATTAATAAAATTTTGGAATCATCCATGCCTTGATTCAAATTTCAAAAAAGGATGCCAGGACAAAGTCAAAAGAACTATTTTCAGATGTCTAATAGGATCGAGATGCGAAATCAAGATCATTTAAATGTATAGCAAATTCTTTATAAATTATAGTGTCAACAACAATCAATTTATTACAATTCACACCTGGTAAGATGTTTCCTCCACAGTTTGAATCATCTAAGTAGCCATTTCACACAAACTTAAAAATAAGGGTATTAATTTCCAAATGTTTTCAAAAAGATTCGCGTTGCGGGATCTTAGTTTATTTGTTTAAACTTCTGTTGTTGTCCACTTCTTCCCTCTGTAAGGAGCTTTAACATAGCTAACTACGTTTTGTAATCTAAAACCACGGTCAAGTCATTAAAAGTGTTGTAACCTCAAATGTGCAAATGTATAAGTGTTCTATGGAGTGTTTAAAATCAAATGAGATCCTAAAATTAGTTCGAAACTCTATCAAAACACATTTTCAATCCTTGTAATTTTCAACAACACTGTATTCTACTATGTGATCTAAAGGTGTTTGAAATACGTTTCATAATATGCTACAAAAAAGTTCGCAATGTGATCCAAAAGTGAAATTCAACAAATCCCTTAGCAGAATACATTCCGAACGCTTTGGCAACGGTTCTGGAACGTCTTTTGAATTCGATCTATGCGACGGAACGCATGCGGAACACTATCGGAACACAATTTTCATGAAAGCGCGCTTAATCTATTCCGAATGTGTGTCCCGAGTTTGCAGTGTATTGGTAATTAGGAATTTGAAAATATTTACATTTCGAAATTAGAGTATTTGAATGTTGTACGTTTCTTGCATTTTATCTTTTTAATGTTTAAATTCGTTAAATTAAAAAAAATTATCTCAAAATTGGGTAATCATGAGAGTAACACTTCTTCAAGAATAGTTAAACAGAATACAATCTTACACACATTTTTGAAGTGTTAAGTTCCATAAAGAAATCCTTACATCTTGGACCGAAGGTACCCGCATTCACCGGTAAAAGTTTTTCAGTGGCCAATAATTAAATATAGCATAAAATGTATTCAACTTAGATTAAAACAAACGCTGTAATATTCATCCCCATAAATAAAAGAATAGAATAGAGTGTTTTATTTAGCTATTTTCAATATTTTTTGGGTGGTTCAGACCAAAGTTGGAAGAAATAGATTTTTTTTCATTAAATGGTCGTAAGAATACAAACGTCATTTGTGGTATTGCCAATATTAGAATGAATTTTTTTACATGAAATAAAAGACAATGTTTTCATCTTTCCAAAAACATAAAACAATTTAAGATGGGATCATTTTATGAAAAGAAATAAAGAAACAAAACTTTTTCTGACGCCTGGACCAAAGTTACCCTCCATGGCCAAAGATATCCGCTTCGACGGTAGTTGAGAAATTGTCTAATAATTGTTAAATATTACTTTTTTTTCAATTAAAATATAAATTATGAGAGAAAAACACCTTTGGCTAATTTTTTTGGGCAATAATTTGCTGCTTTTTTACTTCAAATTATAAAATAAAATATTTTATAATTTGAAGTAAAAAAAAGCAGCAAATCCTTACCAAAAATAGTAGCCAAATATGTTTTTCTCCCACAGTTTAGATTTTAATTAAAATAAGTAATATTTAATAATTATTAGACAATTGTCATTCTTTTGCATAAAAAGTGGTTAGTTTTAATTTACATATCTTCATTTATTAATGCAATTTGGTGATTATTCAAGTTTTTTTTCCAGCTAAATGGTGCTTTTGGCGATTTTTCTCCTAAGGTGAATAAATCTTGTAAGGAAGCTGTTCTAGGTGACAGTTACTGTTACTACCCCACTTGTTTTTTAAAATAAGAATTTCAGTAAGTATTGAAGTAAAAGGAAAGTAGGCTATTTTATTTCTGTTAGAACTTCTTTTTATCTTTTGTATAATGATTATAATTCTATTAAATGATAATTATTCGTTATTACAACTTTAGATAATCCGTTAATATACGTTATAAAAACTTTTATAATACCGTTCATAATGAAACGTGTTATGGCATTGTTCAACAATTTAAATACTTTGTAAAATACATTGTTAAATATCAAATAGTATGTATACATTAATTGTTTTAATCGGGCAGCACAACAATCAAAACTAACACTTAAAGTCTATGTTAGCTGTAACAATGATACTGCCAACAAAAGAGGAATCTGTTCCATTTGATAAAAATTTGCAAAAGCAAAGCATCAAAACTGTTATTGAGAAATAAAAATATAACTAATTCTTGATAATATTTAAACTTTGGAACAAAAATCATGCCAAAGTGTCTTAAAAATATCCTTAAAAACATGTAAGTGTATTTTAATATTCTTTTTATAAATTTTTTTTAAAAAGTGTAATACAACTTTCGAGACTTATGCTGTTAAAGAATGGATCTGTTAGAGTTAATCGTATGTTAGGTTATATGGTGAAAGATCAAGACTTTTAATGCTTACTAAGTGTGCCAAAAATAGTTATTTAAGCAACTAGTGCCGAAAATAATACCTTATTAAGCGAGGGGCTTTTATTTCACGAGACCGTAGGTCGAGTGAAATAATGACAAGAGCTTAATAAAGTATTATTTGGCACGTGCTTGCTTACAATATTTTTAGCCTACTTTTCTTTTTTAATTCGAAAGAATTAAAAAAATGAAAAAAGTAGGTATTGACATGCGGTCGATGTCCGTCTGTCTGTCTGTCTGTCTGTCTGTCTGTCTGTCCGTACCCCCCTTCCAAAATCGGTTCTATCCATTGGATCTTAAAAATTCTTTTTTTGTTAGAAAGCTATGACCTCAGATACCCAACTTTCATACTTTTTGTCCGTCTGTCTGTACGTCCGGACGGACATAAATCTACTATCTTTCGGCGAATTTCCCATTGAATTAGCATTGAAATTCAATTTTGAGTCATTTAAATCACTGTTGCCAAATCAACAATGGCATGAGAAACTTTAATTATTTAAACATATTTGAAGCAAAATAATATTTTCATGAATCAGTTTGGAATGACGTCGTAAAATGTAGCACAATTTGATTCTTTGATTATTCATTATTTATCTACCAAGAAAGCGGCAAGGCATACTTTTGCATACAATTATGCTTAGTTTTAATTAACATTCTTATTTTTTAATGCAGTTAGGAGTAGTTTCATTACTTTTAGCTTCCACACTACGTTTATAACGTAAAAAGTGGAAGGTTTTATAATCGTTCAGTCCGTCTGTCTGTCCGTCTGTCTGTCACCCACTTTCACAGAAAGAACCACAAGTCCCACAGACAAGTGGGATACGTCATTTTAAAGCAAAAAATCAGATTAGGCTACATTCCAAATTTCATTAAAAAATTTTAATTAGAAGTTTATTTAAAATTTAAATAACTAAATTTTTTTATCTACATTGAAATAACATGCAAATTCTATTTTTATTCATATTTTCACTGTTGTCATCCACAAGTCCCACAGACAAGTGGGATACGTCATTTTGAAGCAAAAAATCAGATTAGGCTACATGCCAAATTTCATTAAAAAATTTAAACTAGAAGCTTATTTAAAATTGAAATAACTAAAAGTTTAATCTACATTGAAATAACATGCAAATTCCATTTTATTCAATATTTTCACTGTTGCCATTTCGTTAAACGTACGAGAAACTTTTGTTAAAATAAAAATACACTTTTGAAAAAAGATTTATTTATGTGATATAATTCGGTTTGGATTGTTGTATTATCACAATAGAGTTCTTTTAATGGTTCTATATATATGTATGTAGAAAGATGCATAGAGAATTCTAACTTAACATAAAAAAAAAATATGCTAAGTTTCGCTTTATTTTAAAGCATCAATTGTACAAATTATAAATTTTTTGAACTGTAAATTAATTTAACAAATTATAAATAAGTGAATTTTCGAAAGAAATGTAAATGGGAAATTGTGGCGACAAAAATATTTATTAAAAAAGATTACATCATTATTCTTCGAACTTCAAACAAATTTAGCAAACGATAAAGTCTAATTATTAAATCTGAGAAAGAAGATTAATGAAAATAGTTAATTTTGGCGTTTAAAAGTTTGAATTACAAATAGCTAAAGGCCCTGTTTTATTAGAATTAAATCACATTTGCCATTCGCAACAATCTCTCGAGAAACTTTAATTCTTTTAGACAATAAATTAAAATAAATTTATTTTTGCAACATCGATCAGTTTGAAATGACGTCAAATATATTTCACTACGGAATCCTTGTATGGTGATATGAAATGTTTTCATTCTATTTAAAAGCGAGGAATATGACATATTTATTCTTTAAAATATAAATTAATTTTTGCAAACGATAAGTAATAATTATTGAATTTTCGAAATAAAATAAATGAAACTAGCCAAATTTAGCTTGTAAATGTTAAATATAGAATTAATGTTGTGTTTGGCGCGTTTTTTCCTGTTAAACACAAATATGTGGAAGCGAGTAAAGTGACAGATTCTGTTACAAACCTACTTGTTGTTATTAATAAATATTTAATTATTCTTCGAACTACAAATAAATCACGAGCAGATGATAAATAATATTTAATTAATTTGCGAAAGAATATTAAGGAAAATAGTTGATTTTGGCTTTTAGAAGTTTAAATTATAGCTGGGTGCTGTGTTTCGATTTTTTTTCTAATGTGTATAATCTAGTGTAGAAACTGCTGTTGATGATATTTACTTTAGGAACCTAGTTTTTTTTCCTGGTTATAACTTCAGTAAGTATTTAAGTAACAGGAAAGTAGGCTATTTTAGTTCTTTATGAACTTCTTGTTTTATAATAACGTGCAAAAAAGTATTTCTACCAATGAGTGATTTTCATGAGATCATTTAGTTTCCATGGCGATATTCGAAAATGCAAAGTAGTAAAAGAAAAGTTGTAAAATAATTTTCTATTGTGAATCAAAATAGTATTGTTTGGCGTGAAATTTGTGTTCTTACTTTTGTCTTATTTAATTTCCTTTAATAATTTTTGTAGTACTTGTAGTTTCCATGGAGATATTAGAAAATGCAAAAGTACTGAACCAATAGAAATAAGTGAGTTTAATGACATTATTTAGTTTCCATGGAGATATTCATTACATCATTTTGTTTTTCTACCAATCAGATACTCTTATTTACTTTACCACACTAGTGCCGAAAGTACTACTTTCGGCTCTGTACGTAACTGTCTGTGACGTAAGCACGTAAAGTGTCATTTTCGCAACGATTTATGAATGAATATGATATAAAAAAGTGAACTTTTTTGCACGTTGTTATAACAAGTTTATTTGCAAAGTAATACATGCTATTCTTTTGAAAAGGAAAATTTTCTATCTTTTAATTTGCCTCGATTTCATTACGTTTTTAACAATAAAATATCAAATCGCATTTCATTGCAAAATAAACCTCAGAAATACTAATTATTACATATTTTTTAATAAGTTTGTAAGTACAAGAACAAGGTATTAGTTTCCAAACTAAAATTTCATGTTTTAACATATACTGATCCATAAGTCATTGCATATAAAACAGAAATCAACCTATTGCAGTAACGTAATAAACGTGGTATGGTTCGCGACACTGGCTGGTACTACAATTTAATAGTACAATGACAGCTTACCTCTTGAAAAATATAACTAATAATTAAACATTTATTTTTCAGATTTCCGCGTTTAAATAGTGGTCATGTTGGACCATTGGTTAGAGCTTCACCAAAGAAGTATGCGGTAAGTAAATGCTTTTTAAAAATACGAAACACTGTACATCCATAAGTTATTAATTTCTAAATTTTTCTTTGTAAATAAAAGTTTATAAACTTAATTTTTTTACGACAATATTTTTTGACTCATTGGGATTAAAGTTTTTAGTGTTGATGTTTTTAACAAAATATCTACTACAAATAATTTATATTTCTAGTTATTTTTATCTAGTAACTACTTCTTGTGGTAACATAATTTTCGATGTAAAATGTTCATGATGTGCCAGGTATTACTAGACAAGACTTAAAAGTAAAATTGTGTCAACTCTCTTAATTAATTTATCCGGTAAATTTGATGCCAACAAAGTATTAAACACGTTTAAAACACGAAATTCTAAATTTTTACGATTTTAAATAAGTAAAAGTAATTTAAAACAAGTAGAACATCTCTAAAAATTACTTATTATAAAGTAGTTCTACTGCATTTGCATCATCCACCTCCTCTTTTTATTAAAAACGAACAGAAGCTTTTGACCAGTGTACAAAACCTTAAATAAGTTAGCACATTTGAATTAAGATATTGTTTGTATTAAAATTTAAAAGTAGCTAAAAATTAAAATTTCGTTATCTTTCAGGCTCAACTTACCATTATGGACTTCAATGTCTTAAAAAAAAATAACTTTCGAGGTAAGTATTTCTCTTCAATATTCTTTATTAATTTTCAGATTTCAATTTAACATCGATCTGTTAGTTTTATGTAGTTAAATTGTCATTTTTCATTTAATAAATTGTCATTTTTCATTTAATTAATTGTCATTTTTTATATGATGATAATCGAGGGCTTAAACAATTCTATCATTCTAATTTATAAAATCAGTTTATTTATTTTTATTTTTAATCTACAATTTTACAATAAAATATTCAAGTCAATTTCAAAAGGTGGAATCATTGAGTCCTGTAAGCCAGCTACATTTATCATATAAAAACTGTCTGAAAAAATATTCAATCAATATTTTATTCTAAAATTATAGATTGAAAATATTCAAACCGGTTTTAGAAAGTGGAATTGTAGGGACGTTTAAGCCAACTACATTTACCATATAAAATCGTATAGTAGTAATAAAATATTTATTTCAGGAAATGTCTAATCCTCCTTTCAACAAGGAAAATACCCCTAATGTGGATGTCTTCAAGGACCAGCACAACTTTGTAAGTATACTTGCTATTACAGTTATTCTCTAGTTGACCATTCCATTCTACAATACAGTACAAAACACTTTTCAATATCTTTCTGATATTTTGTTATCAATGATATATTAAATGGTCATTAAACAATATAGCTTTATACTTGAGACGTTTACTAGTATCAATACTTCCAATTGATATTCATTGATACACCAAGTAGGAAGATACTATATGGGATTTTAATTGGTAAAAATTAAAGTTATTTTTTTAAAATTGACAATACATTAACTATACTACATTAAGAGGGTTTTATTGATTAAAGAATATATGTAATATATTGACTTCCAAATTTTTTTAAAAAAATTCAATGTCAGTAACTTAGGATTAATAAACAAGTCGGGTGAAATAACATGAAAAAGTAAGAATTTGAAAATGTTCAGTTCTTTGTTTTGAAAGCTCTTAATGCAGTATACTTAATTTAAATAATTACGATAAGTGAATCAGTTGTTTGAATAAGGAAGTAACTAAAAAAATACGATTTTCAAGAAATTGAAAAACACTTTCTGAATCCGTTATTTCTGAATGTTTTTTTTAAAAATTTTTAAGGATATAATCTTTGACTTTTTGAAAAAAAAAATTAATCGAAAATTGAAAATCGGGGAGTTATTTCCTTATTCGAAGTAGCGAAAATTCATAACTCAATTTAAACCATAAGCGTCTTTTTTTTTGTTATTTTTTCTATAGGGAAATATGAATATATGTTTTAAGATAATATTAAAAAAAACGAATTTCAAAGTTTTGGTTAGTCATTACCTTATTCAAGCAATTGTGAATTGTAAATTAAATTATGAATACAAATTTAATATTTTTTTTAACGTAATTAAACTATAAATACGTTTCAGGTCACCAATTGGGCTGTGTCCGAGATCTTGTCTTTTCAAGTGGCCAAAAATCGGGCCAATTTAATCTCGTTCTTCATCAAATTAGCTATAGAGCTTCATAAAATGAACAACGTGAACTCACTTGTCGCTATCCTTGTTGCACTTCGGACTACCGCCATTCATAGGCTCACACAGACATGGGAAGTAAGTCATAGTTCTTTTTTTTATTCTTAAGGGGGAATGGGCGGGCTGGAGCGGGGGTCTCCAAAGCAAAGTACATCATGTTAATCCAATGGCGAAAAAAATATTTTCTCTGCCACATTTCTCCGGCTGTATTGAATATTTTTCAAGGGATTTTTTTATATGATGCATGTAAGCTACTTAAGGTCCGACAATCCCAACTTTTGGGAAATGGGTTCGAATATTTTTTATAATTTTTAATAAATAATTTTACACAAAATATTCGAAGCAATTTCAAAAAGTGAGATTATAGAGACCTGTAAGTTATCTACATTTATTATTTTTAAAAAAAAGTTTGTAAAAATATTCAATACAGCCGGAGAAATGTGGCAGAGAAAATATTTTTTTCGCCATTGGATTAACACTAATGCACTTGAGTTTGGAGACCCCCGCTCCAGCGCGCCCATTCCCCCTTAAAACGCTCATCCTTGTACTGTAAAAAATCAGAAAGCATAAAAATCGAAAAACGTTTCTGAATAGAAAGAGCAACTAGGGTGCATGTAATTTTCAGAAATTTCGAAAACCACTTTCTGTAATATTCAGAAATATTTTTCAGAATTTCAAAAACAAATCTACTATATTCCAGCACATATCCGATTCATCGGATTACTGGAAATGCTAAACTAATAATAAGTTTACCTTGTTTAATTTGAGGCACTCAATAGGACAGTGTTCCGTTCTTTATGTCAAAGAAAATACATATCTTTCTCTCGAATCTCGATTGAAGGCATTTTTTTCAACCTTGAAACTCCTTTTTTTTTAATCTTTTTCATGCAGCTTAAGATTGAATGGAGGCAATAGCCAGGCCTCCAAACCGAAGTCTTCTTCTCTGTGTTAATCCTATGAAAAAATAATTTTCTAAACAAAATGACTCCGGTTGCATTGAATATTTTTACAAGCGTTTTTTTATATGATAATTATAGCTGGCTTAAACAACTCTATAATTCTACTTTATAAAATCAGTTCGATTTTTTTTATTTTCAATCTATAATATTACAATAAAATATTCAAGTCAATTTCAGAATGAGGAATTACAGAGTCCTGTAAGCGGGCAACATTTATCATATAAAAACAGTTTGAAAAAATATTCAATGAATATTTTTATTGTAAAATTATAAAGTAAAAATAAAAAATATATTCGAACTGGTTTTAGGAAGTGGAATTATAGGGACGTTTTAGCCAGCTACATTTATCATATGAAATCGTATTAAAAAAAATCAATACAGCCTAAGTAGTTTGACTTAGAAAATTATTTTTTCCCGTTAGATTGACACAAAGCGAAGACTTCAGATTGGAGACCCGGCTACATCTCTTATTCCCTCTTAAAATGTTTTTGGAAGTCCATATGAAACTATGGCATTTTTACATCACATAATATGCTTTTTAATTTTCAAATTTGCAGTTTTTAATTAACCTTTATTTTCTTTTCAGTTAGTCCCGAAAGCCTTAAAAATAAAGTTTGAAAAGCTGTGTCATCTCATAGAGAGTGATTTCAACATGACGGAATTAAGACGTCTACAGGACGATATGAAAATCCCTTGCCTTCCATATATAGGTTCGTTTGTGTTTTTTACTTAAATTTTTTTTTGTAAATATGTCTAATTTAAGTAATAATAATAGACGTTTTGTCTAAGTTAAATGAATTGGATAACTTAATTTTATTATGATCAAAAACACATCCGACATAGCATTAATACTAAAAAAAATTCTATTATTTTTAAATATTACAAAAATATTTTTACAATTTCAATTGAGTAATGGGTTACCAAAATTTCTTTTTTAATAATTTTAAAAAACGGAACGCCGTAATATAATTGCTAAATAGAACTATCTATCAGACGTTGCCACTTTAAAAACCGAAATATAACTATGAAATTTAAATAATGTATGCTTTTGCTGTGTAAAAGTATTATGTTATAAACAAGAAAATTATTGAATCTGTATGCGCGCATAAAAAAAAACTTTAGATTTTTAATTTATTTATATTATCTTTACAGCTGGATATCAATCCGATGTAATCAAAGTGGAAGAGATGTTAAAAAAGTTTCCCAGAGGTGAGGCGGAAAAGGCGGAATTGTGCCGCAAACAAATGTTAAAAATATTCTTTCCTATTCAGAAGTGTCAAAATTCCAATTATGGTAAGTGGGAAAGACTATACAAAGATCCTTTTAGTAATATTTTTAGTTACATTTTTACATGTTAAAACTATTTTTACCCTTAAATAATTTAGCATACACCTTATTTTCAAATCTAAGGATTATTGTAGATTATATTTAGATAATTTTTAAGATTTACAAGCCCTAAATTAAATTTAAGAAGTGATCATATTTGAGAGTATCGCTCCTTTTAAATTTTCTAAATAATTAAAAATTTTAAAATATCACGAACAACGTGGTTTAATTATATACTGTTTTAGTACAAAATGCTTTTAAGAATTTATTATATTGCATTAACTTTGTTATTTATTTTTAAAAAAAAATATTTTTAGATCACCTGAAAAAAAATCCACTTATAGAAACTTACTTTAACGTTATTGGAGAAAAATTAGACATCTTCAAAATGACAGCGCAAGAGCAAAACAACTTTACTTTTAGGTAAGTAATTGATACTCAAATTATATATATATAAATCTTGTTGATAATTTTTCTCTCAATGTCATCTTCGTTAATTAACCTAAGCACTAAAAAACTTTTGATTACTTTTTGTTGAACTTAATTTTCTTTTAAAGTTGAGAGCAGGGTACTGACATCGAGGAAATTTTCGTTTGTCAAAAATCCTTTTAAAATCCGGTTATAATTATTTTATTTTCTCTAAAAAATCTTCTTTATAGTTTTTTAATTCACTTTTTAGTTTGAGAAAATAAAATCAGATAACTATATTTCATACTTTTTGTCGGTTTCCGTTCATACTCCTGTACTTACTATAAGAGTTTTTGTGAATAATAAAGTAAAAGGAAAGTAGGGTTTTTCACTTCTTTCGTAACTTCTTGTTGAACCAAGAACTTATCCTCAGTATTCAAATCAATGCTCTTTTTGTTTAAGTTAAATTATATCTATTAGTATTAATGTGCTTTCTAATTTGCTTGCAGGCTGTCTAAAGATGTCGAGCCATGAACAAAATAAAAGCGATTGAGAGGAGGGGGAGGAGGGTAAAACTTTCGTATTGAATAATGAAATATAGAGAAAGTTTTGAAATAGATATTTTTACATGGTTAAGAGTACTGATGTCAACACCATTTACTAAAAGTAACTAAGTGTTGTACACCAGCAACAACCTATGACAATGACAAGCGAAACACGGCATATAGAAAAGTGCCTTTCGGGTATGGATAGCTTTGAACCTTTTGAAGAGTCAAGTCTGCGAATCAGTTCTCGTACTTTATCATCAATCAGAATCCATCTGGTGCTCTTCTTTCAAAGCACCGTATCGCATTTGTTCATGGTTGTTGTTTTCTACGTCCGGCAGAGTTATTGGGCTTTGTGTGTGGCTCTGAAAAAGAGTTTGATGATATAAAGTTCAAGTGAAGGAGGTCAACTGTTGTCCTCTTCAAAATGGGAAACCTCTGAGGAGCCAGCTAACACGTGACAGTGTATGTGGAGAGAAAGACTCCCAAAAAAATTTCATGATTCTTCGAGCTGAACAGCTACACCTTGATCTTAAGAGGCTGCGAAGAATCAAGTCTTTGGAGTGTCAAATTTTGGACAACTTCTAAAGAATCGTCCTGTTTACATGAGGTGCTACATGTCCTGACCTGTGTGGATACAAGATTTAATATGGAGTATGCAGATCCCGTGTTCCTTCAGGGCTGCTTTCCTCCGGTGATGAAGTTCAAAGAGAATATGTCCTCTTCAAAATGGACGACCTCTGTAGAGCCAGCAGTGATAAGACGTCTCAGTGTACGTGGAGGAAAAGGCTCTAAAAAAATGATTCTTCGAGTAGAACAGTTACATTTATATCTGAAGAGATTGCGAAGGATCAAGTCGTTGGAGTGTCAAATTTTGGACAACTTCTAAAGAATCATCTTGTCTAAATGAGGTGCTACATGTCCTGACCTGTGAGGATACAAGCCGAAATATGGAGTCTTCAGAGCCTGGGTTTTTCATAGCCGCTTTCCCTGATGATAAAGTTCAAAGAAAGCATGTGATGAGCCTAGCAGATAGTATTGAAAATGTTGAACAAAATTCTTGAATTTATAGGATCGTGTTATTGTTATTTTTTTTGTAAAACTGGTCCCATATTTTTTGCTTTTTTCCCTAAATAAAACAGTTTTTTTTGGCTTGAATTGTCTCTTATTTGATAATTTGAGTGTGAAATGTTTAAACATAATGTTGTTTTACAGAAGCTGATAATCTCAGAATAATTATATTTAACAAAACTTTTATTAATCAGACAACATCACATTCTTACATTCAGTAAATTTGGTCAAATTAAAAGCAGATTTCTATTTCTAAGTACTTGATATTAATGGAATTGTCCCGTATGCAATTGAAGAAACTGAAGTATGAGGGTTAAGCGTTCCTATATGCTTTAATTTTATTAAAAAAACTTCATTTTTAGGTTACAAGCTGCACTTTTCAATTGTTGATGCAGCAATTACGATTTAAGTTCCAAAAAAGCAATGGAATTAAATGGAAGAATAGTCAATCTACAATTATAAATGTGTCAGTTTGGTCGTACTGACAGACATAAAGTATGAAAGATAGGTTTCTGATGTTATACCTTTCTAGCAAAAAAATAAAATGTAAATATTCGACGGACAGAACCGATTTTGCTAGCAGGCTACAGACGGATGGACAGTAGGACATCTCCAGCGAGCCAATACCTACTTTTCCAATTTTTTTAAAAACTGTTTATTCGAATTAAAATAAAAACTAAAAATGGGATCATCAAAACCGTACTTGTAATTGAACTTATCGTAACTTATGAGGAAATCTTTGGTACTTAATACAGAAATTTTTCGCATTTACAAACCGTTTTCCATATTTCCGAAATTTTCCGTTGTATTTCGGCAACTTATTTGCTAGTTTAAAATTGTACATTTGACAACGATCTATGTACTGGATATAATGCTCAATATTAAGAACTGAGTCACTAATTCAACATAACTAACCCCGAAGGGCTCAAATATTACACTTATGGAAGAATCACCCTGTAATACTACATACTATATTAGTGACTGCTATAGTAATTCATTGGTCATACAAAAATACTTAGTTTATTGCTGTCAGTATACATATTTTGTTGTGTTTTAAAATAGATAAACAAAAAATTATGGGGACTTTTTTGTCAGAAAATTGTAAATGTAGGGTGACTGACTATACGTACTGCATAAAAAACTAAACTGTACTGCAAATAGCAGTACAGTTTAGATTTTTTTTTCAACTATCTGGCTATAAAAAATGCAAATACTCACCGTTTTATTTATTATAGTTTTTTCAAACAAAAACAACATACAGTCCCTGGACAAATTATTAGACGCACTGTATTTTTTTAGTAATTTTATGTTTTTTAAGAGTTTTATGCAATAATGGTATATTTAAATTACAGTATTATTGATTTTTATTTAAAAGAATTGTTGTAGACTACATATTTGTATTTATTTTAAGATAATTATGATTAGTTATGATTAAGATTAATTTATATTAATTATTTATTGTAAGATTATTTATGTGTGGAATCATCATCCTCAAATGCAGGAGACAGTACAGTCTTGCATTGATAGCATGCCCCGCAGAATTAAAGGTTTGATAGCGGCTAAAGGTGGCTCAACTAAATATTGACTTTTACTAACATTAATTTCCCTTTTCTTTAAAACTTAATAAACGTACGCTTTTCTAAATTAATGCTGTTTTATTTATGTCAAATAAATCGGTAATTGATTGGATAATATAAAAATAAAAAACAAATCAATTTAAAATAATAAAACGGTACAATATCACCCGGAAATTAATATTTTACATGAAATCTTGCAGTGCGTCTAATAATTTGTCCAGGGACTGTATAGCTCGAACTAAAAAGAGATACGGACTTTTTGTACACGCGTTCCTAGTACAGCTGGGGAAAAAAACGATTCACCCCTCGTTTCTCGGCTGCTATTGATCAAGAGATTTTGTGAAAGGTGCCATTTTTCAGGAAAAAGCGTAAGGAATTGATTTCCGGCATTAAAAATTGTATAAGGGGTCGTCTACATATTGAAATTAGTACCAACTTTGAAAATTCCAATGTCAACACCCAATTTTTTTACATAAAAATGTTCAGCACCTTCAAAATACCCCATGTATAAAAAAGAATGATTTATTTTGCATTATTTGCTGAGATATTAAAGCATTAATTTTAAACTCGTTTAGGGGGAAATCTCCAAAACGAAAAAGGTAATATTTAGGTTGTGTCTCTTCAAAATGACAAGCTAAGAAAAGGGTAACATAATTTCGCCAACGGATGCTAGAATTTAACTTTCTTCACTAATATTGTGATTTTTTTGACGTTTTTTTTTAAATTTTGGATTTTAAAATTCAGAAATAAAATAAAGGCTAGAAGAGGAAAAGTTTTAATTTTAAATTAAGTCACATATACGGTTATTTATAACGAACAGATTTTCATATGCGATTAGTTACAATCAGATTGACAAACATGATTATTACATTTATGTTTTAAATTTTTTATGCAAATTTTTGTTTCATTCATATTGCTACAAAAGGTTTGTTTAAAATTTGACGCACTTTATCGGTAATATAAATCACGTATTACAAAACGAGGGTTGCGATTAACACGATATTTAAGGAAAGCAAAATAAATTATGCAGAATGATTTGGCAATGGTTTTTAACCAAGGCAGTGGGCACTAATAATTTTAAATAATCAATGTGGTAACAATGAAATATACTAAAAACCAAATTCCAATAATATTTTAGGGTATTTAGTTTTTAATATTAAACATACTTTTTGAAATTGTATTGGAAATAACATACATTTAAAAACATAGTAATCGATATATTTTAATGTTAATTATACAAACAAAATACATTGTATGCACTTGAAACAAGAAAAGTTTTTAGACATTTGACAGACATCAATAATTTCAATAAACATTAACAAATAAACGCTTTTCAACCACCAAACGATAATGCAAGTTAGGATCAAATTTGCCAAGTAATTTTTTACACGGTCCCTAAAATTCGTTTTTTCCAGTTTTTTTTTACAAACTCGGCAAATAATTGTTGTTGAATTTAAAAAATTCGGTATTTTGGTTCTACTTGATCTACTTTATCGATTTTTGCAAAAAAAAAAATTGGGGTTGCTATTCATGTTTTATTTTTTCTTATTTAAATTTAAATAAAAAAATATTAAAAATGAAAAATTGATGAAAAAACTTTTGTGATTTGTTTTTGGAAGATTAAGAAGTATATAATGAAAAAAATTCTTTGTTTAATTCATTTTATTTGTGGAGGTATGAATAAAAGTTTGTTAAACTTTTTTAACATTATGGGCATTTAACTTTGAATGCTTATATCTCAACAAATAATACAAATTACTTAATTTTCTTTTGTATCTGGGGTATTTTGAAGATGATAAACATTTTTACATAAAAAAAATAATTGGGTGCTGCCATTGGATTTTTCAAAGTTGGTACTCGTTTCAATATGTAGACGACCCCTTATACAATTTTTAATGCCGGTAATCGATACCTTACGCGTTTTCCTGAAAAATGACATCTTTTACAAAATCTCTTGATCAATAGCAGCCGAGAAACGAGGGATGAATCGTCCCCCCCCCCCCCCCAGCTGTACCTGTCAAGCATCTGGCGTCATAGTTAAGTTTTAGAGCGAATCTGCGCAGGCGCAAAGGGTAGCTGCCATAGGACTTAATTTTAAAATTTTAGAAATAACGTTATGCGGTATTACGTTTTAGTACATTTAATTGTATTGATTATTGAGGGGTAATTGCAAGTCGTGTAGTGATACACACCCCTAGATTTCTTTTATTTAAAATAGTTGAGATTTCGGGGTTAAGGTTGAGGTTCTATCTTACTACTCGGTTCAATATTTTACTTTAACATTCTTTATATCAGAGTAGTACATGAGTCCGCAAGTCCATCTCGATATCTCTTTCTGTCGAGTGCTGTTTCCCTTGCCAACCCTCAGCTCGTCCATCCTATAAAGTTCCTGCCTCGAAGAGTTGAGTTGAGTAGAATTATCGTCGCACTGGCGATACACGAGGGCTATTGACCATAGAGGTAGGAAAGACAATAGAGAGGTCCATGTTATGATGCGACAGTAAGCACAACACTATTGGAAGCCAAAACCTAGAGCGTGCATCTTGGGATACCTCGGTGCCAGTACGTTATGCGCAGTAGCTCGAAAAACCTGACAGCCCTGCTTCAAACCATTTGAACTCATAGAGCCCTCTACCTCTCCTTCCTACTTCTATGCTATTGACAAGGAACGTCGTCATTTAGAACCACAGTTTTGGGCCGTGGATAGCCTAGTGGTTAAGGCCTCGTTCTCGGAATCAGAAGGACCCACGATCGAGTACCGACACCACTGAAGACCCACCGAGTATATGCGGAGTACGTGCTTGTTAAATCTGTGGGTCTGTAAGTCCTGTGGGCCGTCATGGCGAAGTTTCCCAAGGGTACAGGTCCCTGGAGACTATTTCCCTCCCCTTCAGGGACATGTCTAAATTGTGGAGGTGGCGATAGATGGCAGCATCTGTCACTTATGTGTGTGTGTTGTGTGTGTCTGTCTTACTTGACGAAGGTTTATAAGCGGGTCTTTGACCAAGCACACAAACCTGAATATATATCTACCAACCAACCACTTTTAAGTGAACGCCTCTCACTCGAAATGTGATTTGTCTCTAAGTCATTTTCGGTAAATGAGCGGTGTTTTCCTAAGACATTTTGTTTTGGATGCATGGGTAACCTCATCCTTTATTCATACCATGGGAAAATAGGGAAACTTTAACGGATAAGATCTTTAAATGCCTACAGTAACTCATTATAAAAAGTTATTTTCACATCTAGTTTAAAGTCAATATTAAATAAATTAATAAAAAAATAGACAAGTTACAGAATATATTTAAAACACATTTTCGTTGCGTACTTTCTGCATGCTGAAATTCTAATCTCTCGATAAGAACTTGGTAAGTAAGTCATGGCAAAAGGAACAGCTGTTGTCTAACTTTGGTGTCACCTGGAAGTTTTTTTTTTGGATTAGGTTAAAAAACTAAACAAAAAACACTGCGATTAAAAGGAACACTTCAAGGATCCCGAAATATAAACTGATAAAGAACATTTCTACTCGAAAGAGCAAGCATCTTTTGACGAATAACTTATTCATTATCAAATTAAAAACAAGATTATTTTTATAAATTATCAATGAAATTTCACTACGGAACTATATAAGTATAAAGATTATGGCATTAATTCAGCTTTCCATTTTAGTTTATAAGACTAAAACATATTAAGCACAATCATGAGGTTGCTGATATATCTCTTGTTTATACTCGGGTGTCAAACAGGTATGTATGCATTTTCATTAGAGTACTACGATTATACATACTCCTTTCAGGCGAAAGTTTCTGTATATGGAGGGTGTATTTGCAAAACTTACATTCTCCAATGTATAGCTGAGATATAGTGCTAGCTCATTCATTGGTGATTTCGTCCAATTGAATTTACCATTATCAAAAGACGCCAATGAACGGGCTGGACCCTAAATCATAGACTTACTTTGGAGAATGTGAGTTTTGCAATTACACTCTTCTGTGGACTGATGGATATATGGAGGGTTCAGATTACAAGTGAACCAAGTCCACTATGGACTTGGTTCACTTGTAAAATAAGTAGAGAATTCAGAATACAAGTGAACCCTCCATATACTGCTTTAGTATAGTTTGAAGAGTATAGTTTTTTATATTAGTTTATAAAGTTATAATTTGTTGTCATATATGCGAAACCTTCGGATACTGCAAAGTTTTTCTAATAATTTAACAAACATTTCTATAAATGTTTATTAAATTAAAGGAATTAATTATTGATTAAAATTTTATTAGAATTTTCAGTTTAACTTATGAAAGAATCAAGCGGTCTTTTCCTGGGTATCTGTTTTTAAGTTGTTGCAGTCTTGATTGAAAGCGGTTTTCACTGCAGTTACTGTTAAAAAAACACTTTCAAAATGCTAGGAAGAAAATCTATTGGTGAGGAACCCTACACAGAGATTTAAATAGAAATATATGATGATTAAAATTTAAATAGTTAGAAAAAACTCACATTAATCACCGAGAAATGCGTAGAAATTATTTCTGCAGTTTGGAAGATTTATTACCTGAAGTCTTGAATAAGGGAAAGGGTCCTTTTGTTTTTAATTTTGTAACAGCTACTTGAAAACCTCACAAGACCTGATTTCTGGCAGGGGAATAAAAGGCGCAAGTGCCAAGAGACTTCATTTTAATGGGGCTCCAAATTTTCCTCAGGGACGTAGTGAAATTTTTGCTCAATATAACTGCCCCAAACGTAACTTTTTAATATGAAATGTGCCAAAAAATATAAATTCATGAAAAGTTGACTATAAAATTATGTTTAAACTCATAATTACATGCTAAAATCAAGCAGAATTACTATTTTTTATATTAAACATCCTGACAATTTGAAAAAGTGTCTCTTTGATGATCATAAAAGTGGGGAAATTATTAGACAACGCCGAGTAATTAATGGACACTCTTTCGAACTATAGTTTATCATCTTCAAAATCCATCTATATCCTTTCAATCAAATAAATATTTAAGTTGATTTTGGAAGACAACACAAAAACTATGAACTATATTTTCGATTAATGTCAAGAGTTACATTTCTAAGATCAAGTAATTTCAAACGTAATTAAAACCAAGAATATTTTTGAATGCACAGTAATATTTCAGTGTTAGGAAATATTTTTTTATTTACTTTGTAGTTTGTTAATCATTTAGGTAAAATTTTCATTCATTTAATTTCACTAGACCGCAGTTCCAAATTGCAAGGCTCGTCGCCAAAAGCCCTCGTGTAGCTCTAATGCGACATTAATTTAACCAATACCAAAATTATCATTTGAATCGGTTTTTTGAATAATGAAATAACTCCAAAAATGCAATTTTCGGGGAAGTGAAAAAAACTTTCTAAATCTGAATATTTTCTTAATTTTTTTTAATTTAAAGCTAATACAGTACTTAGTTAATTTAGATAAGTTATTTTGACTTTTAGAAAAAAATAATTTAACAAAAAGTCATGGAGTTATTTCCTTAATCAAAGTATCGACATTTTGTAGTTCTAAAACTTGGTAATAGTAAATTTTAAAGTACTAATAAGATGTGTGTTTCATAGTTAATATTTAAAATGTCTAATAATGTATTGGTTATGAAAATTTATTCTATTAATACTCAAATTTGACGTTGGTTGGTTGAAAAGGTTAGCTGGATTGTGAAATTTGACGTTTTTACACATAATTTTAATATAACTTGAATTCGAATGAAATAATTACACATTAGATTACATTAAATTTTGATTCTAATTATAATAGGATATTTTAAGTCAGATCATTGTGTGTAGTAGATCAAATAGTAATGAAGTTCTGATCAACAGTTTCAGATTACAGTTTAAATTAATTAACTAATAAATAAAGTCGTCTAATATAATATTGCTAAAGTTAGCATTACACGGACGAAATTGATTTTCATCTTCACTGCAACTACTTTCTGCAATTGGTGTTGTTCTTTATAACATGTTTTTAAAAACTGTTTAAGTTTTTCCGGAATATACTTTATGATTTTTGAAACAACTTAGAATTTATTCTGATTAATTTGTTTGTTTCTCTGTCTAAGCTCTTTCGGCAATTCGGATGGATGTTCGAAGTCAACGTCAATTTAACCCTTAAGCAGTCCAATTTGCTAATTTTTCTATCTATCTATCGGAAAACATGCGTATGCATGCAAAAAAAACCTTTAACTCTTTCACTCCCAATGATTCTATTTGGAATCATCAAACTTGCGATTTTTTTCTCACTAAGTTAAGCACTTATTTCAAATACATTTTATTAAATTCTCCATACATTTTTCTATAAAGTTATATATTTTTTTCTGTGTCGTTAGATGAAAGAATCATGTGTTTTGAAGAATAAAATAATAATGTTTGTTGCAGTTAAATGGAAATATGAAATATACGATAAAAAATAAAATTTACTCTGAAACAAGTTTTTTTCCCCGGCTTTTCAACATTTCATTCTCGATGCATAATGAGTCTATTTCACAAATTTTAGATTTTTAAAATAAAAAAAATAAAAAGTTGGGATTGAAAAAGGGTTAAGGCAAACTGAAAGGGTTAAGCAACTGATTCATTTGATCATAGAAGTTCCGGAATTATTAGATTAGCATAGTTCTCAAATTTGCATAACCAAATAGCAATTTTTTGCAACGGCAGTAACAGCAATTTTGTTAAAAGTTTTTACACTTTTTTTATTACACATTATATCTAAAATAGCACATATTTTTGATTAATGTCGTAATTGTGTCTCAAAATTACTTACTTAACTATTACCTAAAAAAATACCCCAAAAACAGCCTACCAATTTAAGAGCTTAGTGGAAGAACGTGCTAAGAACGTGTGGAAGAACGTGACATTTTAGAAAAATTGAGATTTTTGTATCAATGAGCATATTATTCTATCCTTTAAAGATAACAAGTTTCCCCATTTTCATAAACATAAAATAAAGTATATTTTTTTTCCGTTTTCAAGTGCGGAGTTAAGTGCAAACTAAAAACTTTATAGCGCATTTTCTCGTTTTCTCCTTTTTTTCACTTAGCACGTACTTCCACTAAGCTCTTCAATTGACCTTTCTTTAAAACGAAACTCATTTTGGAGAACAAAATATTTTAATTTAATAAGTTTTTAATAATTCAGTTAAAAAATTTAGGTTATATGATGGTAGAGTATCTATAAATATCGTATTTTTTAAAACATCATTTTGTACACTTACATTAAGTAAATGTAGAAAGTTTAATTGTTGCCAACCAAATTTTTCTTTGAAGGGCCCTTTTCTTCTTATTTTTTTCAGCTTTTCAAATTTTTGTATGGTAGTATTTGCGCGCCAAATAAAGGTATAAGAGTGGTTTGGTTTTATCAAAAGTATTTTAATGATTATTATTATATAAAGGGTGTCTCTTCATTGCCCCGAGGATCAAGTGTCTATCAATTACTCTAAGCTACTCTATTTGATAAAAGTTTCCTTATTTGCAGAATTTAGTTCGTTATTTTCTTTTTTAGTAATTATTCGAAGCCAGAGCTGCAAAATACTAAACAGCAATTTGTCAGGGAGTCTTGGAGATGTTATAGAAAACAGAGGCGGTAGAGAATCAAGATGTTGGATAATTAAAGTTCCAAAGAGAAAAGTTATTGGGATTACTATAGAGTCATTGATGTTTCAGGTAAGTATGTGTTCTAAAATTATTGCATGTTTCTAATGTGTTTTTGATTCTTGAATAATTTTCCATTTTTAAATTGTAGTTAGATGTTAATCTACAAAAAATCCAAACATCTTTTTAATTGATGATTTCAAACATCCATAGTGAAAAAAAAAGGCCAGTTTTTTTTAAAAACTGATGCGCCAGAAAAGTACCGTTTAATTTATAGAGATAATCTGTTTATTTTACACGAACCGATTTGTGACTTTAACACAAAAGTTTTTTTTATGTAATAGATAATTTTTTGAAAAAGAACGAAATCTCCAGCTCTCCAACAAACTCTTCTCCAAATCCAGTCCGCCAGTAGGAATACTGACCACAAAGGCGCGTTCACATGTGCTAAGAAATTGGCGGCATTTTGCCGGCTATTTTGCGAAACCTTATAACCCCGTTCACATGCAAATGCCGGCATCGCGGAAGCGACGTCGCGTAGCGTTAACGTCACATCAGGGTTACTACACGATGCTTTTTTCGCCGTTTTAGGAAATTCTATTTAAAAAAAAAATTCTATTTAAAATTAGAAATGCTTGCAAATAAGATTAGCTTTAGATCCGCAGAATTAACTTCATAATTACAATGATAACCAAAAAATTTTAATGAATTATGTTTTAGTTTAAATTGAGTTGAAAGATTTTTTTAGTTTAAACCAAAAATTCTGAAAATAAAGAATTAATAATAAAATAAAATCCTGCCAGGCATCTTAAGAATAAATATTTTCAAAGGAATGATTAAATGTGTAGCAATATGAAAACACAATATAATGAACAATTAACAAAACCTTAGTAAATAAAAGCATACTCGCTTTATATGCATTCCAGCATTCTAAAATAATTGCTCCTAATACAACTGACAATTTTTTTGCATTTGATAACCGAGTAACTGACGCCAAATATTCCGCTGATCAACAAACCGCAATGCATACAGAGATGGCATAAAATCATTACTACCTACGAGGCAGGTACGTTTTCGTTACCGCAATTTTCCCTAGAGAGGGATTTTTTTTCTCCTGAAAGCCGGCTAATAGCCGGCATTTGCCCTGCATGAGTAATAAAAGGCCTACCGGGGAGTAATAAAAGGCCGATCCCGGGGCTCGAACCACGGATCGTAAGATCCTCAGTCATTCTCTCCCACCTGAGCTTTTACAACACACTGAATATCTACAAACAATTTAAATGCTTGCTCGGTTGTAGTCTAGTACTCTTTAAGCGACTTATAAATTGTAAAAAAAATGCCGTTTTTACTTAAAACAGTTGATTTTTTACAGAAAAAAACCGTTAAAAGAAAATATTAGTATTTTTCTGTAATTGTATGTTTTTTTAGGTAAAATTCACAGATTTTTTTACAGTGTGACACGCCATACCTCCAACCCATTTAAGAGGAGTCGGATGGTTCTATCTCGCCCAAGTTAATTTTCCTAACTTTAGGAACATTTTTCTCAAGGGACTATATGAGATATCATTATAAACTTTTTATATTTTGTTCCTTACATATAGCTCTTTGATTTAAACTGATGACATTTCAAAGTATAAAAAAATACTTTTAAAGTTTTTTTTTTAAAAATATGTATTAAAAACACAAAAAATCAGATTTAAAGGTTCAGCATTTTTTTAGCAGAGATATTTAAAATTTCTCACTTAAAATCAAAGAGCTATTAATGGGGAAGAAATAATAAAACAAAACATGTTGATATCTGTTATAGTTCCTGAGAAAATGTTCCTAAATGTTGGAAAACTTTATATTTCAGAAAACGAAAAGAAAAGTAAGGTATAGGTAGGAACTGATTTGCAGAGTTTCTCAAAAATGCTTAGAAAAAAAACCCACTAAACAGAAATCCTTAAATTAAAGCTAAAGATATGCAGATTAAAAAAAAGAAGAAAAAAATCGACACTTCTGACCCAAACACCCATCCGACTCCCCTTAAGCTCGCCTATCGTACATCTATCGTAAATAATTTCCCCCTTTACTTGTCGCCTTTTGAAATCTTTAAAATTTTTCTTCGTTCTGCAAAAGGGCCAATCATATTCAAAAACAGCCAATAAAATCTTCGTTTTGTTTAGGTTATTTGGTGGAGAAATGAATAAAACTCATAAACGGTTCTAAAACGGTAAATTAACGGTAGTATTACTTCATCATGTTCTTATGATGTGCATTTTAGCTTCCACACTACGTTTATAACGTAAAAAGTGGAAGGTTTTATAATCGTTCAGTCCTTCTGTCCGTCTGTCTGTCTGTCCATCACCCACTTTCACAGAAAGAACCACAAGTCCCACAGACAAGTGGAATACGTCATTTTGAAGCAAAAAATCAGATTCGGTTACATTCCAAATTTCATTAAAAAATTTAAATTAGAAGTTTATTTAAAATTTAAATAATTAATTTTTTTTATCTACATTAAAATAACATGCACATTCCATTTTTATTCATATTTTCACTGTTGCCATCTACAAGCCCCCCAGACAAGTGGGATACGTCATTTTGAAGCAAAAAATATTAGGCTACATTGCAAATTCATTAAAAATTTAAAGTAGAAGTTTATTTAAAATTTAAATAACTAAAAATTTAATCTACATTGAAATAACATGCAAATTCCATTTTTATTCAATATTTTCACTGTTGCCATTTCGTTAAACGTACGTGAAACTTTATTTAAAATAAAAATAAACACTTTGAAAGAATATTTATTTATGTGTTATAATTCAGTTTGGATTGTTGTAATATCACAATAGAGTTCTTTTAATGGTTTATTATATATGTATGAAGAAAGATGCATAGAGAATTCTTACTGTCTTATCATAAAAATATGCAAAGTTTTGCTTTTATTTTTAAGGCATCAATTGCACTAATTATATATTTTTCGAACTGTAAAATAATTTTACAAACGATAAATGACTGAATTTTCGAAAGAAATGTAAATGGTAAATTGTGACGACAGAAAGATATTTATTAAAAAAGATTACATTATTATTCTTCGAACTTCAAACAAATTAAGCAAACGATGAAGTCTAATTATTAAATCTGAGAAAGAAGATTAATGAAAATAATTAATTTTATCGTTTAAATGTTTAATTACAACTAGCTAAAGGCTCTGTTTGCCGAATTTCTTTCTGAGGTGTATAAATAGTTTGTTTCCTGTTGAGCACAAATGTTGTGTGGAAGCGGTTTAAGTGACAGATTCTGTAGCAAACCTCTACTTGTTTTTTAATTGAAATATTTTATTTCAGTTAGAGTCTAGGAATCTCCATGGACTGGTCATATTTGAAAAGCGGACGGGTCGTGAATATAAAATCGAAAAGAAATCGGATGTGCCAATAAAAGAGCTAAAGTTTGGATCCGACGTTACAATTACACATCTTATAGGTTCCCACAATTATGCATTTACTTCAAGAATTAAGTTGTTGTACAAATTTGGTAAGTTTATTGTATTTGTAATTATATTCGTTCATTTCGTCGTTTAAATGGCGCCGTCGGTCGTGCAAGCTGTCATTGCTTTCACCCACACTGTAACAAAAAGTTTGTTGTTTTTATAGAAAAAATGTCCGTTGTCGTGGCAGAAAAATACCGTAAAATTTACGGACATAATCTGTTTATTTTATACGAATGATTTTTAATTTTTACGTTTTAAAATCTGTATTTTAACAGACAAACTATAAAGAAAAACTGAAAATTTACCTCACCCAGACAGTAAACAGATGTTTTTTTCTGTAAAATTAACAGATTTTTTTTACAGTGCAACTAGTCTATCGCTACCAGCTTTAAACAGCTGTTAATAAAAGGGGCTCCTTGATGAGAGGCTAGTTTGATTAAAGTCCCTCTCCAAAAACTAAGGTTTTTCTTTGGCCCTATAATGCTAATTCTTCTTCTATAATATTTAATTCTTCTTCTTCGTTGACACTACAGCCTGTTACAGGCCAAGGCCGTCTCTCCAAGTCTCCATCTGACTCTGACTCTGTCCATCTGACTCTGACTCTGTCCATCTGACTCTGTCCCCTACAATGGCCCTCCATCGGTTTACTCCTACCACTTTGAGGTCTCTTCCCACCACATCCAGCCGTCTAGTTGGGGGTCCTCTTCTGCGCGGTTTTCCTTCCATCTTCGAGAAAGTTACTTTTTTAGTGGGGAAGCTGTCTTCGTATCGAAACACATGGCCCAGCCACCTAATGCGGGATTTAGTTATGCTTTTTAAATTGATTGGTTCTTCATATATCTTTTGAAATCCTTTCCTACCTTTTTGAAAATTCTGCATTTACTTAAATCAGGTTTGGAATGATTATTCTTTTAAATTATACGGTTGCGGATCTCGACATCGAAAATTATATGTCCATAGCAAAAAATTATCATCAAAAGCGTTACCTCTCAATGATTTAGGGGAGGATAGGATAATCCATCTTGGTCTATTTAGGGGTTGGCATAGGACAATCTTTGTACATACTATATGCAAGCTAAGAACTTAAGAAATTAGAAGCGTTTTCCATACATAGTTACAAATTTGATAAAGCAATTTATTATGACGATAAAGAGAAAATCCAATTATTTATATGAGCGTAAATTGACTAAAGCATTTTTACAGAATTTTTATAGGTATCGTCTAAAAATTATAAATAGATAGATTCTTGTTGACCTAACTACATTAATTAACAACAATGTTACCAGCTATTCCTTTTGTTTTAAATTCTAGCTACAATATACAGCACTGCTTTGTAAAATATACACACATTCAAATCGAATTGATCTTGAAAAATGCATACCAAAGAAAAAGCTAAGAAAATAATAAAAATACACAACAGAAAGCTTCCTTAAGCACTATTCAATCTTACTAGTTTTGAGGATTATAAATCTCTAAGCAACCAACAAATATTTTAACGCAATCATATTCCTATACAGAAAGTCTCTTACATAAAATGGATTCTTTCCTGTTAAATTCGATAATGGTGTTCTGGGTTATCTTGGAGAGGAATCTGGCGTCTATAAATCTGACGATCTTACTTCTGACGACTATAAATATCTAAGGCGGCTAATGAACAAATATTTTGACGCTCTTACAGAAACGGGGTTCTTTCCTGTTAAATTCGATAATGGTGTTCTGGATTATCTTGGTTGAGGAATCTGGCGTCTATAAATCTGACGATCTTACTTCTGACGACTATAAATATTTAAGGCAGCTAATGAACAAATATTTTTACGCTCTTACAGAAACGGGGTTCTTTCCTGTTAAATTCGATAATGGTGTTCTGGATTCTGGGGTGTCCTGGTTGAGGAATCAGTCATCCGACATCATGGGCTGGAAGGACAACACTCCGAGGGCCGTGGTAGCACTGTTCCTGGCATCGGCGGTCACCTTCGACGGAAACGTTACAGAAGAAGAACTCATGGCCAATCAAGTCGAGCTCAAGACAGCTGTGGCTTTGATGAAGTAGGAAGGAAGGAAAACTTCTCTTTTTCTCTTATATTATACTATTTATTATGAAGTTTAGGATTTGCCATGGATGTCAGTTAACATCAGCCCTTAATCGTGCAACCAAAATCAGTGGCTTTGGATTAAATGAAAGAAGAGGTGTAAACGAGAGGATTAAGCTGCTAGTAGCAAGTCAGCAAACTTTATCAGTACATGCTTATTAATGTTATTACATTTATTATTATATTTTGAAGTAGCAATGCCCTATTGGAAATTCCCATACAAAAACCAATAAATTTTTTTAGTGTGTCCGGCCTCAATAAAACTCTATTTGACCAATAAAAATTTATGGGACCCATAAAATTCTATTGGTTTGCAAAACTTTATTGGGGCCATAACACACTAAAAATTTATTGGTTTTATTCACAATAGAATTTTATTAGACCAATAAAATTTTATGGGACCCGTAAAATTCTATTGGTTTGCAAAATTTTATTGGGGCCATAACACACTAAAACATTCATTGGTTTTATTCCCAATAGAATTATATAGGACCCATAAATTCTATGGGACCAGTAAAGAAACCCAATAAAACTTATGGGTTTGTAGACCTATAAAATGTATGGGGATAAATGGACCTATACTTTTCATAGGCCCAGTAGAAGTATATTATATGTGGCTTGATTGCAACAAACGTTTATTTAAAGCTAAAAGCTATTAAAAAAGAAAGATTTTTGCTTCAGACACCTTTTAGAAGATCTCTGGGTGTCTGAACCTTCCTCCCTCATTTTCGAAGGATCAGCGACTCAACCAGAAGTTATCAGTTTATATATAATTAATAACACTTATTAAAAAGCATATCATTCAAGTTTCCTTTTGGTATGCATTAATCACCTTTTTCCTACGCACCTAGGTCTGCTACTTCAATTAGTGAGCTGAGCATGCTGGTTAACGCTCTTTTGGTGACTTGCTACAACCCTCGCATGTTTCATGGGGAGGACGTGGTCCAGAGACTCAAGTCTCTCGTCACGAGATCCAGGGACGTAGTCCACCCCGTGGCCTACCTGGCACTGTGCAATGCTAACGAGACTTGGCCTGATAGAGCCACCGATGACTTGGACTCAGTTCTGAATACTACTTCAAACCCTCAAGCAAACCAAGGTAAAGGTGGTAGCTTATTTCTCGTCTTATCTTTCCTGCACCAAATGGAAATCTCGAATGCAAAGGCTCTGCTTCACGCGGCAAAAATATCCATAAAATTTACATTTTAATTTTTTCGCTGCACACCACTTGCTACATTGATGAACAACTCAGAACTAAACAACGCAATTATTAATCCATAATAAAAAATATAAGTTATTTTTTTACACGAAAATAGCAAACAAAATACGGACTTAAAACACCGGACGACGGTTAACGGTTTTCAATAAAAAACAAGTTTAAAATCACTTGTTGTTCTTGTTTTAAAACTCAATTTCATCTTTTTCTTTTATACTAGTAGAAGTAGAAATCGTTATTTCGTTAGGGCTAAGGCATCATTCGTAGCTAAATATTAATCCTAGCAGCTTTGTCGTCAATTTAAAACTATAAGGTATACTGTAAAATTCTGTGCTCAAACGATTTACAACCGAACTTAACGGTAAGGGGTGAGCTTAAAATTAATTTCTTTTTTGGGGAAAGGAAAAACATATGAAAAAATTCATTCTTTTTGTTATAACAAAGAATATAAATGTATTAAGTAAATTGTAAGAATTTCGGGAGTGGTTACACCTTCTCATTCCCTCCCCGTCCCTTCTTGCTACGTTTCTGCAAACGGTATCTCGTCGTTTATTTTCACTAGGTTTTTTTTAATTGTACTAACGTGAAATGATGATTTGTAAACCGTAATCATTACAGCTGTGAGCCATTTACCTTATAAATAGCACAAAATGGCTGATGCTTACCATATTTTTCAAGCAAAACGGTTTATTCCAGTTGGCTTTTCATTACTTTTCTTCCGTAAAATGCACGGATATGTTCCACATCAACAAATTTGTACCTTTTTACAGTCAAATATAAATGTCCTTTACTTGTTTGTTTCATGCGCATATTTTGTTTAATGGGTAGTGTTAAATTTTTTCTTTTCAGACATGAAAGCAATGGCTGTTATGGCGTTATCATGTTACGTGTACCACAGGGAAAACAACCTACCCTCGAATCAATCAAGTGAAACAATGCGTTTATATGAAGATACCATAGAAAACTTTAAGGCCCTTCAGTTTAGCGATGGAAGTTTTGGAAATGTTTACACTACAGCCTTAATAGCTCAAGTAAGAAAATATACTTTAAAAACTGCGACACAAGTTAAAAATCTTTTTATAGTTTCGTTAAGTAACTGTTTTAAAATATTTTTCAGAAAAATAATTGTAATAATAAAATAATTGGCAATCAAAACGACAACAGTAGAATGCAAAAACAGAAGAATGTTTTATTGCCGTTGACTGGAAACGTTTGTAAAGTAATAATTTATGTGGGAATGGTCTGATCCCATATCAACAGAGGGAGCCACGACACAGCCGTCCATTGAAAGGTCGCAAACTGATTACGTCACAGTGGCGGTGTCCACACTTTGAATTTCGCAACGACATTCGTCAGAACATTCGGAAACTTTGTCTAGAGAGGTGTGCTGCGGCACCCTCGTTTTGATTCTGTTGTGCGTAGATTAAATCTTAGTATTTGTTAATAAAAATAGTTAATTTAATCGTTAATTTCTTGCCTCACATGGGGGCTCGGCCGGGATAATTTTTTTTTCTCCGGCGTGAATAAAATCTGAACGAACAAGCCATTTCAATTGTTTTCAGTTTCGGTTGCTACGGGGCAGATAAACTGTCGGAACGGGCTTACGTATGGCGAATAGTGCAGTGTGACTTCTTTTGTGGAATTAAAAATAACTGTTCATATTTACTGACTCTGGAGCCTGTCAACTTATGGATTATATTTAATTTGAGGTGCAGATCAGTGTAGTATTTTTCCTGTTTACACCAAATCTTCGGCGGTGAGTACATGTTTTGATTTCTACTAACACCATGGCATTCCTCTCGAAGGCGAGAAAAGTAGATTTAGTACAGCTAACTCAAGAATTAAATCTAGTTATGCCGGAAGGAGCCAAAATATCACAGTTAATTAGCATAATTACTGGCGATGCAAATTATTCGGAAGAAACGACTAAAAATTTGTTGACAAATATTGAAACTGAGCGACTTGAAACTTTAGAAAAAGAAACTGAACAGGCTAATCGAAAATTTGAAATAGAAAAGTTAAAAGCCGAAGCTTTGTTACATAACAGTACGTCGGCAGAGCAGGAACGAAACACACAAAGTGTAATATTATAAATTTGGTGAAACCATTTGATTCAAAAGGGGACATAGGAATTTATTTAAATTTATTCGAAAGACAAGCTATAAGGGCTGGTGTACCGACTGAAAGTTACGTGTCGCACCTATTAACTTTGTTACCTTTAGACATCGTAAATTTGATTGCTCGTGAACCGGATGAGCTCGCAAATGACTATGACCACGTAAAGAAAATCTTACTTAAACGATTTAATTTGTCGGCTGAACAGTTTCGCATCAACTTTGCATTCCTTAAAAAAGAAACGACCGCGAGCTGGCGAGACTTTGCGTTTGAACTTACTAGCAACCTCGAGGGATGGCTAGCGGGAATTGGAATCAAAACATTCGAACAGCTAAAAGAGTTGTTGATAGTCGACCAAGTTCGCCGAAAATTACCAAAGGATACGCGGGAACATTTTTTAGACCAGTTACCGAAGTTAGAGTATACATGAGTTAACTGACTTACTGGACGACTACGATAGTCTCCGATCAAAATCAAGCTTCCATAAAACAAACGTGCACGATAATAGGTTGAAATTTAACGGATATGCAGGACAGGAAAGGCCTTTTAGAGGATCCGCCAATGCTACTAACCCTAACATGAATAAAAATGATTACCATAATGAAAGAGTGTTTAATAATAAAAATTTTGATATGAATGATAAATATGCTGATAAAATCGTAGATATAATAAAAATGGTGTTAATTTAAGTGCAAAAAAATTTGATGGTGAGAATGAAAGTGTTACTTGTTTCACTTGCCACAATAAAGGTCATAAATCTTTTCAGTGTCCCAATAAAGTACCGAAACCAGTGAATAATGTGGGTAGTGCAAATACTTAT
This sequence comes from Oedothorax gibbosus, assembly GCA_019343175.1. Taxonomy (NCBI): domain Eukaryota; kingdom Metazoa; phylum Arthropoda; class Arachnida; order Araneae; family Linyphiidae; genus Oedothorax; species Oedothorax gibbosus. The sequence goes on from CM033280.1 coordinate 37,767,362, forward strand.
TTGGATAGCAACATTTTAACGTATATTGAAGTAATGGGAAAGCAAGTACAGGCAGTGGTCGACACAGCAGCCTGTCTCAATATTTGTAATTTAAATGTGTATCAAATGTTGGGTGAACCCAAACTGGAAAGAGACGGTACAACAGTAACTGGGGTTGGTAACGTAATCATAGAACCAATTGGATATTTTACTTGTAATATAACGCTTGATACGTATAAAATTCATTCTAAGATATATGTGGTAGAGGTGTTGGATTCTAACTTTATATTGGGAAATGAAGTCTTGAATAAATTCAACTTTAGTATAAATGAAAGTGGTATACATATTTTGGGTGTAAGAAATGCTAAGACTGTGTCATATTTCCAAATAGCATCACAAAATACAACAAAATTACATCATGATCCGCTTCCAAACCACAAAGAGCAAGGACGTAATTACCAATGCCATTTCTTCAGTGTTAAAAGGTCAACAAACCGAAACGAAACCGAATCTAATAGTAGAAGCGAAGCTGAACACAAAGAATTGGAGTTGAACGTGAACCAGTCTGAAGGTTTGCAAGAAAAACAAGATGCAGGTTCGAGCGCAGCAGACAAGCGACATTGGCCTATTTCCGTCATAAGGAACAGGGACGTGACTTCATCGTCAGAAACCACTCAAGTTGTTCCTTTTTCGGGTAAGAAGAACACACAGGCTACGTGTATACTGCCTTCGATCCGCCAGCTGAACAAGAAAATAGTTAAAGTTGGTTACCCTTTGCCGTTAATTGAGGATGTAATTGATAAACTACAGGGTGCGAAAGTATTTTCTTCGTTAGACTTAAAGAATGGCTTCTTTCACGTGAAGATTGATCCGAGGAGTACCAAGTATACTGCCTTCAACACGCCGACTGGACATTACGAATTTTTGAGAGTTCCGTTTGGACTGTGTATCTCAAGTGCTGTTTTCCAACGATACATAAACACTGTTTTCAAGGACTTACTACGCGATGGAACTTTGCTGATCTACGTGGACGACTTGATCGTGCCATCACAGACGGAAGAAGAAGGTCTGGAGAAATTGAAGAAAGTACTTCAGGTGGCATCAGAATATGGGCTGGAAATCAACCTAAAGAAATGTCAATTCCTCAAGCATCGAATCGAATTTTTAGGATACATCATAGAGAATGGAACGGTGCAGCCTTCGCCGTCAAAGACTCTAGCTCTACAAAATTTCCCTGAGTTGAAATCACCTAAGATGACACAATCATTTTAGGACTTGCAGGATACTTCAGAAAATTCATCAAGGACTACGCCACCATCGCACGACCATTGAGTGATCTACTGCGAGACAACGTCAAATTCCATTTCGGAGAAGAACAAAAGGAAGCCTTCAATAAACTCAAACAAGTGAATATCCCAAAGTGAATATCCCAAAGCCCAGTTCTACATATCTTTAAGCCTGGTCAAGTGTTGGAACTGCATACAGATGCGAGCAGTCAAGGATTTGGTGCTGTTCTGTTGCAGAAAGATGAAGACAATTCTATGCATCCAATCCACTACATGAGCAAAAAGACAAGCCCACAACAAGAAAAATATGGAAGTTACGAGTTGGAAGTGCTAGCTATCGTTGAAGCCGTGAAAAATTTTCGAAATTACCTAGTCGGCTCAAAATTCAAAATTGTTACTGACTGCGCAGCGTTTCAAAAGACACTTAGCAAGAAAGACTTAACACCGAAGATAGCAAGATGGGCATTGATGTTGGAAGAATTCGAGTACGAAGTTGTACATCGAGCAGGAAAGAAAATGCAACATGTTGACGCTTTAAGCAGAAACACAGTATTGATAATAACACGTTCTAATGCTGAAATAACGAGTAAAATTAGAGCTGCACAAGACCAAGACGAACACATACAAGTAATGAAAAATTTGACGGAACGTGGTGAAGACAACAATCATGTAGTGAAACAAGGTATTTTGTACAGATGTGAAAATGGAGAAGAGCTACTAGTAGTACCGCAAAACATGCAAGTGGAAATCATCAAAGAAATACATAACAAAGGACACTTTGCTACTGCCAAAACCGAGGACATCCTAAAGCAAAACTACTATATTCCTAACGTGAGGAAAAAGACCGAAGACGTCATTGCGAATTGCATAGACTGTATTTTATACAATAGGAAACGAAGGAAGGCTGATGGTTTTTTGAAGCCAATTCCTAAGGAAAACGTCCCCCTCGGCACATATCACATCGATTTCATGGGTCCGTTAACAACAACCAACAAGCAGTATCAACATATCTTCACTGTAATTGATGCTTTCACAAAATTCACATGGTTATACCCGGTAAAAACAACCTCAACAAAATGTGCTCTTGAGAAACTGCAACTTCAACAGACATCGTTCGGTAATCCGACAAGAATCATTTCAGACAGAGGATCGGCATTCACAAGCAAAGAATTTGAAGATTATTGTCAAGAACAAGGTATCGAACATTGGACGACAACGACAGGCGTACACAGAGGAAACGGACAAGTTGAGCGTATACACAACACATTAACTCCAGTATTAGCCAAACTATCAAGTGATGACCCAGCCAAGTGGTACAAATTTGTCCCAGGAGTACAAAGAATTCTCAACAGTACAACATCAAGAAGCACAAAATTTTCGCCTTTTGAACTTTTAACCGGAATAAAAATGAAGAACAAGGAAGATCTACAAATTAAAACACTTCTAGAAGACGAGTACATCAACAACAGAAATGAGGAAAGAGAACAAGATGCGGGAAGAGGCAAGAATCAACATCCTACGCAAGCAGGAAGAAAATAGGCAGCAGTACAACCGTAAACGAAAGAAACCTCGGACATTTCAGATCAACGAACTGGTAGCAGTGCAACGAACGCAATCTGGACCTGGTTTGAAATTGAGGCCTAAATTTTTTGGACCGTATAAAATAACTGCGATAAAGCCAAATGATCGTTACGAGGTTGCGAAAATAGGTCAACATGAAGGGCCGAACGTGACCACAACCTCAGCTGATTTCATGAAAGCATGGGTCTAGACTGGAAAGTCCAACAATTTTACATATTTTTGTGTATTCTTCTGCTGTTTTTTTTTTGTTTTATTTTCTAGATTTCGAGGACGGAGGATGTCAATCGGGGCGATGACCGTCCAGGATGCCCGAGTGTGGGAATGGTCTGATCCCATATCAACAGAGGGAGCCACGACACAGCCGTCCATTGAAAGGTCGCAAACTGATTACGTCACAGTGGCGGTGTCCACACTTTGAATTTCGCAACGACATTCGTCAGAACATTCGAAAACTTTGTCTAGAGAGGTGTGCTGCGGCACCCTCGTTTTGATTCTGTTGTGCGTAGATTAAATCTTAGTATTTGTTAATAAAAATAGTTAATTTAATCGTTAATTTCTTGCCTCACATTTATTACAAATTTATTTAAATACAATTTAAGCAAAACAACTTTTATTTTTGATAAACTTACCTATAGCCTATCCACCTAAACTTATCTAATTTTCAGAAAAAATAATAAAATCTACGTGTGTTAAACCTTAAACAAAATTAATGTTTTAAACATAATTTGTGGATGGAATTCCCAAGTATTTTATGGAACTCCTTACATCTGCGGATTGATCTTCTTAGTAGCACATTTCTGTAATCTTTCGTTGGTACCACGTATAAATAATTATTTATAATTGAAATGATTAACAGAAAAATGATATGTTATTTCTTGAGCCTCTGAATGTTTTAAAATGTCATTAAAGTTTTTTTTAGAATTCTGACATTGGATTTTTTAAAATTATATAGGCTTTCGTTGCTGACATGGAACGTGACTGGAATATAACTACGACTGCCGAGTATTTGATGAGAGAATTAGACTCTTCGCCCAACTTTTTAACAGCCTACCTTGTTTTGCCCTTCCTCAATGGAAAAAGTCTTGTGGACGTTTCATACACAAACTGCTCAGCCCATCCAAGGAAACTTAGTGACGGTGAATATACTGATTGGTCTTTTTACAGTTACACTTAACAGGCTGGGGAGCCCAGTCGGTAAGGCGTTTGCCTTTCATGCGACAGGTCCCAGGTTCAGGCCCCGGCATTTCGGAAATAACTACCGATCTATAAACGGACTGTGTAGCCACAAAGTCCAACTAATGATACCAGATGTAGAAGGAATGCACGTTAAAATATGTTCCAAAGTCCCGACACTACGTAAGATGTCGCCCTATAAAGTTACGTTCAGTGTCTACACGTAACTTGACTGTGGTTCTAAATTACGACGCCCGTCGCCAATTTCCCTCGTGTAGCTCTAGTGTATACTATAATACAACCTAACCTTATTAACCTAATGGTATTAAAAAAAATTCTGTCATATTACAAGAAAATTTCACGCAGTAAAGTTGCCACCAATGTCTGTAACTCGAAAAAAGGAACAAATATTTTTACAGAAATCTTCGATAATCAAACAATACGGAAAATATTCATCGATAACAAATATTTTCTGTATTGCTGGGCTGGGTAATTTAAAATAGCTACCTTTAAGACGGGTATACGAACCCGGGACGACGGCATAAGAGCCAGGGGCTATGACCACAACACCATAAAGGAACGTATGAAGATTGCATATTTCAATATTTCTTTTCATAATCTAACAGAAAAAAACTGTTCTCATCCAATGCAATCTGTAGCAATGGTTACAGATTTAAACATATTACGCATGAACTATGCATTTCGAGAATTTGAGGAGTAATTTAAAGTAAATTTCTGAATTCTAAGATTTTTTTTGTAGGAATTTGTAGTATTCTCTTTTTTAACAGATATTTTTTACAATGTACAGTTAAAAATTATCATTAAAAAAATAATTGAATATATTTTGAGCAATATTAACAATGTGGCGGTTACCACACGCACGCAACCTCAATCAACTCAATCACACTCAATCATCCACTCGCTAGAGGGCGCAGATTTACCTCTGCGTTCCTACCAGTATCCTGAATAACTTCGGAAATAGTAGTATGTAAGCCGAGGTAACTCATCTCCACCTTGAGGATCTTTTTGGTAGACTGTGGGTTACCGAGGCCGCTACAACTAAAGCCCTCGATTCTCTCTGACTCAGGGAGAATCCAGGGCTTTAGCTACAACTACTTATGTCTATGATACTTGATCGATTTTTCACTCTTATTGAAAGAAAATGTTGTATAAATCGAGTGTTTTAATTTATGAAATTCGTATCGCACTCGAAATTGGTGATATTTTTCGACAATTCTTTTCAGAGATCGAGGACAATAAAGAAGTGGTCACCCCTATCATGCAAGTGAAGTACTCCCTCTTCTACGGCGACAAAAAACGTGTGATCCAATCTATGTACCTGGGAGTGCCGGAGAACTCTACGGCTTACCACATCATGGAGCAGGCCGAAATAGACAACCCCAAATACTACACGTAACATATGCTTGTACTCCCATTTTCATTGTACTCAAGGCCTGATCCAGCCTTTGGAATAAAGGAAGTCTGCCTTTAATCGGGGATCACTGTAAAAAAACGGTATAACATTGCACTGATTGTGTAGTAAGCTGAGGATTGTGGAGTAAGCAATGGAGGAACCTTGCACAATACGCTGTGTAACTCAGGGTAACTTTCCACTACTTTTCCACAAAAAATCAAGCGCAATAATAAATGTTGCGAAATAAAATGATAAAAATGTCTGTTTCTATCAAGCCTTCGTTGAGTAGTCGGTGAAGCGATGCTCCTGTAGTTGAAGGATGACAAGATCAAATGTTGCCTTAAGACAAAGTTTGACTTGAATATATAAAGACACAATATTGTGTCAGAATTTTACCCTGTACGTGTCTCTAGTAAAGCTTTTAAATGTAACCCAACATTTCGGATGCAGCGATATAAATACAAAAATTGTCGACCTACAACAGGCCAGAGGCCCAGCAAGGTTGGTCCAAAATAAATCTAATACATTACCAGTTTCCAATGACTATCAAGTTTCTTCTTAAATTGAAGAGCTTAGTGGAAGAACGTGCTAAGTGACAAAAAGGTGAAAACGAGATAATGAGCTTCAAAGTTTTTAGTTTGCAACTTTTCTCTACTTCCCAAAATCATAGTTTTTTCTTCATGATAATTTAGTTTGGTTCTTCGCAAAATGCTTGGTGGCTTTTGGCTTAGCCGTACTTTACGTAATAACACGTCATTTACAAAACGCGCTTGACGTCTCCTGCACTTGGCACGTTCTTCCTCCGAAGTGCTTCAGATTTTTTCAGTCGTTTAGTGGAAGAACGTGCTAAGTGACATTTTTTAGGTATATTTGATCCATACGAGTTTCATAATTTTTGTACTAACATTCCGATTTTCAAAATTCTTTTTCTGTTTGGAAGATAGGACTTCACAGATCTCTCTTATACTTTTTATTTGTTTGCCTGTACGTCCATCATTTTGTCCGTCCGTCCATATCCCTTTCAATTTCCGATCTAAACTGTCTGATTTTAAAAATTCTTTTTTCGTTCGAAATTAAAAAATTAGAAGACTACAATGTATAGTGTTCGGCCACCTGCCTGTACGTCTGTTTTTCTGTCCGTCCGTCCGTCTACCCCCCCCCCCCCTCCCCCAACTTCCTTTCTACCCGTCCAATTTTTAAAGTTATTACTTTCAATTATCTATTATGAAATATAAGGAAATGAAACTATTGCGATGGTGGTCTAAAAATCCAAAATGAAGATTTTGTGCTCTCTACACGTTTTGGAGGGTGCTGATTACAAAAAACTGTTTTTTTTCATTGATTCGTCTGTTTGTCTGAAACTACTTTACAGTTCGAACTAAAAGAGTTACAGACTTCAAATTTAGTACATGGGTTCCTAGTACCTGTTGGAAGTCACAATAATATTCTCGAGAAAATTACGCATGTGCAATTAGCAGCTGCTATAAACTTTTTGGGTTTTAAAAGTAGTGCTGTAAAAACGAAAATAGATACAGACTTAAAATTTTATACACTTGCTCCCAGTACTAGTCGGACGACAAAATAAAGAGTTCAACAATATTGGGCATGTGCAAAGAGTAGCTGCCATAGAACTTTTTAGGTTTGAAAGTAATTGAAAATACTTTATAAGGTATATAATAACTTTTAAACGAACATATTGATATATTAATCGGTAATTGAAAGTCGTATAGTGTTACGCAACCCTAATTTTTTTAATGTATGATATCAGACATCTATCTTATATACTTTTTGTTCGTCCGTCTGTCCCTACTATAAGGATTTCTCTGAGTATTTAAGTTAAAAGAAAGTAGGTTATATTAGTTATTTTAGAACTTCTTGCTTAATGTTAGATGAGTAAGTTTTTAATTGAAAATATTTTTAAAAAATACCATTATCACTGAAATTATAAACTAATTACTTTAAAGAATAATAAGACAAATCTCAACTTAGTAAAAATTATACAAAAAGATAGTAAAAGAAAACACAAATGCTTGTGAATAAAATAAATATTAAATTTAAAAGACATATAAAAAAAAAAGATAATAATGCAAGATGTAAGTTTTCGCAAAATAAATTTTTAAATAGTTTTTAGATAAGAATAATCGAATTTAAAAACAAACTTTGATATTAAAAAAAAGTAAAAATAAGTTGTATGGCAAGATATAGATCCTAAGGTTATTTACGTTTTTCTTTCTCCTTTTCACTTAAGGGTTTAATCAATTTTAAGAAACCTACTTTAATTTACAGCATTTCTACAACTGTAGAACATGATTGTTAAAAAATTTATTTTTACAATCGTGATGCATAGTACTTTTTTAAGGTCATCGATATTTTAATAAACATTAAGAACTTATAACGTTTTATACTTTGTTACTTTATTTTTACATCAATTATTATAAAAATATTTTAGTTTTACATAACAAAGCAATATCTTGATTAAATTTTTACTTACCGTATAAGCTGCCATTCACACTTTCGAGCAAAAATTCAGCTTTCCGCTTATTTCTTAATTCCATTTTAATAATTTTGGGAGTTTAGGACATTGCACAAAATGTGATCGCCAGCTTTAGAGATCAAACGTAAAATTGCTTTAAAAGATTTTTGCACCCCTAATTCATTTTTTAAAACAAACCAGATGCTTTGATGTATGTTCGGTGTAATGTTGTTTTAACGCGAACATGCGATCTCCAAAGGGCAGGTGCAACTTTCTTTTAATGATACCACCTGTTCACTGCTAAATAGACTATGTTTATTAGAATAGAAAACACAAATTTTTAAAAGCAAACGATATTTTATAAAATGTTAAAACCTTTAGCTCCGATTGAATTCTAAAATAAAAGTGCATTTTCTCTTATTTCCTAAATGCACTCAAAGCCCGGTTATACGCTATATGAATTATAATTCATTGGTTATATTTAATAATTAAAGTTAATTTTGAAAAATTAATGACATTTTTTAATTCTTTTTAATTAAAACTACAAAAAAAACCAAGTGCTTTGCGATGAATGCGACATAAATAAAGCGAAAGTCTGACAATTTTCTTCAACTGTGTCACTTAGCACGTTCTTCCACTGAACGATCGTAAGAATCGGGACGATTTCGGAGGAAGAAAGTGCCAAGGGTTCTTAGCACGTTCTTCCATTGAAAAAGTGACGAAAACGCGTGCACCTACCAACTTCGTTCACGAAAAATCTACGAAATCGAATGTTTTCTAAAAAATTTAAAGCTGTTATGTTTAAAGGAGGTAATAACATAATCATTAACACAAAAATCTCAATTTTTTCAAGAATGTCACTTAGCACGTTCTTCCACTCAGCTCTTCAATTCTTCTACTCTCTTCGAATACACAACATAATCCGGTAAAGCATTCCACTCATTGACAACTCTATTGTAAAAATAATGTTTTCTTACCTCCTTCTAAAGTACGATTTATTCCCATTTCTGATCATGTTCTCTGGTCCAGCTATTTAAGGTAAAACCTAAGCCTTCCATGTCTCCCTGTATTATAAACTTGAATAACTGTATTAAATCACCCCTAGCTCTCCTATTTCCCAGGGAATACATGTTTAAAAAGATCTTAATCTGTTATCATAATCAGTACCAGATAGACCCTTAATCATTTTTGTAGCCCTATGCTGAACTTTTTCAAGCAACTCTACATCTTTTCTGAGGAAGGGAGACCAAAACTGAACAGCATATTCCAGATGTGGCCTTACCAATCCCCTATACAATGGCAAAATAATCTCCTTAGATTTAGAAGTGATACTTTTTCTAATATATTCCAACATTTGATTGGCTTTCTTACTTGCCTCAACACACTGTTTACTCATTTCGATGCTGTTCATTTGTTTGTTTCACTTCGTTTTTGTGGTGTAAGGTTACTTCTTTTTGATGTAAGATTACACCGTTTTGCGTTGTAACGCTACTCTATGAAACAGGAGGCAGCACTTCCTGTTACTAGTTTTATGGAGTAACGTTACATCAAACGTTTTACGCAGTTCTCTTTTTACAGTGTAGCAGACTAAAATATAACTGACTTCCATAATTTCTTTATATTTTATGACAAATGATGAATTAGTTTTGCTTAAGATCAAACTCTTATGAAATGAAATGGAACAAACGTAAAAAAAAATTACATTTTATGAAAGCTAGCAAAACTGTATGGAAAAATATCGCAATTTGCAAACGATTCCATTTAGTACAAGATTTAATCTAAAATAATAAATTATAATAAATCTATTTGTTATTAACATTTATAATAACTCAACATATAAATTCAATTTAAGGCAATGTTGCTTCTGTTTGAACAATAAACACTATGTTTTGTGTGAAGTTTTGCTACACTATCAAGGGCCGAAATGTCCTCGATTGGATTATATTCAGTTTTTCAGACATTTTTATAAATACCAATACAAATACCAAAATTGTCAACCAACAACAGGTCAGAGGCCCAGCAAGGTTGTTCCGAAATATTTCTAATTCTTAACTAGTTTCCAATAACCTATCGATATTCTTCTTAAATTCTTCTACTCTCTTCGAACACATAACACAATGTGGTAAAGCCTTAAACTCACTTACAACTCGATTGTAAAAATTAGGTTTTCTTACCTCCTTTCTGAAGCAGGATTTTTAAAAAATTTTTTGACCACGTCCTCTGGTCCGGCTATTTAAGTTAAAACCTAAGCCCTCCATGTCTCCCTGTTTGATGAATTTGAATAACTGAATTAAATCACCCCTTGTTCTCCTATTTTCCAAGGAATACCTGTTTAAAGATCTTAATCTGTTATCATAATCGATACCAGATAAACCCTTATGTAATTACATATTTTTTCTTCGACATTTAGATTTAAGCGCAAGAATATAAAAGGTGCCATTAACGTGTTTGAAATGTCAGGCATACCAAACGATCCAGAGAATGGAAATTATTGGACGATGTTTGTCAGTCCACCAAAGAGGCCAGAGACTGTAACTTATTCAGATAAAAGTATGTATTTTTACAATTTTTAAAACCATGTTTACAATTGAAAAACATGTGATAAAAAGAGGAAATCGTGAAAAGGATCTTTAAAGATTTTCGTTTGCACTTAGATATACATTAAAAACGGCACTTACAAAATGTAAAAAATATACTTAACTTAAGAAGAGATCTTGTTATCTTTAGAGGACTGAATAATATGAACACACAAAAATATCGATTTTTTCAAAAATGTAACTTAGCGCGTTCTTCCACTAAGCTCTTCAATTATATTGGCTCTATTTTATTACAATGACTTCCAATTTAATTTTATGCACCACTGTCAAAAACACTCGTCGTTTTATAATAAATTATCCGCCATTTTTCACAAATATTTTCCGTTTTGAATGTAGACATTTCCCCCGCTAATTTACGAATCGTTCGCTGTTTTATAGGGATTCTTCCATTGCTCATAATCGGACGTCATTTTCAAAATTCTTTATTTAACCTATTTTCTTTCTGTTTTCCATACGATCTTGCTGAGTCGCTATAACACCAGCCTGCCGTTGAGAATTCCCGGGATCAAACCCCGGCCTCCCCCCCAAAAAATTTTCGTTGACACTAGTAATAATCATAAATCTATTCTCTCGGGGCTCCCGCACCCTAGGGCTCCCTGAAGAGATTTCCCCCCTCCCTCCAAAACCGGGGAAAATTAAACCGGAATGGTGTCAATTAACGGAAATTTTTCCTTCACAAACGGAGAAAAATGGACGAAAATGATGTTATTTAAAGGAAATACTCAGACAGTGAAACTGCTACATTTATTTCTGTTAACTGTAGGAATCATTTTTGATAGTTTATAAGAAGGGTCTAATGTTGTAAAACTCACTTTTTCCAAAGTATAACTAAGATATAAGGTCCGGTTCATTCATTGGCGAATTGGCCCAATTGAATTCACGATCGTCAGTAGTTGACAATGAGCGAACTGGACCCTATATCTTAGTTAAACTTTTGGAGAATGGGAGTTTTTGGAATTAGGAACGTGTCTCGTGGAACGTGGAACTCGCTATTTGGAGTGTATTCATTAATTTATTAAACTTTTTTAAAAATTTATATTTCAAAATTTTATGCTTTTTTTTAACAATTCCTGATTTATATTTAGGTCCAGATGAGTTGATAATGAAAGATGCTCAGCATTTGGTCATGTGGTACAGGAGCCACCGTTTTTAGAACTGGAAATACACAATACGTCTTGTAATGTCAAAAATAAAAATTACTTGGATTTATATTTGTAATGTTTAGTTTTAATCAATATTTGTTTTTTTTCTAAATAATTGTACTTTACCTTAATTCTAAATTTAATTTTTACAATTAATTTGATAAATTATTGAAGGGTATACTATTTTTATTCGATATATTATCAATGTTATGCATGGGATTGGTTAAGTAGTGATACAGTTATATTACAACTTAATGGATTGATGGGCAACTCTTGACGATAAAAGGAAAAATCGTGCCAAATGCGTAGATTAATTTCAGATGCTTTTTTGTTTTTCTCTATCAATTAGCATTGTTTGCGTAGAATATTTATTATAAGTGAAATTTAATCTTTTATAGAAAAAACTGACATTAATTCAAAATAATAGTTTATTATGAAAATTAACATTGTGAACAAACGAGTAATACTAACGCATTGACATTCAAATCTATCGATAGAAAATCGTTTTCGATAGAGGCTGATGTGATACAGAGGAACTATCTGTTTAAATTGATTGCTCCGCTTTAACTGCATATTTCGTGCTAATAAAATATGATGAATATTTCTTTATTTTTGTATTATCTTTTTATTTGGTTATTTCATATGCTATTTAGTATTGAATACGAAATTGATAGACTTTCTTAAACTGTGGATTTGAAAATAAAATGTGGAAGGCAGTATTTTATCCATTTGCTTCTTGCTTCATGAACGACTTGATAAATTTAGACACAGAAACCTTTAGGTGGTTACTGTAGGTGGTTACTGTTTTGTATGCATTAGTAGTAGATATCGTTTTTCTCGCTAAAAGCGTACCTCATAAGTTAGAACAATTGTTTTTCAATGTACATATTTAGCTTCTTTTGTTGCGTTATAGATTAAAAAAAATACTAAATTTCAAAGTAAGTACACTTTGTTTTATATGGATGGAAACCATAGAGATGGATATCGATGAATTTTCTTCTCTATGGTTTATCAGAACTATCAGGGATAAGAAGTTTGATTAAGAATACTGTACGAATCCAACTCCTGAGCTACGAGCCAAAATATATTACAGAAATTTGAATCACATTAAAAACACTTGTTTCAATTTTATGTAAGCAGATAAATTGCCAACCTTAAAAGTTTATACGCTGTAAAATGTAAAACCAAAATGTATTGCGTGCTATCGCTTACAGATTGCTATTTAGCTCTAAAGTTATCCACTTTTTTAGTGGAAATGTGTGTAATGAATTGAAAACAACAATACAAATAAATTAAGCAAAATATATTTATATTTACATATATTTCACTGCTTATAAATTATTTAGAAGCTTCCAATCCACATTCAGAAAGCAAGTACAATAATGCAAAATCCCCCCCCCCCCCAAATGAAGCTGGTCTTCTTTACATCTAAGATGCTGTGCAATTTGTGGTTTAAAGCAGGCACATCCCTAAAGCCTTGATTGGCCACGGTCACTTGCTTGCACAGATACGGTCCGTTTAGACAATGATTGGTTGAACAGTCAAACTCCCAACTAATCAGTCGTCGCGAAAAAAGACCGTTTACTTGCAAACATGGGTGGTAGAGCCTTTAATGCAAGTGAAACCTTAAAATCGGTGCAGTTACTTCCAAAAGATTTAAGAAGAAGATGGAGCTGTCAGAAAGTCGTCAAGCATTGCTAGTAAACCTAAACATACCGCTCACTCAATATTAGTTAATTTTAAAACATATAACTTTATTCTCTAAAAAGCACTAATATAAAAATCCAAAAATGACTGTTTGGGCAGTTGTAGGCATGAGATCCGAATTAATGGTGTTCTGGACACTTGAATAATTCTGACATTGGATTTTTAAAAATTATATAGGCTTTCGTTGCTGACATTAAACATGACTGGAATATAACAACGACTGCCGAGAATTTGATGACAGAATTAGACTCTCCGCCCAACTTTTTAACAGCCTACCTTGTTTTGCCCTTCCTCAATGGAAAAAGTCTTGCCCTTCCTCAATGGAAAAAGTCTTGTGGACGTTTCATACACAAACTGCTCAGCCCATCCAAGCAAACTTAGCGACGGTGAATATACTGATTGGTCTTTTTAAAATTATACTTAACAGGCTGGGGAGCCCAGTCGGTAAGGCGTTTACCTTTCATGCGACAGGTCCCAGGTTCAGGCCAGGGCATTTCGGAAATAACTACCGATCTATAAACGGACTGTGTAGCCAAAAAGTCCAAATAATGATACCAGATGTAGAAGGAGTGCACGTTAAAATATGTTCCAAAGTCTTAAAAAATAAAAATATATTTTTAAGTGTCTTAAATCTTTTCAAGAATAGTTGGAAAATTTGCCCCATCCATTTTTGGCAGTCTGGGAAAGTGTTCCCCGTATACGGGGCACGTTTTCCAGCTCAACAAGCTTGCATTTAACCACTCGCTGCCAAAAAGTGTATTTACTTTTTGGAAAAGTAGTTATTTTAGTTAGTAGATAACAATATGAGAAAAGCAATGATGCATTATGTTGTTCAAAATTAATAAAAGTAAAAAATATACAACCAAAAAGAAGAAAACGTGGAAAACTAGCCCCGGTCTCCCCTACTCAACGAATTATAACTTCTCTTATGAAATGCATGAATTATATTTAAACCAGAAGTTCATAAAGAACTAAAATAGCCTACTTTCCTGTTACTTAAATACTTACTGACATTCTAATCGGGTAACAACTAGGTTCATAACAGTAAATATCATCAACAATCGTTTCAAAACTAGATTTATACACATTAGAAAAAAATCGAAACACAACTTCCAGCTATAATTTAAACTTCTAAAAGCCAAAATCAACTATTTTCCTTAATATTCTTTCGCAAATTAACTTAATATTATTAATCGTCTGCTCGATTTATTTGTAGTTCGAAGAATAATTAAATATTTATTAATAACAAAAGTAATGAAACTACTCCAAACCGCACTAAATAATAAGAAATGTAAATTAAAACTAAGCATAATTGTATGCAAAAATATGCCTTGCCTCTTTCTTGGTACACAATTAATGAAAAATCAAGGAATCACATTGTGCTACATTTTATGACGTCATTCCAAACTGATTCATGAAAATATTATTTTGCTTCAAATATGTTTAAATAAATAAAGTTTCTCATGCCATTGTTGATTTGGCAACAGTGATTTAAATGACTAAAATAGAATTTCAATGCTAATTTAATGGGAAATTCGCCGAAAGATAGTAGATTTATGTTCGTCCGGACGTACAGACAGACGGACAAAAAAATTCTGAAAGTTGGGTATCTGAGGTCATAGCTTTCTAACAAAAAAAATGAATTTTTAAGATCCGATGGATAGAACCGATTTTGGAAGGGGGTACAGACAGACAGACAGACAGACAGACGACAGACAGACAGACAGACAGACAGACAGACGCATTCGAACAGACAGACAGACGGAAAATCGACCGCATTTCAATACCTACAGTGATTTAATGACAAAATTGAATTTCAAATGCTAATTCAATGGGAAATTAACCGACAGATAGTAGATTTATGTCCGTCCTGGACGTACGCAAGACGGACAAAAAGTATGAAAGTTTGGTATCTGAGGTCATAGCTTTCTACAAAAAAAGAATTTTTAAGATCCGATGGATAGAAACCGATTTTGGAAAGGGGGTGGAACGGACAGACGAGACAATCAATCAAAGCATGTCAATGCCTACTTTTTCATTTTTTTTTAATTCTTTCGAATATAAAAAAAGAAAATAGGCTAAAATGAACGGGAGGCCTTTTTTAGGCTCAGTCTAAAGCTTAATTGAGTAAAATATAATAGTAATAAGAAAGGCATAATGTTATGCATTGACAATTTCTATTTCAGTAACCAAAAGAGCGATTTTTCATCTAATTTGTTTAAACCTCTTCTGATCTTTGATTCAAACAATGGAAAAATCAGTTCAGGTTTTTTAATTTTATTTTTTTAGATAAGCTCTATTCAGGCAGGATCCGTTAAACGAAAGTAGATAAGCGGAGAAAATGTCAATAATACAAAAGAGAAGCTTATTAAAATAACTGGCTAAAAAAACCGCTTTTGCATGCTATTCATAGTTATAAATCGATTCGAATTAAGCAACTATGCATATACATAATCGTATTACAGTTATATATCAGGGCCAAATCCATAACAAATATTTCCAACCTGTTTACTTTCATGTGACTTATCTGTGTAAACTGCTAAATTCAAAAACGTTCCTTTATTCAATTAAGTCCATCACCAGGATTTGACTAAAAGATCACGCTTCTACATACTATTCATAGTTAATTCCAATTAAACAGCTATGCATATATCATCGTGTTATAGTTATATATTAGTGCCAAATCTATAACAAATAATTCCAACCTGTTTACTTTTATGTGACTTCTCTGTACACACTGCTAAATTCAAAACCATTAACCCTTTCAGTCCAAATGACAATTTGGCATCATCATTTTAGATTTTTTTTTCTGATCGTCTATAGCCATTTATGACATAAAAAACACATCATTCGATTCTTCAAACTTTTTCTATTAGAAAATATTTTTTATTAATCCCGAAAGATGTCAGCCCTATTATTTTTTTAAAAAAAATTATGATCAGAAACATGATGATGCCAAATGGCATCACTGGGACTGAAAGGGTTAATTCATTAAATTACGTCCATCATCAGGACCAGATTGTTACTTTTAGTTGTTTGAATCAATCCATTAGTACTTAAAGTTCATGTTAATAGAAAATGAGCCCTGGCCATATGTTTGAGACATCCTGACCTGGTTTTAGCGCTACTCGTGTTGATAATCTTTAGATAACTTTTAAAAAAATACTCCGTGTTAAAAGATATTAATTTGAAAAACGTATAATTGTACCTATATCTAGTCTTGTAATTGGGTGAAAACCTATTAGATAATGTGTCATAATAAATTATATTATAATTTATAAAAAAAAGCACAGCGATAAATAAATACAGAATGTCGGCCATTACGGGAATTTCCCCTTATTATTCATCTACGGATAAAGTAACATTTTATCTTTGCAACCAACTAAACACTCAAGTTTTATAGCTGAATCGGATGTTATTTCTCCTTAGAGGAGAAACACCCTTTTTTATGTGCTTTTGCGTCTTCCGTTTTTCTCTTCTTATCAAGTTTTGCGTTTCACTGGGTTGCCTCTAAGGAGGACATTTTTCAGAGATTAAGAACAGAGACAAATAGTAGCAGCGAAAAAAAAACACTCAAACCTCACGAAAAATGGGGTAAAAAACGCTTAGCACTAGTTTTCGAGTTATTTTTTTTATAAAAACCGTAAATGTTCTTAATTTTGTACTGTTACTAAATAAAATTAAAATTGTATGATATTCTTTGAAATTGAAAGTTCTAAAGTATAGAAATAAAATTCCATTTTAAGACATTTGGAGAAAATTCTATCGTCAGTGTACCAAAATAACGTGACGGACAACAAAAAAGCTTTAATTTTTGGCTTTTTATTTAGATGTAAAGGGTTTTCCTTTATTCGGGAATGGCAGCGCGTTATTATTATTATTTTTTATTCAAAGGTTTTTTTTTTATAAAAACCGAAGTTATTGCCGAAGTTAACGTAACTTGGGAAAAATATTCAGCCCTATAATCCTCCGAACAACGATTAAGTTCACAACATAAATGTTCAAAAATTCTAATTTAAAAGCTACAAAATATTATTGACATACATGAGTTTAAGTTCCCAATGATAAATGAGAATTCCACCACATTACAAAATATGTAAATGAGATCCGTAAGAATATAAATAGGACTATGCAAATTAAAAAACTTTTAATATAATAAAAAAAAGATACAGCTATAACACAAAATAAGTATAAAATCACAAGATTTTTTTAAAATTACATAAGCTTTTTAAGTACACGTTCATTTTAAGGTTGTGAGTTTACTTATATTAAATCCAAGTAACAATAAGTGTAGTTCAACTGGAGAGTTTTTCGCGCCTTTGCCTTTCTCTCATATTATACATCAAATTTCATAAGATTGAATTATAATAGTAAGTTATTAGCTTCCATACTTAATCAATAAATGAGTTCTTATTTATAAAATTTGCTTGCAATTGCCTCAATGATATTAAAAAACAAAAATAATGCATTAAAATTTTCTTAGTTGCTGTTTAAGGTGCTGATTTATAATATTTGTGAAGGTGGCATTTTAAAGACTATCTTGTGGGTTAGTTTAGGTTGAATTATCGTCGCACAAAAGCTACACGAGAGCTTTGGCGACGGGTGTCGTAATTTAGAACCACAGTCAAGTGACGAGTAGACACCTGAGTAGCACCCAACCGTTAAGGGCGACATCATACGTTGGGATTTTGGAGCATATTCAACATGCACTTCCACGGGGTATTATTTGTCGGACATTTTTTTGGCTGCACGGGCTGTTAGTACGTCAGCAGTTATTTTTACGATGTTTATTAGGAACTTGGGCACATCCCCCCTCTTTTTACTGTTTTTGTCTGAATGCTTAATACAAATCTATTAAGGTATAATTAGTTCTGTTTTCATTAAATTTTAATTGCTGTTTAATATTTAAACCACGGTTTATTAGTTATTTTTATATAACTACATTAATGCATGCATTTTAAAATTATTTCACATTGGCGATTCGCGCTTGTGCGACGTCGTAAAATTAATTAAAAATATGAATTAGCTTTCGTGAAGTTTCAAATATTAAATCATTTAATTATTTAATTGGTTAGCTTTTAACATGTCGTATTTAATTTGTTAGTTAGTTTCTACAAATTGTTTATATGTTAGCTACATAGAATCTTCGAAAATTTGCGTGAATTAACTTTTTTTAAAACTTTTTTTTCATGAAATTTTTTTCTAATACTTGTTCCAAACCTGTTATTGAATACACTTAATTTCTTAAAAACTAATTTTTGTGCAATTAGTTTTGTATTTAGTACATTTTTATTATTTAAAATTTTTACAAATTAAATAAATGTTAAATTTAATATTCCGGAGCTAATCGTTTAATTTCTGTACAGCAAATAAGGTGATTTATTTAATTATTTTTGTAGTTAAATTTTAAATAAAAACATTCTATAATGGGGTTGTTTCACGTCGTGGATGTCAACCGAAGCAACCAATGATATCCTCGCAGTACGCAGAAAAATGATAACGTTACATCATGCGAAACATTCCAATTAATTGATTTTTCCTATTTATTGCACTTAATTTTTATTCAAAAATAAAGCATTAATTATCGATTTAACAATACAAACTTTAGTTATGTAAAATAAAAACTAATGTTAGTTTGTAAATAGTAATTAGTAAAAAAATTATTAGTAAAAATCTGTATTTACTATGGAGAATTGAATTAAATAATAAAAATAGTTTTAATTAAAGATAATTTTAATAAAAAAATTAAGTTAAAATTAATTCTAATTAAAATTAATTCTAATTGAAATTAATTCTAATTAAAATTAATTCTAATTGAAATTAATTCTAATTAAAATTAATTCTAATTGAAATTAATTCTAATTAAAATTAATTCTAATTGAAATTAATTCTAATTAAAATTAGTTCGAATTAAAATTAGTTCTAATTAAATATAATTTCATCTAAAAATATTTTTAATTAGAAACAATTCTAGTTAAAAAACTTAATTAAAACTAATAGTAAAAAATTGACCCCCCCCCAGAAATTATTTCTAATTGCGCCCCAGCACGATTGTTGTGTCCCCCCCCCCCCCCGGGCGAATTTCTGGATCCGCCACTGTCTATATGTGCAAGGTTGGGCGCGGTTCTTCTCAAGACACTCGAGAAGTTTTCGGCACACAAATTCATCTCTCTGCCTGCCATTCACAATACTCTGGAGATTCGCACAAATGTCTTCCGGCAGCGCAACAAAACTCTTGAATGAAGTAGACACATTCCTGACCACAGCACCTGAACCTACGCTTTGCAACGTCTTCCCTTGCACAAGGGAGTGAATGTGAATCTCAATTCCTTTTGACTCAATATTCTGCAAAAAGTCTTGAATTTCGGACCAATCGACTAAAGAATCCTTGCCCATCGGATCAAAGAAATGCAAAACATCTCCACCAACTTCTTCACCCACTTCGAAACAGAAGGCCACCCAGTGGCCCATAACTGGGGTGTCTGATTATCTGCAACGAGTATTAGAAATAAAAATCCACTTGCCTACAAATTGTTCACGCATATCGTGCATAAAAATCTGCCGTAGTCTGTCGGCGGAAGTAACTCCCTTGAAAACGCAATTATTTTGCACAATCTTATCAAATTTTAAAATATCTTCAAGTTGCTCGTCACTCGACTCGTTTTTTGAAATCAAAGTCCTTCTCAATTCTTCGAGATCTAACATAATCGTAACCTAGTAGAATATCTTATACCGAAATACCCTTTGATATCTGAGGAGCTGTGTGGTGGAACTGGTGTCAGAGTATGAAATGGGCAGGAAGACTGGGGTGTAGACTGTAAAAAAAAACTTACTTTAAAGCCACATAAGCACTTCGCAACGTCAAGCTGTCCGTCCAGTTCGGATTGCCGACTTTGAATTGTCGACCTAATAAAAAGTATGAAGCTTCATTATAAAAAAAAATCCTGAAATTGTACAGCACAAAGTGATGGTAAAAGTGCTGCCATGTAATGTGAATTTACATACATGTAAAATTTATAGTGCTGTAAATTTTACAGAAAAATGATGTAAATTTACGTAAGAAGTACGCTAACGCTGTCGGAAATTTGGCCATATTTTCCCAGCTGTATTGAATATTTTTCAATACAGCTGGGAACGTTTTTTTTTAATGACAAATGTACATAACTTACAGGTATCTATCATCCCACTTTTTGAAATTGCTTCGAATATTTTGTGTAAAATTATTTATTGAATATTTAAAAAATATATTCGAACCCATTTCAAAAATTGGGATGGTCGGGACCTGTAAGTCAGCTACATTTATCACATTAAAAACCTCCGCCGTTTGTAAAAATATTCAATACAGTTGCAAAAATGTGGCTTAAAAAATAAGGTTTTTTCTCCACTTGATTAACGCTGAGGCGCTTTGATTTGGGGAGCCGCGGTCCAACGGGCTCATTCCTTCTTACGAGAGCAAATTTTCCGCATAATATTCTCAGTAGCTCAATAATAACAGCACTCGAAGTAAACTCGATATATTATCGCAGACAGTAACGTAACAAAGTAGTGGTATTACATACATTCAAAATGCAACTGTATTATGTAGCGCAGCTGACTGTTCATTAAATACCCTAACATCATTTTAAAGCTAAATATGCATTTCGGATTACAACAAAATATTTATTGATAGTACATTATTAGAAGATTTGCTTTACCATATTGAAAAATATCTCAATACTATACACGAAAAACAAAACTTATTTATTTTAATTTTTTAAACAGGAATTATGCTTATGAATATTGTAAGAGATATCCTAAAAATGAATATTAACCTTGAATTTTCATAAGCATTAGAGATGTTTGAATTTTATTATGCTAAGCTGAGTTACAAGGTTATTTTTTCTGAAAATTATTGCTGGGGTTATTTAATAAGTGTCATTGTTCAACTTTGTTTTAGAGCAATTAAAAAAATATGAAAGAGTGTTTTGTTTATTTTATTGTACTACATATTTAAGTGATAATACAGGGTGGCTCAAATAAAAGTGGCCCCGGCATGGAGCTGTGCAGGGAGATGCTTGGCGAGACAAATTATTGAAGCCTCTAAGTTGAATTTATAAATTATTCAAGCGTCAGTGCCTTCAATTGGCCAAACAGTTTTTTCATTGCGTTCATTTGTATTATATTTAATAGTATTTTTTTGTTGCAACTAGTTTTGCCACATTATTCCTCAATGTTATTCTTTTTAAAGCAAATTTGAGTTCCCCCTTAAAGTGACATCCTGGGCACGTGCTCTCAATTAGGCTCCATTTAAATGCATTTTAGATTTTGAAATCATTAAAAAAAAGTTGATATAAATTAAATAAAGTTGATTTTTCCCCTGTGGCTATGGTTTGTTAGATTCCTAAATACAAAAACGACTTCAGTCGCTTGAAGAAATGAGGAAGTAATTTTAATTTTCTAAACACCATAAAACTTTTTGGAACTGAAACATTAACATTCAAGCTTTATTCGGAGTAAAAACAAAAGTGGGTTAAGTCAAATTTCGTATGGGCATGTGGGATTTTGGAAAGCCTCAAATGCGAGTTAATAGACTACTGAAAAAATATTGGTTTAAGTGCAGTTTATAAATTGCAATAATTGTGTAAATTTGTAATCAACCCGAATGTCATTAACGCGTATTACATAAAATAAAATACATTACAACTTGTATACTTCTAAAAATAAATTACAACAGAAATCAATTCATAATAGGGGATTTCATGAAACTAGATTTTCAAATCGATGTAGAAAAAGTATAAGAAAAAAAAAATTGGGAAAATTAATAAATCAGAATGTTGCACCTATTTTCCATTATCTTAATCCTATACCAGTTATTCAACCAACAGTGTGTAAACTGCAAAAAAAGGTAAGTCAGAATACATCCATCATTCTGGTAAACGTAACACCTTCGAGGTTGTTGTAATTTTTAAGCACATGTGACTCGGTCATGATTCAGTTTGAGCTTCTAGCTTAATATGAGAGATGAACACTGGATTCAAAGTAACGGCGTCTGAGCATGCGCAAGCTAAAAAATTACATCAAAGTTCTACAAAATTGAGTTGTCAGCTTCAAATGAAATCAATACAGCAGTATATATGCGCTGTTAATATGTGGCAAATACGCAGCATTCTTCAGAAATCCTTTTAAAGTGTATCTACCATTTTATCTCAAATTTATCCTCCCATTCAAAACTTCACACATTTTGGAAACATGGACAATGGATAAAATTATTGGAAACATCATCTTGATTTATAAACTTTTCAGTTTTTTTCTTAGTCAGGAAAGAAAATTTTGGAAATACGAAAGAAAGATTTTTTTTGAAATAGAGGAAATTTTACATCACAGTTTTTCAGATTCACAAATATTGTGAGCGCTGGGGAGCCTAGTCGGTTAGGCGCCTGCCTAGCAAGCTCGCAAGGTCCCAGGTTCGGGCATCGCCAAAATAATTGCTGATTTATAAACGGTCCGTGCAGCCAAAAATGTCCGACGAATAATATCCCGTGTAGAGGGAGTGCACGTTAAGATATGCTCCAAAGTCCTGACGCTACGTATGATGTCGCCCTTAACGGTTGAGTTAGGTGCCTACTCAAGTGTCGGCTCGTCACCTGACTGTAGTTCAAAAGTACGACGAACGTCGCCAAAAGACCTCGTGTAGCTCTAATGCGACGATAATTCAAACGAAATTAAAGAAATCTTGCCTCGATACAAAAGATTTGACCTTCTTCGATGCTATCTTTTTTTTAAGATTTCGAAACATTTCCTCATTTAATCTCCTTTCGCATTTTCACATCTTGGTTTATTAACAACCCTTACTTTTGGCTTCCACACTACGTTTATAACGTAAAAAGTGGAAGGTATTATAATCGTTCAGTCCGTCTGTCACCCACTTTCACAGAACGAACCGCAAGTCACACAAACAAGTGAGATACGTCATTTTGAAGCAAAAAATCAGGCTAGGTTACATCCCAAATTTCAATAAAAAATTTAAATTAGAAGTATATTTAAAATTTAAATAACTAAACATTTAATCTACATTGAAATAACATGCAAATTCAATTTTCATTCAAAATTTTCACTGTTGCCAATTCGTCAAACGTACGAGAAACTTTATTTAAAATAAAAATAAAACTCTTGAAAAAATATTTTTTATGTGGTATGATTCAGTTTGGATTGATGCCATATCACAATAGAGTTCTTTTGATGGTTCATTATATATGTATGAGGAAAGATGTATAGCGAATTCTAACTTTAAATAAAAATATGCAAAAGTTCGCTTTTATTTTTAAAGCATCAATTTTACTAACTATTTATTCTTTTTTTCGAAAGAAAGTTAATGAACATGGGAAATTGTGGCGACTAAAAGATTGTTTATTAAAAAAATAATCTTTATTCTTCGAATTTCAAACAAATTTAGCAAACGATAATGAGTAATTATTAATTTGCGAATGAAGATTAATGAAAGTAGTTAATTTTGGCGTTTAAAAGTTTGAATTAGAAATAAATTATTAGCTAAAGGCCCTGTTTGGCGAATTTATTTTTGAGATGTATAAATAGTGAGTTTTTGTTGAGTACAAATATTGTGGGGAAGCGGTTTAAGTGACAGATTCTGTAACAAACCCCATAGATATCATAGTTAAAGTATTAGATTGGCAGATCACGTGACCTCTAATGCTAATGACGGGACGCGCATGGAGACCAGAATTTGAGGGCAAAGGGGCCAGTGTTGCCACCACATTAAGGAGAAAAATACTACGAAAAAAATGCCATTTAATTCTAAAATTACCTTAAAAATATTAGAAAAGCGTTTTTTTTAAGGTCACTGAACATATTCCAAAATGCAGCTAGTATTTTTATGGTATTTTTTTGACATTTTAGAATTTGATGGTATTTTTTTTCAATGTGGTGGCAACACTGGCCCCCTTGCCTTGAAATTCCGGTCTCCACGAGAAAAATACGGCGGCGTCATAAAAAAAATACAATCAAATATTAAAATTTCAAAAAAAAAATACCATAAAAATACTAGCTGCATTTTGGAATATTTTTAATGACTTTAAAAAAAAAACGTGAAACGCTTTTCTAGTATTTTTATAGTTTTCTTTTTGTAATTTTAGAATTATATGGTATTTTTTCGTAGTACTTTTCTCCTGAATGTGGTAGCAACATTGGCCCCTTTGCCCTCAAATTCTCCTCTCGGATTCTGGTATCCATGCGAGTCCCGTCGATAGCATTGGAGGTCACGTGATCTGCAAATCTAATATTTTAACTATGATATCTATGTAAGGGGGTGTCCTGACTACGACATCTCTTGAAACACCGACAACAAAAACAAATGCAACAACCGCAATTTGTACTTGCATGCGTCAACGAAAACATTTACGCAAGCCGCACGGTTACTGCACCTCAACTTTGACGCACGGTGTTTTGGCTTATTAACGCATGCCTCAAATGTCTATGAGAATACTCTGATTCGGCGTATCATGCGTTATGATAGCTTGAGAGAGAAAAACCGAATTTATCATTTACAACCTTTCAAATAACCAATTTAAGCCAAAAAAGCAATTAAAAATTCCACTCTCGCCAAGTAACCCTGAAAAAAGTTGCAAGTAAAGAATCCAAGAAAGTTGGAATTTTTTGCTATTTAAAGCCATGTTAACTTGTTGTAGGGTTTCTATTGTCAATAAAAAAAAAGAGAAAAAGTAATAAAAAAGGTAATTGAAGCAGAAGTACATAAACTACTTTTTAATCAATTGAATTAAAATTAGATTTTCAAGACTGTAAATTTTTGCATTTAGTTTAGGATTTGTGCAAAGTATTTTTGCTTGTGTTTTTATTAATCCTTTTTTAGTTTTAATCCTGTTTTAGTTAATCCTTTTTTAGTTTTTCTACACTGCGTTTATAACGTAAAAAGTGGAAGGTATTATAATCGTTCAGTCCGTCCGTCTGTCCGTCACCCACTTTCACAGAAAGAACCACAAGTCCCACAGACAAGTGGGATATGTCATTTTGAAGAAAAAAAAAGATTAGGCTACATTCCAAATTTCATAAAAAAAATTAAATTAGAAATTTAGTTAAAATTTAAATAACTAAAAATTTAATCTACATTGAAATAACATGCACATTCCATTTTTATTCAATATTTTCACTGTTGCCATTTCGTTAAACGTACGAGAAACTTTATTTAAAACAAAAATAAAACTTTTGAAAGAATATTTATTTATGCGATATAATTCCGTTTGGATTGTTGTAATATTACAATAGAGTTCTTTTGATGGTTCATTATATATGTATGAAGAAAGATGCATAGATAATTATAAATTGGCATAAAAAATATGCAAAGTTTCACTTTAATTTTAAAGCATCAATTGCACTAATTATATATTTTTCGAACTGTAAATTAATTAAACAAACGATAAATAACTGAATTTTCGAAAGAAATGTAAAGGGGAAATTGTGGCGACACAAAGATATTTATTAAAAAAAGATTACATCATTCTTCTAACTTCAAACAGATTTAGCAAACTATAAAGTCTAATTATTAAATCTGAGGAAGAAGCTTAATTAAAATAGTTAAATTTGGCGTTTAAATGTTTGAATTACAACTAGCTAAAAGCTTTGTTTGGAGAATTTCTTTTTGGAGCTGTATAAATAGTTTGTTTCCTGTTGAGCACAAATGTGGTCTGGAAGCGGTTTAAGTGACAGATTCTGTAACAAACCTACTTGTTATATATATCGATAACTAGATAACATTTTCGTTTCAAATTTGTTTCATTTCGATGTTATGTTGATTCCCATACAAGGGGAAAAAGGGCTAACATGGCAAAGCAATACTTCTGCGGAAGTTGTGATTCCGAAACTAATGCATTAAATCTATAGAACTGACAATTAGTTTGTTCTACTACAGGCCATGTTGTCATTTTTAAGTTCTTGTGAAGCTTAACTTTGATTTTCAATCAATCCATATATTTGACGGGGTTAGCGAGTGATAGCGAGCATGGAGCAGAGTCCCATAGTACTATTTTATTAACAAAAACCAACTTGTCTTGTTGTCAATTACTTCTAATGTATAAATGTTAGATGTTATCTTTCCTTGGCTTTATTGTGGTTAAGATCATAAGAATAATAACAGCCTTTCATAGTCAGTAATAACTCTAGAAAAAGATATGGTAATTTTCTAACTGTTAATTCAATTCACTGCACATATGGGCATTTCTACGCGTGACTTACACTACATCGGACGATTTAACAAATTTCGTTTGCGTAGTTCATAATTATTTTCTACTTATTAAAAAAAATATTGTACGCAAGTTTACCCCTGAACATATACTATTTTTAGAAATCATAAAAAACCATTTTCATTTAGTATTTCCCTGAAAAATAATAAAAATGTCATGCTGTGACTTACACTACATGAAAGGAAGTCGAGTTTTGGTTATCATTTAAAACTCTCATTTCTTCTTCATAGTGCAGTAAATCAACATTCTACCAGTGCTTAATTTAAGTACAAGGTTTAAAGCTAAATAATTTAATTGCAAAAAAGTGTTTAAATATCATAGGAAATAATTTATTAACAGTTTTGTGCGTGACTTACACTACATTCAATTTGTGACTTACACTACATCATGTGAATTGTATCACAGATATGGAAATTTAGGCAATAATAACATATAATATGTAAATAATTTTGAACATGGTAAGTTAAGAATTGCATACATGGTAAAATCATAGTTAGAAAAAGTTACACAACGTCCCCTAAAGTTGGTTTCTGTTAATTTCTTAATTCTTTCTTCAATAGAATTGTCTGAAAAACCTTCCTTCTAGGCCACGCAAAAAGACTTCCTGACCATTGCAGATGTTTCAGTTTTATTGAATAAGCATCTTTACTTAACATTTGCCCCACAAAATATTTAACTATAATTTTCCTATAAAAAGGAACTAAAGCTCTTCTTTCAGCATCAAATTCATTTTCCGAATTTTGCTGAGAGGTATTTCCTTTTAGAACATTTCCATTTGTTTAATCAGCAGGGTTGTTTTTTGGGGGATTTAATGAAATATTGGCAGTTTTAAGTAAGTATTTGTTTAATTTTAAAAAGCAGAGCAATTTTTGAGTATCAGAAATCGGAAATATTTATTTTCCTTTGATGAGCAAATATCATTTAATCTACCTATTTCGCCCTTTATACAATTGTCAGAAATGTATAATAGTGATATGTTTGGGCAGATTTCTTATGCAAAGTGAAAAAATCTTTAGCAGAATGTGGGTCAATTTTCCTGGAAAATGTGGGCTGCTTTTACCCCCTCCTCACTGTATCACCAAGTCCATCAAATGGTCCTTTTTCATGACTAAAGGTAAAGATGACCAACATTGGTGGCAGAGAAATGCCATTCAATGTTGTCTAACGGTTGGAACATTGCAATAGAGGTGGTGTATTTTAGTTAAAGTGTTGTCCGTAAAGTCGTTTTTGCTTTCCTTTTCTTTAAAGGTTTGAAATTTTCCACATGCTTAAAGTATTTCCCTTTGCTCTTTTTTTTCTTTTAACTGTTGATTTAGCCATCTTAAATTAAAATTATCAAAATATAAGAAATCTACAAATATTATAGCTAATCTATAATAGATAAATCAAACAAAAGCTGTGACTAACACTACATTGTGACTTACACTACAAAGCTAAAATGTGTTATAAATAAGAAAATGCTTTTTATTTTAAAATTAAAAAGATGTGGAATTACGAGAGGTTACTATAGAAAGAAAATATCGTAAAAATTTTGAAGTAAAGCTTTATTTTAAAAAGTTATAGAAACTTCTTTTCGTGACTTACACTACAGTCAAAAATGAGATTTTTATCTTTCTAATTAAGTATCTTTTAGTAATAAATGCCGATTAATAATGTGTTTTTAAGATAGTTCTGATAATCTATTTTAATAATTTTTCCAAAAAATCTGATAAAATGTGTTTCTTACCTTAAAATTCCTGGGTTCAAAATGATGAAAAAACACGAGACCATGCTTTCAAAACAAAGCAGCCATTTTGAAGCTGCTGTGTTGCCAAAGGTGAAACAATAATAGTTGTTGATACAAAAAAAATAAAATTCAAACTTTTCTTAAGCACATATAAAAGTTACAACTGTAGAATTTTTTTTTCAGTTGTGGTATCATTTTACGTGGAATTAACCCTAGGTCGTCTTTGTTCCAGGTTCTCATTAGGCGCATGAAAAACTAGACATTCAAACACTAGCTCACTGTGTGCTCAGCCACTTACGCATTTATTAAACGAACTTCTCGTCTTTCATTTTTTCCCCTTGATTATCTATAATAATAAAAGAAAGAGTCTGTATGTCTGTGCATCGTAAAAGACCTACTTATACTGCCCTCAGAAATTCAAAATTTTTAAGATAAATTCCCTTTAATACCAACGTGTGCACCTGAGGCTTAGTTTTTACATATTTGTTCCATTTTTAGAGAAAATTCTAATTTTCTGAAAAAAATACACCACTTTTGCTTAAATCCGATCATTTTTCCCCTTCCGTGTTGCCATTCGACAGAAGAAATTAAAATGAACACAAAAATTAATTAAAATTGAAATTGCTTTTATTTTCTTGCAATTACCTTCAGAAACTAGATTAATGATTTGAAAAATAATTGAACGTGCCAATGAGCTAAATGTTTAAAAAAATTCCAGAATGGAGGTTTTGACGTGAAATAACATTGTTATACAATTATGGTTAATTTTGAATTCAATCACTCTGGCGTAGTGGACAGCCCTTCTCGTCTTATTCCGTAGACGTCTTATTCCGCGTTCGTATACGGGTCTGGTAGGTCATGAATATACTCAGCTCTTCATTCGACCACCTTTTACACAATGCGTACTAAGCTTGATTGATTGGAAAGTCAACTGAAGGTCCATTGTCAAACTAGCCACTTGGCATGGACAATCAATATCACTCGTGTAAGCACAGTGGCTATTAGGTTTGGGTAAACTTTAATTAGTAAGAAAAAATATAAAAAATGAATTAAAAAATCTCAAAGCATTTCCAATTCAAATGTAATAAAAGTTAAAAATCTATGTTATTAAAACCAACAATTAAATTTGTTGCACTGAGTTTTAATATTACTAACCAAATTTAATTTTTTCATATCAATGTTGAAATCAAGGACTCCGGCAAGCGATGAAATATTTTCATTTCATTCCATATTCCACGTTTCTAGCACAACACCAGCATCGGGGTAAATGTCCAGATCAAAGAGAACATGCGTTTGAAAATAACCTACGATTTGGCGAAAAAACCGGCCGATATTGCATCGCTTGGCTGTCGTCAAGTTTTTGTTTTTAATGTCGTAGTCTGGACACCCCCTAACAAACATTGATATCATAGTTGTAACAAACATACTTGTATTGGAATTAAATCACCATTGCCATTCGAACAATCACTCTAGAAACTTTTTAATTCTTTGAAATAATAAATTAAAAGAAATTTATTTTTGCGACATCAATTAATTTGAAATGACGTCAAATATATTTCACTAAGAGATTCTTTGTTTTTTTATATGAAATGTTTTGGTTCTATTTAAAAGAGAAGAATATTACAAATTTATTCTTTGAAATATAAATTAATTTTTGCAAATGATAATAATTATTAAAGAAATAATTATTGAATTTTCGAAATAAAATAAATGAAACTAGCTAAATTTAGCGTTTATAGGTTTTTAATAGAATTAATAGTGTGTTTGGCGACTTTGTTCCTGTTGAACACTAATTTTGTGCAGAAGCGGGCTAAGTGACATATTCTGTTACAAAACACTTGTTTTTTTTTACTTGGTTGATTTCCGACCTTTTATATGCGAGGAGAATTTTTTTTTTGTTCATGTCAATTTAGAGCTGCCTTTGATAGAAGACCTACCATTAAGGGAAATGCTACCATCGGCAAGACAGCTAAAACAAATTCGATATAATAATTTTTTTTCTGTATTTTAGAATAAATTGAATACAGAAATTATACTTAAATGGAAATTTTTTATAAGAAATTTATTCCAAGTACTAAACACAAGTACTAAACACACAAGTTACACAAGTACTAAACCATTGTGTTGGCTTGCCGGTAGTTAGAGTTATATAAAGATAAAACGACTTCTACAGGGGCACTGTTTTTTTTCTTTTTTCCCACAACCTTATATTTTAACATTGGCTAACCGAATACTGTTCAAAAGTAAACTACCAAAGATGAATGCTTTAATTTCTCATTTTACTAGATTGTTAATATGAAGAATTTACTGGATTGTCAATATGTTAATATTATGGAATTCTGGATTGCTTAGAATTGGTGCTAATTTTAATACTCATAAATGCGAACTAAATTCGAGATAAAGCTACTTCCACAAAGGTTACAGGACTTACAATTATTGCTTGTTATACAGGAGTTTGTTCTAAAAGTAGGATATTTCTACAAGTAGAAGGTAAAAAAGAAGTTCTAAAAGAACTTTATTCAATTTTAATTGAAAAATAAGTAGGTTTGCAACAGTTATTGACACCTAGAACCGATTCTACACAAGATTTTTTATTTATACACATTAGAAAAAATATTCGATAAACCCAGCACCCAGTTTTAATTAAAACTTTTAAAAGTCAAAATTGACTTTTCTCATTATTATTATTTTTTTTGCAAAATAAATTGATATTCTTTATCGTTTACTGAATTTATTTGAAGTTAGAAAAATAATTATGTAAATTGCTTGGTACAATTCCTAGCATCCATAGAACCGATTTTCCGAACGGACAGGCGGACACTTTCAGCGTGTCAATACCTACTTTTACATATTTAAATTCTTGCGAATTACAGAAAAAGAAAAGTAGGCTAAAAATAATCAATTTGTCTGTCACTTACTTTTACGACAAAAACTACAAATGATACAGAAAATCTTCATTTTTCATTTCTCAAATTGTAGTTTAGCAGCAGTACAACAGGTCCATATTTTTTTTTAATTAGATGAATAGCATCGACATTTTCAACACATCGTCAATACTCTCAGCAAAATATCGATGTGCACAATCAAATAGATGGGCTAAAATCTCTTTCAAAATGCGTTGACAAATTAGACTTCACAGAAGAAAGAGTCAAATTTATTTCGCCCAAAAAGTACACAAGGAACAAGATTAATAAGTCAAAATTTATATTACACACATTTTTAAACCACGTTATTTTATGACCTAAGTTATTTCACGAGCGTTTTAAACCATATTTTATTGTTTCTGAAAGGCTATCGCGTTATGGTTCATACAGGGCATCGGATCTGCTACTGTCGACCTCGTCACTTGACTAGGGTTCTAAATTACGAGGCGTATTCGGCTGTGTTAAAGCTCCTAGAGGAAGCTAGAAATAGGCAGCCGGAAACGATTACATTATTATTTGATTCCGTTTCCACGCCACCCAAGAGGTAGGAATCTCGGCGCGTTATATTTTTATACAAAGGAGGTTTCGCCGAAACTAGTAAAACTAGTTAAAAGCTTCAGCCATATATCCTCCGGGCAACGATTGTGGCTAAAGACTACATATAAAAACAAAAATATACATACTTAATTTTTTAAAATTAATTTATGTTTATATTTTAATAATTTTTGTAATTTTTGTTATTTTAATAATTTTTGTAATTTTTATATTTTAATAATTTTTGTAATTTTTATGTTTTAATAATTTTTGTAATTTTTATATTTATTTTATTAAACAATAAAATCCGCTTGATATAAATTAAGGTTAGATAGAAATGTATTTTTGACTAATTTAAACAATTAGCAAAATAAATAACTTTTTATTTTCAATTTAAATATGTTAATAAATATAATGACTTAGGGAATAAAATAAAGATGAATCGCGTACCTTTTAAGTTACATTTCGTACTCAGTTACATACTTTTTCTATTCCAGCTCGGTGTTTTGCTCATGCGTTGCGGAATTTTTGCTCAAGAATTCGGCTATAATACTCGCACACGTAGTCGTCTCTCGCATTCTCATCCGGAAATTTCGACCTCAGATACTCGCAAATTCCTTCCTCTGACCCCCTCAAACTGAACTCTCTAATGAAATAGACGCAGTATTGGCCACAACAAGCGGAACCTTTGCTCTGCAAAGCAACGCTTCCTGCAACGTTGCGAATCTCAATACCACTCCTTTCGATCATTTGCAAAAACTGCTCGAGGTAGAGCCGAGCGTGTGGTTTCCAGCCCAGTGGATCGAAGTACTTCAGAACACCATCGCTGAAACAGAAAGCCACCCAGTGACCCACCGCTGATGGTACACCTTGAGTGTGGATGTTAGTGTTAGAAACTAAAATCCACTTGCCTTCGAATTCACTCGTATCTTCCTTGCGCGTCATATATTTGTTACATATTTTATCTACAAAAACTTCCGTTAGCTTATTGGCAGGATAAACGTTAATAAAACAATTATTTGTTACTATCGGATCGTTGAAAAGAATTTTTTGAATGTCCACATCACTCAACACGTATTTATAAATAGAGCCACTCATAATCGTTGCCGAAGAAAAACCTTGTAGAAATGATGACGGAAGCTGTTTAAATACCCAGGGGTTGCCACATTTATTCGGATAGCCAAATCGCCAAAATAACATAGCAAAATAACTGAATTTATTAACTTTTAATTTTTTTTTATTTTAACTTCTATCTGGATTTTTTATTTTTACTTTTAATTTAATTATTTTTTTATTTATTTATTTCATATCGCACCGTACGCGGAAAAGAGACCTATCGCGAAAACGACCATTCTTCAGGAGAGCCGTTTAAAGTTTTAGTAAAATTTCAAATTATCACAAAATCGTTCCAAATGAACCTAGATCAAAAATATTTGGCACGAATATCCGTTTTATGAGTATCAAAAGGTATGCATAGTCATTTTTCACTTTAAATTTACCTTTGCTGAGATATTTTCAGATAGGTCTTTCTTTCGCGTACAAATTTGAACGATTTTGTTCGTGAAAGAAAGACCTATCTGAAAATATCTGAGCAAAGGCAAATTTAAAGTAAAAAAATGACAATGCATACCTTTTGATACTCATAAAACTGATATCCATGCCAAATATTTTTGATCTAGGTTCATTTGGAACGATTTTGTGATAATTCGAATTTTTACCAAAACTTTAAACGGCTCTTATGAAGACCGGTCCTAAAAAGTTTGCTGCTAAATTCATTCTAAATATTAAGGAAACATACTTTTGAAGAATACTCATTTACTTAATGCATTTTTATAATCTAATAATATATTGATCAACAATAAGAATATATATTTTTTAATTAAATTCAACAAAAAGCTTGTTTAACCAATTTAATGAAGTTTATGTAATAAGGTGTATCTCTTATCATGTAATTACGATATTATTTTAAAGTCATATTTATTTTTATAATTTAATATATTCAATGATTGAAATCATAATAGTTTGTTTACATAAAAAAATAGGTGTTATGAAACGAATAACTTTTACAAAATCAGGACTTACAAGATATAAGAAATGATATCCACATTTTCTACAAAAACCTTTCAATCTAAATTTTTACTATGTATCATGTGTAAAATTAAAACAAAAATTAATTTTTAAGCATTATTAAAATTTTTAAAATCATTTTAAAACTCATGGAAATAAAAAAGTTTTAAATTTTAAAAGTAAGTTGTAAGGATACTTCATACCTTAAGTAAACAGTTGAATTCCCTGACTTTATATCGCAAACTGTCAAGTTGTAGCAATTGAGTTTAGATTTATAATACCGACGTTGAAAACGATTTAAAACTATTTATCGTTTGCTAAAATATTAATTTGAAAAAAATATATCTATACATATTGACATATCATTTTGCAATCTACACATATTACATGAATTTCTTTATATATATTGTACTAAATACCATAAAGCAGAGCTTTTGAATGAGTATTTCAAATAAAGAAACAAAGAAAAAAATAAATAAACGACTTCAAACTTTCTATTTAAGAACTTCAAACTTAAAACTTACCGCGAAAGAAAGACCTATCTATTAATTGCAGCCGAACTAGGGCTCGGATCGCTGTTCCGATTGCACCAATCGAAAGATATCAAAATTTTGCATCCTATAGAAGTGTTATCTTAAAAAGTCAATTTTGGCCGATAGGTCTCTTTTCCGCGTACGGTGCGATATCTTATATATTGTTAAATTGTTTAAATTTTGTTTTATATGTCATTTTATATTTGAATGAAATGTAAATGTACAAGGGGTGGTCTTAATTAAACTGGCGGTACTCAGTGTTTTGTGTAAAGCAAACGAAAGAGCGGAATTGTTATTCATCTGGTAGAGAGGCTTTTTTGACTTGAAAGTATTGAAGTAAGATCAATTCATGCAGAGCAGCACTAAATGAGAGACCATCTTCAATATTTAACAAGAAATAAAACTTCTTCCCTTTGTTTTTACTTTCAATATTCTGTGAAAAACTTCACCAGTAAAACATAAATCAAAAACATTGGAATTCTTGTTGGTTCGTAATTAGGTGTTGCCAACTTACAAAGATAAAAATTATGAAAATGCATTAATAAAATATTACTGACATCAACAGAAAGAGTTTAAACTAATAACTGTAATATGTTGCCAAAAATATGAACCTTTCTTGTTAATTTAGCCGTTCATGTTAGACTTATCCATCATGTCAGCTCCGGATTTAAACATTGTCCTTATATTTATCTGTGAGTCATCCAAGATTTATTTTTCTTGTTTCAAGTTATATAATTAGTTTGTTGGTTATAAGTAACACCAAGTTTCATCAAACTACCATGATACTCTCCCTCTCTCAGGCAGGGTTCGAAATTTACGGTCTCTAGTCGCAAAATGCGACCAAATCTTTCAAATTTGCGACAACAAAATAAATTTAGTTGAAGTAATTACGACTAGTTTAATACATCTTCAATACCAGTTTTTTATTGAGATTTTTAATGATATCGCTAAAATAGTCTTGAAATCACAAATTTTCTCCTATACTAAATTTAAAATTTTTTGATTGTGATAATAAAATCTTAAAAATTCAGCAGTCGAGAATCACATAACTGTGGCAATCTGTGAAAGGGTTACTTTTTCGAAGAAATACGATCACCTGACCCCCATGGATATCTGTGCCTTAACGGCTCGCCAACCGGGCTATATCATTCAACTGCGTTCCTAATGTACGTAATTTATCATAGTCTGGGGTCCGGATCTTCAGGTATTGCATTTAATTCTGTTGTTTATGAGGTAACTGTTGTCTTAAACTAATGTCTTAATCCGCTTCTATCAGATTTTAAATCGTACATTTTAATTAAAAGTCAGAAAAATTAAACCCAGAGTGGTTAAAAAGTCAGAGAACTCTTATCGATATTCTTGTGTTCGTCAACAATTTTTTTTAGACCCAGACAGAAAATTCTAAGTCACAGTTCACGGACGCCAAATGAAATAATCTGACCAAGAAATACTTGACGATACCTTTAATGACAAATACGAACAACAGCAAAAAGTAATTCTGAAAAAAATTACATTTAAAAAACAATGAATGTCTTAAATAACTTCAAGAAGAACAACACGTTTGGTCGTTGCCACATGTCTTAACTAAACTTTACTGTTTCTGAACAGCTGTAGAAAATTTTAAAATTTTATAAATATCAAAATTTACTTATCGCCGGTCAAATATATCTATTTATGAGAAATGCAAATAATTTTTTTTAATTAAAAAATTGTTTTCTTAGTTTTCACAAGATTTCTCGCAAATAAGTACTCTTCGCACAGAAAACAAAACTCAAAAATAAAATGACTTTCACTTTCATATTCAGGGATATTTGACTTTAGAACAAGTTAAAAAAAATTATAGTTCAAAGTAATATTTAAAACTAGCAGCAAGAATGTCTTCATCAACGTTAGAAAAGAAAAATGCAGAAGATTTTCATTTTAAAACTGCTGCATGCCATGCATTCTTAGCAAAAAGTGTTAAAAGACGCTTCCGTTGAAGAGGAAGACAATCTTCTCAGCGTCGACAGCGACCATCTTGTCGACGAAGATGATAACGTAAGTCTGACGAACAGCGAAGAAGATAGGATTCTATGCGAAGGCTCTTTAAAGGAAGCTGAGTTGGGGATGGATGAAGAAGACTGCCTGCTTCATATAGATGAAGACCACGATGATGTCAGCGTGACAAGTTCGGTAGCAGAGGAGATTTTATGGGACAACTCAAAGGAAAAAACGAACTATACAAACTATTTAAAACTCTGTGAATACGCCAATAAACATTGTGACGTTCATGTCAAAAGAATCGCTTCCTGGAAAGTAAAAAACAGACTATCGAGACAAAGATAATGTACGAAATATGTACGAGATAATGATAAATAATGATGAGATGTGAAATGAGTTCTTTTATTATATTGAAATATTTTTGTATTGAGATCTTGATTAACTCTAACAAAGCATATTGAATAGAAAAATTCTTAACTACCGCTTTTTACAATGTACTTATTAAGGCATAAAATACCTAACAAAGTAATTAAGATTATTTTTTATAGGTTGCGTATGTTTTTATTATCAGCTAGTAAAAAATTGTTCGTTCTTCTTCTGCAAGGATAAAAAAAAATCTAATTGAGCTAAGAATACATGCCATTTTATTTAATATAAAAAAAAATACGCTTATGCTATTGTCCCCGTTCATTAAAAAGTTTTATATCCTATTTCTTATATTAACTTATAATTCCGAAATCTATCATAATAAAAATAAAGTTTTGTATGTATATGTGTATGTGTCTTATAGATTCATAAACTAGACATTTGTTTGACTCGTAACTTGGCACAAATGCGTAGTTCATACTTAGTTTATAATTTTTGAACTTTCAGGTTTCAAAATGTTCTATTTTTAGAGAAAATTCGAATTTTCTGAAAAATCTACACTACTTTGGCTCAAATCCATAGATATCATAATTAAAGGATTGGCTGATCACGTGACCTCCAATGCTAACGATGGGACGCGCATGGCGCTTTTTTGGGGGGCATAATGGCCAGTGTTGCTGCCACTTTAAGGAGAAAAATACTACGAAATAATACCATTTATTTCTAAAGTTTAAAAAAAATACTAGAAAGGATTTAAAGTAACTAAAAATATTTCAAAATGCAGCTAGTATTCTTACGATATTTTTTTGTAATTTTAGAATTATTCTAAAATACAAATATACTCTTTAAACTTTATAACTAAATTTTTAACTTATTTTTATAATTTATTTTAGAAAAAAATTTAAAATGTTTATTTTATTCTTTTGTCATTACCTTCAGAAACTAAATTTATTATTTGAAAAATAATTGACATGTTTCAAGTGACGTAATTCCGCCAGTCTCTATTCCCGGATTTTATTGTGGGTTTATTTGATGATCTTTTCATTGGGGATTTTTCTGTTGACTGCATGTATGCATATTTAAGCAATTAATGTATAGTTAAGCTATTACTGACTGTGATGGTTAATAAAGGCCATCGTACTAGAGCTGCAAATTAGTGTTTTATGTCTATATTTGTTCGCCAAATACGTTGCCAAACTCGCCAAATTATTAACTAAAACTCGCCAAATGGGCAATTTCTTTTATAAATAATTTATAAGCTGGTCGGTTGTTCGAAGGTCATTGTGTTAAAGCTGTATAATGGGTGTATTTGTAGCTATATCTATTTTCTCGCCAAATTATTTACCAAAACGCGCCAAATGAGCTAAAATGTTTTATGTATTTATGAGGGAATTGTGATGACATTTATGAGTGCATTTTGTAGCGTATTTTTCATTTTAAAATTTTAAGGCAATGAAACGGGATTTTATACTTTATAACGAGCGGGAACAATAACATAAGTTCATGATGCTATAACAGGTTATATCGTACACATATTTGGAACAATTTTATATTTTTTTAATCCGTGCGAAGAACGGGTATAAATTTGCTAGTCTATATACATAAAAGGCAAAGTCCTGAATCACTCACTCACGTATCAACGCCCAGCCCAAATTACTGGAGGTACAGCTACCAAATTTTAGGAAAATATTCTTTTATACCGTAGGCGTCATTTTAAAAGCGATTTTTTAAAATTGGAACCCAAACTGGTGTAGGAGCCTAGCAAAACGTGAGCCGATTTCCCCATAGGAATAGCATTGTAAGATTAGAATTTATACTTTTTATTTCAATTTAAAGGAAATTTCAGCGCGTTCAGCGTGAACGAAAATTAAGTATAAAAACGTAAGATCACGTGAGTTTAATTTATAGGATTGTTATTTGAATATCATTATTTTATTTATTGAATTTAAAACTTTTGATTTTATTGCTACCGAATTTAATTTAATTGATGTTTACAAATGGTAAGAAATGAAGAAATTTTTACATTGATTTTTGGCATTGGCGGCTTTTGGCGAAGTTGAAAATTTAACGTAGGATAGCTATTCGCATCCAGTTGTATGCCCGTGCATACAGTCGAACATTCAAATAAATTAGAATATTTAATAATTTAAAAACTAATAAAATTATTACATACCTTGGATTCCTTAAAAATATAAAGCAATAATAAATATTAATAGTTAAATTAGTTATAGCTTTTCATCTGTATACAAAAAAGCAATACAAGGCGTGGGTCGTTGTGAAAAGAATTGCCATCGCCAAGTACTTTGAAGTCGCCAACTTGGGTGTCGAGTATTGAAGGCTTATGCGCATGCGTTTGTGACGTCAACTTCCGCTTCCTTGCGGGTGATAAGGTGGTGATAAAACACAGCGTTTTTTTTTCTTTCGTGCTGAGTCTTATTTGCCCCGGACAAGTTTTCTCACGTAGCTAGGGTGCAGATGTTGGCGATATATCGCTTGTTTGTTCGCTTTAAATATGATTAATTTCGTTATTATATTTTTTTAAATCTTTGATCACTTATCTCGCTTTAATAATCATCTCACTTTCAGGGCTGGGCCGTTACTTGTTTAAATGTAACTCGTTACAATTAAGTTTATAAATAAATAAAATAAAAATAAAAATTAAAATTAAAATTAAATTAAAATAAAATAAAATTAAAATTAAAAATTAAAAATTTAAAATTAAATAAATTAAAATTTAAAATTAAAAATTTAAAATTAAAATTAAAATTAAAAATTTAAAATTAATTAAAAATTAAAAATTAAAATTTAAAAAATCAATCAAAATCAAATCAAATAAATTCAAAATCAAATCAAATCAAAATCAAAACAAATCAATCAAAATAAAATCATAATCAAATAAAATCAAAAATAAATTAAAATAAAATTATAAATAAATAATTAAAAATTAAAAATTATAAAAATTAAAAATTTAAAAATTTAAAAATTTAAAAATTAAAAATAATTAAAAATTTAAAAATTAAAAATTTAAAAATTAATAAATTAAAAATAAAATTAAAAAATTAAAAATTTAATAAATTAATAAATAATAAAATAAATAATAAATAAAAATAAAATAAATAAATAATAAATAAATAATAAATAAATAAATAAATTAAATAAATAAATAAATAAATGATTTTTTTTCTAAAATCGACTTTATTAAACAGTTAGCGGAAAATCTACTTATTGGGGTACAACAAAGGCTGCATCTCAAAATTTTTGTCGCTTACACAGCTGTGATTGGGTCCCCCCCCCCCATAGACATAAACCACCAGAACTAACCTTTCAACAGCCGTACTGGCTGATAAGGGGGTATTTTATTTTATGAACATGCTTTTAATTGTTAGTAGGATAAGGGTACAAAATACAGTCATATTATGATCGTTACTTTGGAAAGATGTAGACAACTCAAAATCGGCTTCGGTGGAAGGATGTCTAGTTTTTACATTCTCAAAAAAAAATCATCATCACTGCTAGATGAGTGTTTAATCACTGCAATCAGTAGGGAACGTATCATTTTTGTGTGTTACTATTCTACTATTTTACTATTATACTACTATTCTACTATTACTATTTCTACTCTTAGCAAAAAGTACGTGAAATTTTTTTTTATTTCGTTTTTTAAAGTATTTTTTTTTTGTTTTGGACATTTATTAGAAGAGTGTTAATGATAAAATTAATGAAAGTAACGCGCTACTGTAACAAAGATTACTTTTTCGAAAATTATGTAACGAATTACCTGTAAAATTACTGGGTTCTCAAATGTAACGAATTACCTATGAGATTACTGTAAAAAAGTAATTATTACAAGTAATGCGTTTCCGCCCAGCCCTGCTCACATTTAGAAACAGCTATGATATAAGGGCCGGTCGCGATTTGGCAATTTCCGTTACGTTACCAAGCAACGAAAATGTCTAAATGTGGTAGACATTCCATTTCAGATTTCATACATCTATATAATTAGAGCCGCCCTGCGTTAAAATTTTCATGCTCGCCAATAAACAGACCGGCCCTTATATTATAAATTGAAAAAAAAATAATCCTGGTACAACTATCCTACAAAATATGGGCAAATAAAATGTACATTTTTTTTGTTTCTTTAAAACTGTTAGTATATAACTGCACTATTATTAAAACCTATTAGCCATTTCGAAATTACATCTTTAAATTTTGATAAATATAAAAATAACATATCATCAAGTTGTTTTCCCATCTAAGTTTTTAAACTAAACGGTAATATATATTTCTAGTTCCCAAGATTTTTTTTTATT
The DNA here is from genome assembly GCA_019343175.1 of Oedothorax gibbosus. Taxonomy (NCBI): domain Eukaryota; kingdom Metazoa; phylum Arthropoda; class Arachnida; order Araneae; family Linyphiidae; genus Oedothorax; species Oedothorax gibbosus. Next base: position 37,808,404 of record CM033280.1, read on the forward strand.
AGGTGGAAAATGAGAGGCTTTCAGAATATACTATTTATATTTTTTGGAAAGAAGAGGGGGTTCAGACTTTGTCTTAATTCTTGTATATGTTAAGCCTGTTTATCAGTTAAATGATTTTTGTTAAACAAGTACTTTAGTGCCATTTTTCAGACAACAGGTTTTGACTATTGCATATACTACGATTTTACTGCTTCCAAAATTTATAACTTTAAAATCTCTTATAGTGTCGACACCCGCATAAACTGAAAGATTTGGAGAAGGTGAAAGCAAGCAACCTAGACTCAAGAAAACGCGATGTATTGAAGAAACTGACCAGTCTGGAGGACAGATGACTCTTTTAAGATGGGGAAGTAGAACTCCTTCAGCTTCACAGTCTACTTTAGATGCTGCGATTTTGACATTTGTAGTGGAAGAAATGCAGCCTTTCCAAATAGTTGATAAGGAAGCTCTTATTAATCTTGCACGTCTAGGTCTACCAAAATCCTTAACAATCATGTGCCAAAAGACACTTTGTGATAGAATAAAAGAGTCATTTAATGTTGTCAAATAATATCAAATTGATGTTGTGGCTACGACAGCTGATGCATGGAGTGGTGGAAAAAGGTAAGATCGTAAAGTTATTTAATGCATTCAAAATATAATGCTTAATTTTGTTTTAATACTATCGTTATCGTTAATAGTATAAGGTGCAGGGAAATGTGGTTTTGCTGTAAAGCGCATGGGATTTACAGGTTTGCATCTTCATGCACCCTCTCCCTCACCCATAATTGTTTTTTACTCAATTCTATGTTTTATATTAATATAATAACGTAAGAATTAACAGGAGGTACACCACAAATTTTAAATGCAAATTGCTAAAATTGGAAATATCTCCAAGGAGTATTACTCCACGAGAAAGTATAATGTATCTTCTCTTGCTTATTTGGCTATTGCTTAAGCTATTTAGAAATGAATGCGAAATTGATTGCTCCGCTTTAACTGCATATTTCGTGCTAATAATATGTTAAAGATTTCTTTATTTTTGTATTATCTTTTTATGTGGTTATTAGATAAGCTATTTAGTATTGAATACGAAATTGATAGATTTTCTTAAACTGTGGATTTACCAATAAAATGTGGAAGGCAGTATTTTATCCGTTTGCTTCTTGCTTCATGAAAGACTTGATAAATTTAGACACATAAACCTTTAGGTGGTTACTGTTTTGTATGCATAAGTAGCAGATATCGTTTTTCTCGCTAAAAACGTATCTCATAAGTTAGGTTTAGGTTTAGTTTGAATTATCGTCGCACTAGAGCTACACGAGGGCTATTGGCTACGGGCGTCATATTTTAGAACCACAGTCAAGTGACGAGCTGACACCTGAGTTGGCACCCAACGCAACCGTTAAGGGCGACATCCTCATAAGTTAGAACCATTGTTTTTCAATGCACATCTTTAGCTTCTTTTGTTGCGTTAGAGATTGAAAAAGTATAGTAAATTTCAAAGTAACCATACACTTTGTTTTATATGGATGGAAACCATAGAGATGGATATCGATGGATTTCCTTCTCTATGGTTTATCAGAACTAACAGGAATAAGAACTTTGATTAATAATACTGTACGAATCCAACTCCTGAGCTACGAGCCAAAATATATTACAGAAATTTGAATCACATTAAAAACACTTGTTTCAATTTTATGTAAGCAGATAAATTGCCAACCTTAAAAGTTTATGCGCTGTAAAATGTAAAACCAAAATGTATTGTGTGCTATTGCTTACAGATTGCTATTTAGATCTAAAAGTTATCCAATTGTTTGGTGGAAATATGTGTATAGTCTGGCTGCCACAACTTGGCATTCAAAATATTTTGATTGTGGAAGATTCTACTTTGAATTAAGGTTTTAAGCCGAAGGTGGCAGGGTTGCCAGATCAAGGCGTTTGGCGAGAAGAGGGAATTGTTGGTCGAGTTCGATTGTAAATAATGTATCACACATGAACTGCACATCAGTTATCGCCGATAGAGGATTGTTGTTGATTGCTGGTAGCGGTTAGCGATTATACGTGTATTTCTTTGTAATCTTAACTTGATCATTAATCGATATAAGAGTGAACCTGATGCAAGTTCGATCTACCCTTCAATTGATAATCTGTTTCTAAACCTTAAAGAAATATGCGCCCATAAAAGCCATGAATCGCCAAACATAGTAACTCTTGCCCAAAACCAAAACCTTTACCTTTTTGCAAAGTAGACTGTTCCACAATCAAAATATTTGGGATGCTAAGTTGTGGCAGCCAGACTATAATGAATTGAAAACAACATTCCAAATAAATTAAGCAAAATATATTTATATTTACATATATTTCACAGCCTACAAATTATTTAGAAGCTTCCAATCCACATTCAGAAAGCAAGGACAATAATGCAAAACCCCAAATGAAGCTTTTCTTCTTTACATCCAAGATGCTGTGCAATTTGTGGCTCAAAAAGCAGGCAAAAAGTTTTAAACTCATTCGTAGTTGGTGAGGACATCCCTAAAACCATCACGATCCGTTTATACAATGATTGGTTGAACAGTCAAACTACCAACTAAGTCGTCATGAAAAAAGACCGTTTACTTGCAAACATGGGTCGTAGAGCCTTTAATGCAAGTGAAACCTTAAAATCGATAATCTGTGCAGTTACTTCCATAGATTTAAGAAGAAGATGGAGCTGTCAGAAAGTTGTCAAGCATTGCTAGTAAACCTAAACATACCGCTCACTCAATATTAGTTAATACTAAAACGAATAATTTTATTCTCTAAAAAGCGCTAATTAAAAATCCAAAAATGACTGTTTGGACATTTGTAGGCATGAGATCCGAATTTACACAAGGTGGTAGTTATTAATTTCACAGTTAAGAAAATACGTTGTAATTAAAGTATTTATTAGAGAGTAGAGTGTCGCCAATTCGACGTAGTAAGCCTTTACGGACTTCACTTGAAAATCGAGCCGAATAATTCGCCGAAAGCGTTTGTTTAGGCTTGCTACGAAGCGATCGAGGGCTTCACTTGGCAAACCGGTTTTTGTATTGTTTTTTTTTATCTGGCAGCGTCTCCATCTTCTTCTGAACTTTATGATTAATTCAAAGTATCGGAGCATCCACTTCAACAACTCTTTCACTGGTTTCTACTTGCTCTTTATCTGTTTCGTGATAATTTATTTCACCCCGGAGTGACTTTGATCTCGGCAAAGAGTCATATTTCTGTCCGTGTTGTGTGTTAAAAGCAACAACCTGATTAGTTGTAATGTTTAGGTTTAATCAATATTTTTTTAAAAATAATTGTACTTTACCTTCATTGTAAATTTAATTTTTACAATTAATTTTATAAGTTATTGAAGGGTATACTATTTTTATTCGATATATTATCAATGTTATGCATGAGATTGGTTAAGTAGTGATACGGTTATATTACGACTTAATGGATTGAGGTGCAACTCTTGACGATAAAAGGAAAAATCGTGCCAAATGCGTAGATTAATATTAGATGTTTTTTTCTATCAATTAGCATTGTTAGAATACTATTATAAGTGAAATTTAATCTTTCTTAGAAAAAACTGACATTAATTCAAAATAATGGTTTATTATGAAAATTAACATTGTGAACAAACGAGTAATAATAACGCATTGACTTTCAAGTCTATCAATAGAAAATTGCTTTCGATAGGGGCTGATGTGAAACAGAACTTTCTGGTTTAATAAACCCGGTCGTTATTGTTCAACGTGTGAGTTGGAACCCTCGTAAGCGCAAAATGACATAAGACGAAAGAAAAAAGATTTAAAAACCAAAAAAAATTTATTACGATAAAAACAACTAGAATTAAATTAACGTACAAAAAATAAAGACGCTGCAGAAATAATGTGCCGTAAGGGCCAAAGAGTAACGGCTATGTGTAGCCAGAAAGTGAGCAGCGTGCCTTATACATGAAGACACCAGTATATATACAAAATTCAACTCTAAAATTTGCATAAGTAGAAATGTTTGCGGTGAACGGCACGGTTGGTGGCTCTAGTCAGAACGAGCTCTACAATTGGTTCGAGAACCGAAGATCGGGCTAGTTGAAAAGGTTCGGACGTGGAGTGCATCAACCAGTTATAATGGAAATGCAACTAACTCTTCTTTACTAAGTGTCAATTAAATTGTCTAAAAAGGGGTGAATGAAATACCCAGATCGTTTAGTTTGTTTAAACACTAAGACCATCATGCTTATCGAGTTTTCAAAAGAACTAGAACTCATCAGACGGTTGGGGAAATGATACTATGAATTTTATGATAATGTTCTAACATCGGGTTAAACTGAAATCAGGACGATATATCTCGTCGCTGGCAGTCAATGCATGCGTTAATAGTATAAGGTGCAGGGAAATGCGGTTTTGCTGTAAAGCGCATGGGATTTACAGGTTTGCGATATCTTCATGCACCCTCTCCCTCACCCATAATGATTTTTCCTTACAGTCAGTGCGGGTAACTTTGGCCAAAATCATTGTTGTTTTTTTTACAAAAGAAGAAAAATTAAACTACAAAACCGATTTAAACACTTTAAAATCCCTATGCATTTTAAGTATTGTACTTTTAGGAATAATTTGCAGGCATTTTTGTTACATTTTATAAGTTTAAAAAAAATGGTACTAGTTAAAAAAATTAGGATACGATACGAGTCCAGGAGGGTAACTTTAGCCACAAGCACGAAATACTCACCAAACGTACCATTTACTGCATTTTTTGGGCTCTGTAATAGATTTAAATTGCAATAATAAAACTACTAAACATTAGAATTATTAGTTTTTAAAGTTTATTAGGTGATTTCAGGATAAATACAAGAAAAATTCTTATTTGTTTCAGTTTATGCTGCATCGCAAAATGATTTAGCCGCAATACTTTAGAACACTTTCAGCTGACATTTAAAAAAATTAATTTACAGTTCTAAGAAAATCAACTAATGTATTTTTGAAAACCAGATTTAATAATAATTATTTTCATAATCAAAACGCAAACAATAATAAAATGAAAAGAAAATAACATATTAGTAATTTGGAATTCTAAAAAGTTTACATTTCTAGCATTAGCAATTTTAAATGTCGTTCTATATTATGTTTAAAAACAGTTTTAAAAAGACGTAATAATATAGAATATCCATAAAAATAAGATTAAAATGTATTATTTAAAATTAAGTTAAAAAGAATCTCGCTTTTCGTTCATTTTTTAAAGTGTAATATAGCATAAGGAAATCATTGTAGCTATGGCCAAAGTTAGCCGCATTTGTGGTCAAAAGTTTCCCGGTGACCAACAATTAAATACAGCTTTCGAAATATTCAACATAGAATAAAATAAATGGTGGGATATTATTCCCAATAGATTAAAGAATCGAGTAGAGTATTTACTTACTCAATTTTCAATAATTTTTGATCAATTCTAAATGAAAGTTTACTGAAGTATTTTTTTTTGTTCTTCAACGCATGCAGAAATAAAACAAACTTTTTTGGTGATGCCAAAACTAAAATAGAAAAAAATCTTATATTAAATTAAAGCCAATGTTGCCACCTTTCTAAAAATGCTAACTAATTTAAAGTCTGATGATTTTGAGCAGAGAAATTTTAGAACAAATCTTTTTCCGACGCGTGGCCAAAGTTACCCTCCATGGCCAAAGATACCCGCTTTGACGGTAATTCTATGTTTTATATCAATATAATAACGTAAGAATTAACAGATGGTACACCACAGATTTCAAATGCGAATTGCTAAAATTGGAAATATCTTCAAGGATTATTACTCCACGAAAAAGTATAATGTTTATTCTCTTGCTTATTTGGCTATTGCTTGAGCTATTTAGTAATGAATGCGAAATTGATTGCTTCGCTTTAACTGCATATTTCGTGCTAATAATATGTTGAAGATGTCTTTATTTTTGTATTATCTTTTTATGTGGTTATTACATAAGCTATGTAGTATTGAATACAAAATTGATAGATTTTCTTAAACTGTGGATTTGCCAATAAAAAGTGGAAGGCAGTATTTATCCGTTTGCTTCTTGCTTCATGAAAGACTTGATAAATTTAGACACAGAAACCTTTAGGTGGTTACTGTAGGTGGTTACTGTTTTGTATGCATTAGTAGTAGATATCGTTTTTCTCGCTAAAAGCGCATCTCATAAGTTAGAACAATTGTTTTACAATGTACATCTTTAGCTTCTTTTGTTGCGTTATAGATTAAAAAAGTATAGTAAATTTCAAAGCAACCATACACTTTGTTTTATATGGATGGAAACCATAGAAATGGATATCGATGGATTTCCTTCTCTATGGTTTATCAGAACTATCAGGGATAAGAACTTTGATTAATAATACTGTATGAATCCAACTCCTGAGCTACGAGCCAATATATCACACATTAATTTGAATCACATTAAAAACACTTGCTTCAATTTTATGTAAGCAGATAAATTGCCAACCTTAAAAGTTTATACGCTGTAAAATGTAAAACAAAAATGTGTTGTGTGCTATCGCTTACAGATTGCTATTTAGATCTAAAGTTATCCAATTTTTTAGTGGAAATGAGTGTAATGAATTGAAAACAGTAATACAAATAAATTAAGCAAAATATATTTATATTTACATATATTTCACAGCCTACAAATTATTTAGAAGCTTCCAATCCACATTCAGAAAGCAAGGACAATAATGCAAAACCCCCAAATGAAGCTGGTCTTCTTTACATCTAAGATGCTGTGCAATTTGTGGTTCAAAGCAGGCAAAAAAGTTTTCAACTCATTCGTAGTTGGTGAGCACATCCCTAAAGCCTTGATTGGCCACGGTCACTTGCTTGCACGGATACGGTCCGTTTAGACAATGATTGGTTGAACAGTCAAACTACCAACTAATCAGTCGTCGTGAAAAAAGACCGTTTACTTGCAAACATGGGTCGTAGAGCCTTTAATGCAAGTGCAACCTTAAAATCGATAATCTGTGCAGTTGCTTCCATAGATTTAAGAAGAAGATGGAGCTGTCAGAAAGTCGTCAAGCATTGCTAGTAAACCTAAACATACCTTTCACTCAATATTAGTTAATTCTAAAACGAATAATTTTATTCTCTAAAAAGCGTTAATTAAAAATCCAAAAATGACTGTTTGGGCAGTTGTAGGCATGAGATCCGAATTTACACAAGGTGGTAGTTATTACTTTCACAGTTAAGAAAAATACGTTGTAATTAAAGTATTTATTAGAGAGTAGAGTGTCGCCAATTCGACGTTCCTTTACGGACTTCATTTGAAAATCGAGCCAAATAATTCGCCGAAAGCGTTTGTTTAGGCTTGCTACAAAGCGATCGAGGGCTTCACTTGGCAAACCGGTTTTTGTATTGTTTTTTTTATCTGGCAGCGTCTCCATCTTCTTCTGAACTTTATGATTAATTCAAAGTATCGGAGCATCCACTTCAACAACTCTTTCACTGGTTTCTACTTGCTCTTTATCTGTTTCGTGACAATTTATTTCACCCCGGAGTGACTTCGATCTCGGCAAAGAGTTATATTTCTGTCCGTGTTGTGTGTTAAAAGCAACAACCTGATTAAGATAAACCGATCCAAATAATAGTAAAACTAAACGCTTGGAGGGTTTAACATGAATCGATGAATTAGTGGTGGTTAACACAAAAAACAATATTTTAAAAATAAAAAGAATTTTTTTACACAGCCTACTCAACTTATAAGTCTAGAAAACCTCTTTGTGGTGTCCCGCTATCCGTCCTGTTCGGAGCTTCTTTTTATTCTTCTTCGGAACATGGATGGCTAGTGTGACTTCTTCTCTGGCTTATAAGTTGAGAAGACCACCGTCTGGCTTTGAAAACTCGCTAAGTTATAGCGCCATGCTCACGTGACATGAGTATTTAGTTAAAGTCGCGTTTTCCACCCGTTTAGTTTTACCAAATACTCTGTGTATCCTCATCAGCAGTCTAGGTTAGAAAATATGTTCCATATTGTATACTGGATGGACTGCTTAATATTATGAAAAAGCGACTAATTCAGGGTTACCTGTGCAGTTTTACATACCCCAAGGTGTTTTTCAGAACTAATATCCTTATGTACTTTATATTTTTCAAAGTGCCTCAAAATTTTAGATTTGATTTTAAGGTCAACTGATCAACTTATGTCCTTAATTTGTCTACGAAAGAGATATCCTCAAAAATAATCATTATAAAAACGTGTCGTCAATAGCTCAGCGTGTACTTCCGGACTATGAATAATTAATATATAGAACTTCATCCGCTATAATTCAGCGATAAAGTTCAAAATGTGCTGCCGTTAGACGTAACTTTTTGCTACTTCTCATGCCTCCGCCATCTTTCTGGAGCCAAAATTGGTCGCACTTTTTGAGATCCGTGAATTTTTGGAAGTAGTCCATCCAGTATATATGACAATCGTTGGTTACAAATCGAGGTTCCTCTCTCCTCCACCTTGCCTGGAGAGATACCACACCATCATGGGCTCCTTCTTCCCTTTCATCTGGACCGGACCGCGAGGTTCGAACAGAAACTGCGGATCTTCATTGGCAGGATCTTGGAGGCACCTAGAATAAGGGAGGAAGACATTTTACAATTGTGACTCAGTACATTCCCATATACACTTTCTTCAATTAATGGAAGTATTGCATGCGCCATCTCCTCAAGGCTTTTTGACAAATACCCATTTTTTTATTTGAATCCAAAAGAGTGAAAATCCGTTAATCGAAGAATTATACAAAGGAATTACGAATTTACAATAAAAAACCACTCTAAAGATAGCTATAGAACCCTAGATAATGAAGTTGCTTAAGAGCAACCCAGCTAATTAAGCAGCAGACAGCTAAGTTAGATAATATTTAAAAATTTCTCTTCATAGGTCTCAAAACCAGTAACTTTTCTGCTAGAGAAAAGTAAACTACTATGTCATGCTATTTATGGAGAAATTAATACTGTAAACATATTTGGAATTTAGGTGCTCAAGAGCACCACTTAGCCAAATGTTCGGTAAGGTCGTAATAAAAAGTTTATGACATTTTAAAAAGAGCTTAGGTTTAGAGTAATAACTAGGTCCAAAATTGGCGCGTGGTTAAATATGCGCTTAAATATGTAATTGATGCTTTTTACCTATATGCTTCTTCCGACACGTTGATGCGGCCTTGTTCCCCTGTTGTCTCGGTTCGGCTGGTGAGGTTTACAGTGTTTCCAAAAAGGCAGTATCTGGGCATGCGTCTGCCGATCACGCCCGTCATCACTTCCCCGCTGTGAATGCCAATGGTCACTTGCTGTAAGTAAAAAGAATAACGTATTGTCAATATCAACTAGATTGAGGAAGGTAAGAGTACTGGTTTGTATATAGCATAACATAAGTAGGGTAAGTTTGAGGTTAGTTCAGAGATAACTAAAGATTTGATCTCTATTTTGTTTCAGATAGCTAGGATAATAAAGAGCATAAGCTTCAAAAACCACTTGATGCTATCGTATAAGCTACTGTCCAGCCCCTCCAAAAATGTAGGTTATTCGCAAACAAAAGGATATCTATTTTCTTACAACATTATAAAAGCTGTCATTGATAAATATGGTAAATTTGAAGAAATGCAGACAAATATACATCCATGTGACACAAAAGTGTTCGCTGTCATACGTTAGTTGTTACAGTTAAGAAAATAAGTACGTGACACAAAAGTTTTAAATGATTATCAGCTTCTGCTTACTAAATTTCCTACTGCTTACCACTGGATCTCCGTCGTCGTTGATGACTTTCTTGGACAGGTCCATTATGTCCAGAGCCAGCCGAGCGATGCACTTAGCGTGGCTATCACACTCTTCGGGCAGACCGCTCACTGCCATGTACTTGTCGCCGATCGTCTCTACCTACAAACACACGCGAAGATAAGTATCATTATTGAAATGTGTTGCAGCAGTGGTGTATAGACAGGATTGTCTAAAACCAAACCTACTTCTAAAGGTTTCATTATAACTTTTTTAAGCAGAAAAAACTACTCACTTTCAGATAAAAAGCCATATAGTAACAAAACCATTTAAAGGTTGAGTAAAAATGACACTGGATTCGTGTTTAATATTAAAAACTACGTAAGAAATACATATTACAATCTAAACAACCTTCGCAACTAAATTTTGGGGGTTATTTTTATATCGAGCATTACTTTGACACTAACGTGACGTGAGTCAACACCTCTTAGAAAGCAAGCCCACCCACAGAATTTTGCAAATGTGCTAGGTAGGCTGATGAGAGAACACTACTTTCTACTTTTTGTCTGAACCTGACTAATAAAATCAATTTGATTAGTAAAACTTGGTGCAGGATTTATGTTCGGCACCAATTTCAGCCTACTTTTTCCTTTTAAGTGAGTGTAGGCTTTCTCAGCTCTTGGAGGTATTGAAAGAGTCCACTTTGGAAAACTTAACTTCGAACACGGTGTCGGATCAGTGGCTGAGAGGTATTACGTGTCCGCCTCATTGATTGTTTAAGATTGCGGGTTCGATCCCCGGCTGAGTCGACAGATTTTCTAGATAGGAAAATCTGGGGCACGCATGTCATATGATTATGGGGAAAGTAAAAGATCCCTTGAGTACTCATTTCTCTTGGGGTTCTCTCATCGGCAAAATTAAATCTCGTCATACTTTAAGATCCACCGAGAGTTCAGATTCATTGTAATCTGAGCATCAAAATTGGTAACTAGAGCCGCCTAGATGGTGCCAAAAAAATGGCTATCAGTTCTGGGGAAAATGCCGAGTCTGCAAAGGCTTGACCGCCAACAAGCTGCCCCTTTGGGGAAAAAGAAAAACTTAAAAGAAGATTTTTGTTTTCCCCATTCGGCTTTACAATTTGTCTTCAGCCAGAAATCGGGACTTACCTTGTAAATGTTGGGATTGATCTTTGGATCGGTGAGTACGTCGAACGTGGTGTAGATGTTGTTGAGCAGGTTGACAATTTTGCGGGCAGCGTTCGAATCCGAATTGCGGGTGCAGTACTGGCTGAACCCCACGATGCCGCTGAACAGGATGGTGACGCGCTCGAACTTCTTGGCGGGAACTGGGCGATGGTGGCGCAGTTCGTTGGCGACGGATGGTGGCAGGATTGAGTAAAGGAGTCTGGAGAGCGATTAAAGAATTTGAGTGCTTATTTGCTAAAAACAACCACTTTGTGTAACAAAATTTTTCTAATTATTTGGGGAATTTTTTAAACGTTACAAAGGCCATTACTTTATTTCTCTTATAACGTGTTATATTTGAGCTATGCTGTTCTCTTTTGGTTATACATTATTATTGCATAGTTTAAACATTTTATTGCAGTACATGAGGCTACAGCAACACTATACATTACAAAGTAGATAAGCTTAGTATGAAATTCTATGATTAATGATTGGGAGATCATTGTTAATGAGTGATTCAGCTTAAAGAACCTTAACTAGCATCGGAGCACTATGTCCAAGGAATTGTTCTTTTGTTATTTTCTAAAGATGAATTGAAGGTTTATGAAAGAAATGTTTTCACATTTAACTCAGTTATTATGGTACGGTGCTGAAAAATTAGCATAATTTCAGCAGGGACAAACTGCATGTTTTTATAAAATCAAATTATCCAGGAAAATGTTTTCACATAAAACCTGCATTACTTTTTAGCAGTATATGATGAAACATTTCAGGCAACTAATTTAACACACAAAACTGCTTCTTCAGAGAGATCAAGATTTAATGCAGGAATGTCAGCTTGACTTGGCAGTCTTTTAAGAGTTTTGCATGAAAATTCACACAGTAAATCTCAGCAAAAAAGACCAATGCTTTTAAAGAATGATGTTTTTATGCAGGAAAATGTTTTTAAAGAGTATTGTCTAATTCCAGCAATGATTTAGTGGAGAAATGATGTGTAAAACTTTTTTAAGTCCATTTTTATTATATCTTAAAGAAAACTCATTTTTCGGGACACCCAAAGCCGTTCAGTTCTACAAATATCAGAAATTTCCTAAAATTTATTTCGAATAAATCCTTATACCACTTATACTTTTTTCCTTTCTTAGAGTCTTTTAAGCACTATTATCAAAGTATCTCTAAAATACTGTTTATCTTTAAAACTCAATTCAATAGCCTCTAAATGGCAATTTTAGTAAAAATTATCTAACTTGACCTGGGAAACAAACACATGGACAATATCTTCAGCAAGTATTTTGCTAAAAACTTTCTGCAGAGAAAGTATACAACAGTGCAATAATTGCTATAGAACATAAGTATTACACATAAAAGCTTGCACGCCAAATCGTTTCGCAACAATTCGACAAGAGGTCTTTGCGACCAAGAGAATTACACAAATAACTTCATGGTGCTGCATTATCAATCCAGTGAAACTTTTTTGAACGATCTCTAAAGAGGATCATTGAAAATAAGTATCAAATTTGGTGTGACCATTGTGAGTTTTTTAAAAGTCTTATTAGGTTTTCGAGGGAAAAAATAAAGTTAGCTTTTCAGCTAACTTCACGCCAGTAGCACCATGCGGAACTTTAACACTCCATGTCTCCTCATTTTAAACCATAGTCAAATTACCAGGTTTTTATATGAGTCGACATCTAACTGAATTTTTTCATCAATCTTTGGCATCGCTATATTGGATTATCTACACATTTGACGGGCAAAAATTTATTATACAAAAGTTTGTCCAACAACTTGAAGTGTTCCAGTATGTTGTCCACCCAGATATAAATAGAGCCCATGTAGCTTGACTTCGGGTCTTCGACGAAATTCGATGTTTTGCAACATAGTGAGCCAATGTGCCGTAGCAGGTAAACTGCAATAACCACAATAATGAATTAGACCATTTTTACTCTAAAATAATCAGTCATCCAGTATTTTTTCTGGTAGTTTAGAGTTATTAAGTGCTTGCAACAATGGTTAAAGTCATTATTCTAGATTCTGCAGTTTAAATGTTTATAAGAAGAAATTTGAAGGTATAAAGAGTCATAGTTTTTAAAAATCCACATTGCATATTAAATTATCATTGTAACTGAAAACAAAATACAGTTAATTTACCGGGACACCCATAAAGCCGTCTCTACAAAATATCGAAATATAGGTCCATAAAAAGTAGGTGTATTCCATAAACCACTACCCACTTATCAGTCTTCTTCTTTTCGTCCTCCAGCTCTCTGTACGTCGACTGTAGCTTATCAGTGAGTATCTCTAAATTCCTCGTCAGCTTGTATTCGGCCACGAATCTCTCGCTCAGCAAGACCAAGTCCCTAGTCGCGTCGTGAAGAGGCAAGTCACTGAGGTACAGGCCTCGTCGTGCCAGGTCGTCTAAGCTGAGGACGCTGGGTGAACACAGGAACAGCATGGCATCAAGATCGCTTAGGTACAGCATCTGGCCCTTCAGCCTCATACTGCTGTTGCTGCTTTTATAATGGAATAGTGATGGAGCATTAGGTAAATAAGTGGGGCATAGAAAATACAATGTGCATTGAACAAAATTAAATTAGGTTCTACGCTCAATATCCGACGGAGGAGAATTACTAGAGTCGCGAAAGAGTCCTCTTTGGAAACCAACGAAGAGATAAGTGCTAGTAAAGGAACTTTATGGACAAAATCTTAGTATAATATAATATCGAAATTCCCTATTTATTGGAAATTAAATTTTAGATAATAAATTTCTTTCTAAAGAGAGATCCTATATGAGACACAATACAATTTCTCGTGCTGAACATAATTTTTTTATGAACTACGACTAACATTGCACCACTATTAAAAATATTGTGATTTTGTTTTGTAAAACCCATTTAAATTTAAAAACTTTAGACTATCAACTAAGACTATAAATTTATATTAGTTATAATGCCTACTTAACGGCATATCATATGAACGCTCATTCATTCCACCCAACTCTCAACGCAACTCGATCCTTAACTTTTATCTCAATTTTGAATTCGCGAATTTGGACATAGGGTTACCAGCGTTGAATGAACAGCTGCTCACATATTTTATTGCAGAACAGTCATAAATAAAACTTCATCCTCATGTTTGCCACAAATTTACGTTTGTTCATCAATGTTGGCTGAATCTACGTATAAGAAAGATCATCGATTGGAAAGGGAGCAGCATAAGAGGCGTTATCTTTATAATGACGAAGTATCTCTTCGCTGTGACGAAACCAGCAATCTATGCATCTGATTGGTTCAAATACTTAGCTGCATCAACCAGGTCGTGTGGGGTTGACGGTATTGAAGACACTTTCTTCAACCTCAATTTCCATAGCAGACGGTTGATTACGTCCACCTTTTGAGTTTTGCGTTGAAGATATGGTTGAGTTGAGGGTCAAGTTGGAGAATTTTCGCTCGTGTGATGTGTCCGTTATCAACTCACCTCTGCTCGTTTCCTTCTTTATCAAGACTTCTCAACACAAACACAGTGTTAATATGCGAAAGGATGTTGTCAAATGTAAAAGCCACGTGAGGGCGCACCATCTCGAAGAGGTCCGTCAAGTGGCACCCAGCCCCGGTAAGTGCCGGGAACACTCTAGCTGCCGAAGTTCCAGCTCTCAGCACCAGATGGCGTCTGTTTAAGAAAATGGTATATTATATTATTATTTTTAGTCCAAGCGATTAGAAGAGTTAAAAAGAATGTACATATTTTTATAAATTTTTAATATTTTAAGAACATTTAAAACACTAAGAAGTTTCTCTTCCTGCTCTTCAACCCTAATATCTAATTTATAAAATTTTCGCGTATCCGTGAAGATCATGGAACGCAACCACGCTCTGCTAAAAGCTTGTTTAAAAAAAAGGTTTTCTCTAATCTTGTTTATTTTTTCTTTCCCCCTTTCTTCATGACGCCTCAATAACAGAACAACAGATTTTCAGAACAATAACAGATTTTCAAATTCTGTCATCTGGATGGGTTGATGCCTCCTTCACCAGTTCGTTCTCAATTGAAAAGATTCCATTCGGATCAACAGGTATTTAACGTAGAATTCCTTAACATACTCAAAGGGACTGTCAGTCCCATAGAGCTTATGTATTAGTTTTAAAATCGCAACTTTTCCAAAAGAATTGATTTGTCATGTTACACCAGGCCATATTTGCCATGTTTTCACCGGGTATGGGAATCATCATAAGATCAATTTAAAACAAACTTGAAAAGAAACTAATATCTGGTTTTTTTAATTATGAATTGATAAAGTTTTAAAATAGTGTCACCAACTGCTGTATATTTTTGGCATTTCAAAACTTCAAAAATAGATAATTAAATAACTAGATAACATTTTCGTTTCAAATTTGTTTCATTTCGATGTTATGCTGATTTCCATACCTGGGGGAAAAGGGCTAAAATTTCAAAGCAATACTTCTGCTGAAGTTATGATTCCGAAACTAATGCACTAGCTTTATGGGACTGACTGTCCCCCTCTTATACTTACCTGTCGAATAAAAGGTGAAAAGGAAACGCACGACAGAAGGTCGCTGGAGAGATCTTGTTGGATATGGAGACCAGAGACTCCAGCTCAAGACCGTCTGTTCTCGAAGATGACTTCAAGGGGGCGTTTGGATCGATGATGGCAAACTGGACGTGGTCGCAGGTAAGGCTCTTCTGCTGGACTACCTCGACTTGTACCTCGGTGTTGTGGAGTTTCGATGCCACAGCCTGTCAGGAGATGAAATTGTTTATTTTTGTTACTCCAACCCAATGAGCTCAATATAACGTGGAGTGAGGATTTCCTATACTATCCTGTAGTAAATTTTTTCCCGTGGAGGAATAAAAAGAGTTGCGAAAGAGGTCAAACCAACACAGAATATACAATGTGCTTATTAGGTACCCAACTCTCATAGGCTGGCTTGACCTCTTCTGCAAAACGAGTGCAACGTGGTTTAGGAACGGATGAAAACTAGTCTATACTCCACTATGTATTTACTTCAGTATGCTCCAACTATTGCAAGGAGTATCCAGAAAGGTAATATGGGATATTCCCTTGAAATATTCTTACATTTTACCTAATATACATAATCATGTATACTAAAAAATAACCCATGTATGGAGGTTAGTCCAATCAAATTGTCAAGTAAATATCGGGTTAGAAAAAAGGTTTAAGAGAGAAGTTTTTATTTTTTAATGTTGTATAGGATGGTTCTCTAACTACTTTTCCACGATTTTCCAACATAATTTCTTCCTGGAACATACCTTCCTCTTTAAAAACCCACAAAAATTTCTTATTTTTTCCCGCGTGTTCCGTGAAGAAATTTTGTGGGCAAAACTTGGTAAATGGTCAGACTATACAAACATTAAAAAATACAAATTTCGACCTAAATTTTTGTTTTATCTCATATAGATTACTTTGTGCAATAGTAAAGTATGAGTACTTTGAGCAATATCGCACATATTGAATACTCTGAGTAATAACAGTGCATATTGAGTACCCTAAGTAATAGTGCAGTATGAGTTCTTTGAGTAAAGTACTCTGAGTAACAGTGCACTTTAATGTAATCTGTGTATTATTGTATTATGTGTACTCTGTACAATGTGAGTGCAAGTTACTGTCAGTACCTTGACGATGCCTATCACAATGGGCTCCAGACCAGCTCTCTCCGAGTAGTAGTGAAGTATGAGTCTGTCGTCTTCTTCGGTGCATCGGAAAGAGGGCGCTCGCATCCCGGGATAGATGGTGGCCAAGTGGTCGTGAAGTGCGTCCAAGTTCTGCAGAAAATCCCGCGGGGTCGACCCGAGTACCTGCAGGATCTTGTCGTACCCGGACTCCTGGCAGAAGTCGAAGAACATCCGGCCGAACAGCTCGAGGATGTCGGCTGCTGCAATGCCTGTAAAAGAGAACCATATTGGAAAGTGAATTGTGTATTTTTTTGAATTGATTAGTTTTGGTTTGAGTTATTTGTAGATTGGACAATTTTTATTTCTAATGAAGAGAGCCGTTTGTGGTGGTGCCACTACAAACGGCTATAGCTACACATTTTGGCCGAAGGATTAGAGGACTACAGCAATGGAGTACAAGAGAGTAAAATTGTATTGTATATTATGTATTATTTTAATTGGCTGCTTATGGGTTTGAACCATTGGACTATCTCTTATTGAAACTGGACTATCTGACTATCTCCTTTTGACGAGAGCTGTTTGTGGTGGCGCCATCTACAAGCTGTTATTGCTACAAATTTAGACAAAGAGTTAGAGGATGTTGCCTGCAGTGTGAGTACAAGAGAATAAAATTTTATTGTATGTTATATATTTTTAAATTGGTTGCGTATGGGTTTTAGCCACACACACATATTTAAAAACTGGACATTTTCCTAGTGAAGAGAGTCGTTTGTAGGGGCGCCATCTAGATGCGGCTATCGCTACAAAATTTTGCCGAAGAGTTCAAATACGAATACAAATACAAAAATTGTCGACCAACAACAGTCCAGGAGAGGCCCAGCAAGGTTAGTCCATCAAGTTCGAAGATATTGCCTGCAGCAATGGAGTACAAGAGAGCAAAATTGTATTGTTTATTATGTATTATTTTAATGGTTGCTTATGGGTTTTAGCCATTTGCAAAAAGGACAATCTAATAATGAAGATAGCCGTTTGTAGTGGCGCCATCTACAAGCGGCTATCGCTACAAATTTTTGCCGAAGAGTTTGATGATGTCGCTTTCAGCAATGGAGTACAAGAGAACAAAACTTTATTGCAAATTATATATTATTTTAATTGGCTGCGCATGGATTTTAGCCATTTTCTAACTGAACAATAGCCTAATAAAGAGAGCCGTTTGTAGGGGCGCCATTTACAAGTGGCTATCGCTACGAATTAAATTTTTTGTCGAGGAGTTTGATGATGTTGCCTGCAGCAATGGAGTACAAGAGAACAAAATTATATTGCATATAATGTATTATTTTAATAGGATGAGTACAGTTTTTGTCCATTTGCAGACTTAAACATTTCCCAATAAAGTAGCCATTTATGTGATAGCCATCAGAGTGTGAATCTCGCTACCAATTTCGAATTTGTGTTGCTAAAAATTAAAAATGCTTATCATCGGTCTGCCATTATTCATAGTTAATACAGGTTGAAGTTGTGTAATTATAGGAAACAAATACCAGTATATTGCAAGTATTAGTAATACAATAAACTTCCGATAGCCTTTAGGTTTTATGATGACATTGCAATATTGGTTATAAACCGAGATGTGTTCTTACAATATTTACAAATTACTTGGTTTTTTTGTGCAATGGATATTAATACGAAAAATACTCTATAAAGTTCCAATCCTCATTCGTAATTTTATAAGGAACTGAATAAAATAATAGGAAATAGTATAGTTCTTTTCAAGTGTACAAGGGGAAAGAAAATAATTTGTACATACAAAAACTTTTTTGTAGTATTTTACTTATATAAACATTCATATGATAAGAAAAAAGCATTTATAGAATCGAAGAACTGTTTGTTTTACAATCGCGAATAATTTATAATTAAAAAAAACTTTTACAGAATGGAAACTCCTGTTCGTTTGTTTCACCTGTACAAAGGTGTTATAGTAAGGAAACAACTTTTACAGAATCGAAACCCCTGTTCCTTTGTTTCACCATCACGAAAGTTTTATAATAAGGAAGCAACTTTTAAAGAATTGAAACTACTGTTCGTTTGTTTCACCTGTCCAAAAAGTTTACAATTAGGAAACAACTTTTACAGAATTGAAACTCGTTTATTTGGTCATCATGAAAGATTTATTAATAATGAGGAAACAACTTTTACAGTTAAAACATTCGTTCCCTTTTCTATTTAAAATTAAGAAAGGAAATATTAAGATAAGGAAGAAAACAGTCGAATGTACTTTGGCCCAAGCTTTTCAACCAAAAAACTTTTGATTAAATAAGTTGTTTAAAAATATGCTTGCCTTTTTCAATTAGTGGCAACTCTAACTTGACCTATAAGTAAAAAATATTAAAAAAGGAAATCAATAGTAGGATTTTATAGTTGGGCTAAATTTACCCCATTTGGCGGTATAAGGAAACTAATAATGAAATATTTTTTCGTTATTATGTTTATATACATTCTGCTTTACAAGGGTCAATGCAAACGTGGAGAGTTAAAACTAAGGACGTCTTTGGTATTAAAACTAAAATAGTAAACTTAAAAAGCAAAATTTACTAAATAAAAAAAATCGTTATTTTTCAGCATAAAAAATGTTTTTTTTATGGTTATTTGCTGGTTTCTTAGTTCTTGGTAAATCAGCCATGTTTAAATTTTGTTTTTTTACCATACGGTTTTCAAATATGGGAATTCATTTGATTAAATAAAGGGAGCTTTAATAATAGATTATTGCCATGTTTTCATCTTTTTTTCCCCGCTGTGATCATAACTGTAGCATTTAAACTAGGTTATGGAACCGGTAATCGTCCACTTAAAGTCTTAAGAAAAGAAATAAGCTTTAATACTTTATAATTTTTTTTGTGTGTATCGAAATACTGTTGCAATAAAAAATACACGAGTTATTAAAATTAATTTGAATCCATTTCGAGCTGTACAACTCATATTTTTTTAATTTAAAGTTGAATTGGTCTATATTACATCCATGAGATGAGTCCCTCTTCCCTGATAGTTTTATTTTGAGTCACTTACAAAATAATATCACCACAAAATTATTTCTGAAATTTTTAACTAAACAGAAAGGCTACGAAAATTCCCTTACATAAGGGTGCAAAACTGCCTTACATAAGGGTACAAGCAGAAAAAAAGCATGGCTGGTAGCTGCCAGGCTGTTTTGCTCATTAAGAACAGAATGAATAATGGTTACACCCATTTTAGTTTATTTGTAGCTCAATTTGTAATTAGAAAAAAATAGAGGGAAGTTACCGACCGAAGTCCCTTTGTTCTGCTTTCCCTTAAAGAACAGCCCAGTGTCTTACCAAGGCATTTTTCTGCGGCGAACACCAGGTGATATGTGATCTCATCTTCGTAAATGACTCGCACCAGAAACTGACCCTCGATTTCTATCTCGGCTTCTTTCCTAAAAGGACAAAAACAGAAAATAAACCACACACAAAACTAATTGGGATGACTCTAGTGAGCTGTTAATTAAACCAAACTAAGCTAAAAAATATCTCTTCATAAACATAAACAAGTATTTTCCTAATACGAGTAACCGAACACCAACCAAAAGTGCGTTCAATGAATTAGCTACTCTTTTTAATAATCTCTTAACCAATATTGACAGTCCATCCCTTTAACAAACGCCTCTGACAAAAACGCAATCGAAAGGGCAAAAATAAATGAAAATCAATAAAATATAAGTCTTATAACTAGTTAGATAAGGAGAGTGACAATAGAGTGGTTTCTATGACTTAACCTTTCGGACTGGAAATGGGCAAATATGTATGGTTGTTTTCACTGAATAAATATTACATTAAATTTATTTCAAAGAACATATATGAAGAGTACAGCTGAAGAACCGCTTGATTTATTAGGAGTAGTCCCGTACTTGTGTATGCTTGGCGGACATTGGCGGTAGGAAACCGGTTTTCTCTTTCTTCTTCGTTGGTCCAAGCGTCGGAATCCTGCATCGCATAAATCTTGGTAGGTAGAAAAGTCGTGGTTTAGGACTTTTCAATTAATTTGCGAATCTTAAAATTTCTCTTAATTGTTTTAGAAAAATTCGTGATTTTCAATCAATCGTACTTTATTTTTAAAGCTTAACATGATGATGAACACAGTCTTTTGAATAAAACGCGGAACTGAATTTCAGGGTTGCAGTGAGAGAAGATGCACAAGAAAGTGAGAATATGGTTTCCTTACACCAGTTAAGGCAATGACTCGCTATCATCGCCAAAGATGCCTGACGAGGAAAGTTAAGCGGTTTTTCCCCTGTATTCTTCATATATTTGTTTGAAAAATAAGAATTAGGTTTATCTTCGAAGAGATGATCTTAAAACATTTCCAACTGAAAATGGGAGGGTTAAAAAAAGCAGCAATAGAAAGATTGCTTGAGACAGCATTGAAACTAACTTGATTGTTTCCCACATTTCTTCACCAAAGTTTCGCACAACAAGCAGTTCGAGGGCATGGTTGACAAATCCATACTGAAAAAACAAGAATTACTGATTAAGTAAGTGAAACGAGAGAAAATATGATTTGAGAACGCGTTAAAAAATGACACAAATACGTAAAAACTAGAATATATGACAAAATAGCTAAAAAAAGGAAAATATTCCTTCACCGCACGATTTTTTTCATAGGAACATAGGATTTAATGTAATTTTTGGTCAAATGACTTGGGAAACTGAATGGTCAGGAAGTTGGAAGTTGGCCAGGCAGTCAGAAGGTTCCTGATTCGTATCTCGGCATGTGATAATGGGTACTTGTGTTGTGTGTTTGACTGTATTTGTCCAGAGTATACTGCGACACATGTGTTTGTGGAGTTGAATGTACTGAACAAGCACAATATGGTGCCACTGGTCTGCTTTCGGTGCCCACTCATCTGTCAACCTCGTCCCTTGACCAGGGTTCTAAGGTGTAATTGGCTATGTTAAAGCTTCACGGAGGATAGACATAGGCAGCCGAAAAGCGTACAACCTATCTATTCCGGTATCTGAGGGTCTCTTTAAGTGATTATTAAATCATGCACTTTTGAAAATTCGCCCTATTATTCATCCATTAGCACATTTTCTAAACAATGGTAACCCCCAGCGATATCAATCCTCTTTGCGAGTATTTGGTTTATACATAATTCCACGTTTCTATACGACTTGTCACTGTTAACTATCCGAAAATAAGAATTCAAAACTTTTCAAGTGTATCTTCTAAAGAAATTTTTTTGTACTTACTGCTTTAAAAGCAATGTATATACTTTAAACTTCAAGTGTACTGTAAAGTATGTTTGCAAAAAGTCAAATAGAAGTTTTACTTCCAGAGAGAAATAAAAAATCGGTAATTTAGAAGCTTAAGGTAGGGTATCTCAGGGGACAGCCTTTCCAATGCAATTATAAAAGTGTAAACACGGTTCAGTCTTAAGGTTTTAAACAAAGTGCTTTACGAGTAGGTTTTTTTATTTTTAAAAATAAAATTTCACTTTAAATTACGCAAATAGGGAGTGAGAGGATGACGAAGAAGAACTTTTATCGTTTTTTTATCAAAGATTTGAAAATTATTTTACGAAATTTATTTTCATTTGTTAATTATTTTAGAAACAAAAAAATTCAATAGTTTTACATTTTTTGAAAGGAAAAGTACTCAGTTTAGTTAATTTTTTAGGCTTCATATTTATTTTTTATTTTTGAGCGTAATGATTTTTTAAGCTTTTACAATAGTTGAGTTTGAGGAATTAGTTGTAAATTCATTAATGAGACCATCTCATTAGTTTCAAAAGGTCTCATTAGTCAAAACTACAATTAAATTCACAAAAAAGATTATAGATTGTACTTTCGCATGAAAACAATAAATATGTATTATATTTCATTTAAACAGTAAAATATTCATAAAAAGTGTGTCAAATAATAAATATAAATAATTTAAATATTTCAAAATTATTTTTTATTTTTTGTTCAATAAATTAATGACTAAGTCATTAAAATTAAAAATATTTCTATATCTGTTTCATAATGATATTCAAATCCTTTGTTCTATATTCGAAATAATTGAAATTCGATGCCTATTCAAAAGCAAAATTTTAAGATGTAATAAATTTTTCCAATTCTACTAATATTTTTAAGTGGATAAAGTTAGTGAAGATGAGCAAGGTATAAAGTTTATCTTATCTATTTAATTTGTGCTCAAAAGTCTTTATTTTGATGTGTTCGAAATAATAATATATGTAAATGAAGCAATAATTGAAGAGATTAGTGGAAGAACGTGCTAAGTGTCCTTTTTGTGTCAATGAACATATTATTCCCTTCTTTAAAGATAACACGATTTTCTCTTTCCATAAACTATAACTCAAGTATATTTTTTAACTTTTGTAAGTGCCACTTTTAACGTATCTAAGTGCAAACGAAAAACTTTAAAGCTAATTTTATCGTTTTCACTTATTTTTGTAATTTAGCACGTTCTTCCACTAAGGAAGGGGCCCGGATGGCCAATTTGTTTGGATCATTACGCTAGCAGTCTGCGCGCTGTAACGGCTGCGGGTTCGATTTCCGCTTTCGCCCTGAGTGTACTTTCCTTTCTCTGTGACAGAAAAAATTCTTTCTGTGTCTGTCTTACTTGACGAAGGCTTATATAAGCGGGTCTCTGATCAAGCACACAAGCCGAAATATATATGTACCGTACCTCTCTTCCACTAAGCTCTCCAGTTGTCTTACTAACTATGTTTAGTGCGAAACAAACATTTATAAAAATGTAGTTATTTAAGAAATTCCTTATATAAGTTCCTTATAAATTGCCTGAACTTAAAACTAAATTGCCGATATCTGATGGTGATTAAGAGACAAAACATGCAGTTCATATGGTATTAACTTCTCGAGTTATGATTTTGAATGGTTATAAAATGATTAGTTAATAGTGTAATGCATATGAGTAACTAAATTAATTATGATTATTTGCATGTTTGTAAATTTTGTATTAGAGTGTTATATTACAATGACAGAATTCCAGTATTGTTCTTAGAGCCACTTTCGATTTTTATTATTATTGCTTATTTAAAATTATAAAAATTGCAAACTTCATAATACAAAAATTGAAAACAAAATATAACCAATTGAAAAATTGTTGAATTACTTCAACAAATTAGAAACTCTACATTGTTTTTATATTATTCTATCTCTATACTGTTTATGATGGACTATTTAAAAGGATTATGATGGACTATTTAAAAGGATTAAAAACTGAATTGTGTATTTCATCAGTTTAGAATAATTCTACATATTCAGAAATTCTGTAAACCCGTATTTCATTTTTTATAGTACTTTTTAGTCGAAACAAGAAATTTAAATATTCTTTAAGTTTTATCTCACCATTTATTTTCATACAAAAGGTCAACGAGTTCAAAACCTTTAAAATTATAAGTATTTTAAAGATAAATGTTTTAAAAGGATTTTAGAAATCAAAATTATTAAAAGATAAAATATTTCACAAGATAAAGAATTTCAACGATAAAGCTTTTTTTTACGTGAGGACATCGTCAAACAATTTTTTAATTCTTAAAATTTTGAAAATTATCTATTTGGTCAGTTTCGGTATAAAAGACAAAGGCAAACGTTTATAAATAATCACCGTTTCAAAAAAATTTCAATTTTTATCAAGACAAAACAAAGTTGGAAAATGTAAAAAATATTCTAACTTTTATAAATTTTCATAACTTTTCAGGTCCCTTTTAACAAATATTATTAGTTGATTTCCTGGAAATTATCTGTTTAGTCTCTAGATAGTAACTTTATTGTTTTTTAAAAAAAGAATAATGTATAATAAACGGGGAATAGGCAATTTTTTATAAATATAAATTATAGCTATCACAGTTCACTATAGCATATTTTCAAATACTTTAGTTTTTTTATCCTACTTTCCTTTTAAATTAGAAAGAATTAAAACAATGAAATATTTCATAAAAGAAAACAACAAAATTATCGAAAAAAGTTTTTAGATAAACTTTTGAACGAAATGAAAATTAAATTTTTCAAATGATAATTGAATTAAAATACTTTTTTTTTTATAAAAGCTTACGAAAATTACTAACCTATTAAAAATAAAAGTTTTAACTAATTAAAATAACACTCAAACATTCTTCAAAAATGTATAAATTTGCTTCGAAATGCAATCAAGATGAAGCTACTTAACAGAATATTCGAGACTTCATAACTCACAAATAGATTTTTCAAGACATCTTAAAAGTGTCAGAATAGAAAAAAAGTCACTTTTTGGGAATTTTGATAAGATTTAATCTTCAATTCATATTCAACTAAAATAATAAATTGAATTTCCACTTCAGTAGCTGATATGTAAATTCCACGTTGATTCTGAGTATAAAAGGTATTATTATTATTACTTTTAATTATAATAAATTTCTTATTTTCCATTAAAATATATGATTGAAAGTTCTTTTATTTTTCTTAAAAAGTGGTTTTTCAACTGAATTTAAATTGAAAATTATATTAAGATATCAAATTCAAAGAAATGATTTTTTTATTGTAATAAATTAACTGTTACTTTTATAAAATATTTTACATTTTGTTCTCCGTAATAGTTTTAATTTACTATACTTTTTATTCTTATCAAAATAATCAGATTGCAGAATTATTTTTTGACGTATAATGTGTTGTTTGAAAGCGTGCAGTTTATTGGTTTACATTCTTTTTAAAATCAGAATTTGGTATAAATAAAAAAAAAAATCTCAGATTTTATTAACCATGTTAAAAAAGTATTGAAATTTCAATTGATGTAGACACTATGATTTTGAAGCCCGTTTCTTTTTCAACTTTGTGGTAATGTTTGTGTTAGTGAAAACTGTACTAACGGTTTTTCCTCGGTATTTTAATTAAGTAGTGACAAGGTTAAACGCCGTTGTTGTAGCATTGTATGGTAGCGAAATTTCCGGTGATTTAAAATCAGTTAACATTACCACTACTTGATTCAAAAACTCAGGTAAAACATTACAAGTAAGGATTAGATAATGCTATCCTATGACACGTTACGCGGCAACAAAGAGCTTACGTAGGGAAAGTGTTAAGCACGATTATCACTATAGCGAACCTTACCTAAATTGTTGCGTGTGAATGGGCTTAAGGTTTTGTAATAATGTAACAGATCAGAACGTGAGTACACTTTTTTATATTAAACAATCCAAACAAAATTATAATTTAATCAAAATTTGTGTAAAAAAATTGATAATTAACGCGGGTCATTTTAGCAGAGTTTTTAAAAGTTCCTTAGGTTACTTATCGGAGATATTTCACCATTTTTCACTATACTACGAATAATAGCTTGATTCGTTCAGAAAAAAATCTTTAAAAGAGTTAAAATGTAATTTTCTTCACAGAAAAAAAAGTTATACGACAATTTAAAATATAAATTGGAATGATTTTTGAACGAACTATGTATAATATATTAAACAAACTTAAAAAAGAAAATATAGGAACAATATAGCAACCAAAAATATAGTACAGTACTATCTTAATGAATGTTAAATATTCGTTCTTACGGAACCTGAGGAAATTCACATCTTAAAAAAAAATATTTCATGTACAATTTTACAAAATGTAATTTACAGTTCCGGGAGCTCTTATGAAATTGCTTAATTATGATGTTTTAAGTTAAGTTTTATGATACTTTTAATGCTTTTCAAAATATGACTTATTAATTTGCATTTTTAACATAGTTATTCAAATTTAACTGTACAAATTATTAGACAAACGAATATCTAATTTTTTAGACATATTTCGGTAATTTTTAAAAGATCTTTGTGCTTATAATTTTATTAGTTTTCACACATTGTAATTATAGCGATATAAATCCTTGTTTGAAAGAAAGGAACACAAGCAACTAAATATTATAAATCAATAAAAAATTTCATTTTTAAAAAAATTAAATAGTTATTGATTGCCCAAGTAACGCATGGCCAAGGAAATGAATCATTTACGGTTTTAGTGCATATTAGCAATGTTTTTACTGTCGATATTTTTGAAATTTTGAAATACCTGTTTCCATCTTGAAGCACTTAATTTTACGAGCAATGTGCTATTTTCTATAATCATAAAACCGACCAATTTATTTCATGGTTGAAATAGAGCTCATAGAAGTATTTGAAAATTAAAGTTTAAAATTATATTGAAGGAACAAATTGTAGCCTGTTGCTGGTAACAAATAAACGTGGGACTAAGAATACATTATATTTTGTGTAATATTTAAAAGGCAGAGAAAAATAAGTATTTAATACACGCACATTGCTATGCAGCAAATTTATCTAATTTTCAAAACATGGCAAATAAATTTTAGAAACTTTAACGCTGGAAAATTGTACGAGTTAAAAAAAAATTATAGAATATTTTAAATTATAAAAATTAGAATGTAATAAATTAAATTTTAAAATATCCTTATTGCAGTGAAATAAAATTTCATATAGCAATGAATTAAAAAAAATTGAGAAATCAAAACCCTGAATTGAATGAGTAAATTATTACTACAATGAGTACATTTATTACACTAAAATCTCAAGAAACAAATATAAACAATGGTAAAAAAATAGAGAAAAAATTAAGGAAATTATACAATAAAATAGGTTATTATACCACCATACTCACCATGTCTCTCCGATGTGTTCCAACTGAGGTGGGAGAAAAACAACTTCTTCCCGCGAAAGAAAATCTCCCGCGAAATGTTGGATGCTCCTATTGATCTCTTCCAGCAGCGCCATCTATAGGTAAGAATCCGAAACACGCAGCGCCACTGAGAATACAATGGTTTGAAAGGAAAAGTTTTTGGATGATGTAGAAGAGAGTTTTTGAACGTAGAAAAAGTAAGCGGGGTTTGGGTAATGTGAGGAAGGAAAAATAATGTTTTTTTATGCATTGTGTATGCTTTCTCTTTGAATTAACTCTTTGAAGAATTCAAATATACTTTTGAATGAATTTAGATGGAGTTTTAGTTTTCACTAAAAAATAAATACCTATTCTTCGCACGGACAATAAAAAGTATGAAATCGATCCAAATAAACATACAATTTAATGTGCTTTAGAGTACATAAGCCTAGATTATTGTTCCCGTTCATTATAAAGTATTATATTCCGCTGCTTATATTAGATTAGTATCCCAAAATACGCTATATATAATGTACAATCTCATAATGCAAAATCGTCCTCAATATTAACTTGGCTCATTTGGCACGTTTTTGATAAAAATTTGACCAGCTTGTTAACCTATTGCGCCTTATTAGTGTTAATTTATTTTATTCATTTTACTAAAAATTACCAAATCATGCATATGTTTAAACCTTTTAAAATAAACTTTTACTACTAAAAATGTGGTAGAAAAGTATGGTCATTTGGTAGAAATTCAAATAAAACATTTTACATTAAAATAAATGTGGTTTTTGTTATATAAATTTAAAAATAGGTACTCTTTTCTTGAAAGCATTTTCAGTGGATTAGTTTATTATTCACTAAACAGAATGCAAACGAATTTTTTTTATTTTTAGCTTTTCCACGGAGTTCATGGTGCACAAAATGGAAGGCATTATAATCCCTTTTTTGCTTTTTGGCTAAGTCTGTTTATTTCCTATTTTTAAAGCTGAATCATAAATACCATGGAAAAGTGTGATTAGAAAAATTGTAAAGAAATGTAAGCTTGAGTTTATTTCTAATTTGTAGTTGAAATTGAAAATTCTGGGTAAAAATAAGGTTGGCATAAAAACTTTGCACGATTTATTACTTATTGAAATATAGTTTGAAAAGTGTTACGTATTTAATTTCCATCATTTATTTATAATTGCAAGTATAATTAGATATAATGTATAATTAACAGTTTGACTTCAAAGTATTTTTTTATGTTTTAATTCTAAAATAAGCTGGATAATGCACAATCTCATAAATTTTCTCAATATGAACTTACCGTCATCGAAATTTCCCTTACGATTCCCAGCTAAACCATAATTGTATATTAATGTTGTTACAAGTCAAAATTTCAATTTATATGGTAAAAATGTGGTACTTTACGTGATAAAATTTCATGTTAAAGTTAAATTAAATTGTTGTATTTAAAACGATTTTTATCCGAAAGGATATCTTAAAATTAATTATATATTAACTTTAAAGGTCAATAACAAGTTCAATTTCATTATTGAGTTGTATAAAGATTAAGTGGGGGTGTAAACAAACGGCATTACTTCATTCATCTTCTTCATTCGCTAAAAAATGAGTTACTTATTATCTTTAGAGTTTGAACTTGTACCATAAAAATTTTATTATACCTAATGCTTTATCTGACAGTGAACACACATGTGAATGCATGAACACACATCTTTTATAATATTTCAGTAATACAATTTATTTCTCTTTATTTTTTTAAATAAATAAAAAATTAGATCCAGAGAAAAATGCATAAATAACCAATTCTTTAAGATCTCAGAAATATTAACAAGTAATTATTATATGACAAGTATAAACACAGCACTCTGTAAGCAAGCGCAAGATATATCTTATATTATGTGTTATCATTTTCTCCTGGTTTGTCTAGCTTGATGACATCCTTGCCTTTTGTTTGTACTGTAACATGATGAATGGCCAGTGACCTTCCCCTTCGCACAAAAACACAAGAAATAAAATAATACAGCCCAAGCCACATACAATGTTTCTGGTAATATTTTGTTACATTAGGCCCGTTTCATATGCTACGGTTCTGGAAAGGTTCACCGTAATACGTGCGCACTGAATTTAAAAGTTTACAGTAAACTGTAGCGCACTGTAGCGTTCAGTTAAAGTAGCGCACTGTAATTTAAAAAAATGTTTTTACAGTTAAAACTACCACTGTGCGTTTCAGTTAAAAAGG
The DNA here is from genome assembly GCA_019343175.1 of Oedothorax gibbosus. Lineage (NCBI taxonomy): Eukaryota > Metazoa > Arthropoda > Arachnida > Araneae > Linyphiidae > Oedothorax > Oedothorax gibbosus. The sequence continues at coordinate 37,837,866 of CM033280.1, forward strand.
TGCGACGATTTAAATGTTTTACGTTACTTAACACTAAAACTGTTTTTTTTTTAAAGTATAAAACTGTAATCATTTTACGGGAAAACTCCGATTTTAACGAAAGAAACTGTCGATTTAGAAGGGAAGAACTGTTAATTTAATAGTTTTAAAGTAATAAGTTGAACAGTTTTTAGTTTAATTTATTCATAATAGCCCCCGTTATTTTATCAGTTTTTTCATGTCAGAATTCCAGATGTTCCCTACGAATTGAGCAGTTTTTTTTCTCCTGTTGAAATTCCAGATTTAACGAGCACGTCTCTTTTAGTGTACTCGGGGACACCAGTGATTTTTGAGAGACTATACATTTAAACCTTTTCTTAGTTGTCAATGCTGCATTTCGAATAAATTAACATAGTTGTTGTTTGTAAGAGAAACAAAAATTCAAATACTTTCTCCCCGCATAATACTTTCATGACAGTATATACATTATTTGGTAATTTAATCGTTTCCAGCTGTCTATTTCGAGCCTCCTTTAGGAGCTTTAGTACAACCAATTACGCCTCGTGATTTAGAATCGCGGTCAAGTAATGAAATCGATACTTGAAAGTGCGCCCGATGGAACTTCGAGCGACATCGTACGCTAAAGCCGTCGAGACTTTGGACTCCATAGATTTAACGAGCACGTTGGTTGTCCAAGTGTACTCGAGAAACCACGTAATTAAGTAGATTTTAGCTTCCACACTACGTTTATAACGTAAAAAGTGGAAGGTATTATAATCGTTCAGTCCGTCTGTCTGTCCGTCTGTCCGTCACCCACTTCCATATCCGAAACTACAAATGCTACGGACAAGTGCGATACGTCAAAAAAATCAGCGCATCGAAATTAGAATACATTGAAAATTAAGCATTGAAATTTAATGCTCATTTAAAAAGCATAGGAAGCCATTTTTATTTGAATTTAATCACCATTGCCATTCGCAACAATCACTCGAGAAACTTTAATTCTTTTAGACAATAAATTAAAATAAATTTAATTTTGCGACATCGATCAGTTTGAAATGACGTCAAATATATTTCACTACGAGATTCTTTGTACGTTGATATGAAATGTTTTAATTCTATTTAAAAGCGAGGAATATTACATATTTATTCTTTGAAATATAAATTAATTTTTGCAAACGATAAGTAATTATTATTGAATATTCGAAATAAAATAAATGAAACTAGCCAAATTTAGAATGTAAATGTTTAATATAGAATATCAATGCTGTGTTTGTCGCCTTTTTACCTGTTAAACACAACTGTTGTGTACAGCGGGTTAAGTGACAGATTCTGTTACAAAACTACTTGTTTATTATTATTATTAGTATTTTTGCCAACAAATATCCGTCTATAGGATGTGTCCGGGTTTGAAAGTGGGATCCTCGGTATGAGAGGCCAATGTTCTAACGACTGGCACTGGACTACGGTACTGCCTTCGTGACAGTATACATATAGCAATTATTTTTACGAGAAAATTGTATATTCTCTTAAAGTCAAAAATAACTTATAATAAAATAAATTTTCAAATAATTAAATTGGATTTTTTTACCAATGGAACGCTTTCATAACTTGTCACACGATCACTATTCCATATATCGAAGCCCGTCATCAATGGGCATGCTTCAGGTTTTTTAGTGTCAAACAAACGCCGAATTAAAATAAATTATATTTTGAACCCCGATTGGTTAATCAATGTCACATGGGAACATAGCACCAACAAAACCATCATCTAAAGAAGGGAGGAAAGAAAGTTAGAATGAACTATGTCACCTAAAACAAGCTAATAGCACTCAGTTAGCTTTTATGCGACGGAAATTCACCCAAAATGTTTGACATTCATCATCGTACGGATAATGCTTAACTGACGTAATGCTAATCACAAAAGTTATAGGAAAGTCCCCATGGTACATACCATAAACACATACATAAATGCCGACCCGCGGCACAACGGTTAGGGCGCTAGCCTTTGGAGCCTCTGGGTTCGGGTTCGAATCCCGGTAAGGCATGGATGTTTGTGTTTGTCGAGTATATGCGGAGTACGTGCTCGTTAAATCTGTTGGGTCCGAAAGTCCTCCAAGTTCCCATACCAAATCAATACCTCTGGGGGTGACAAGCCAATTCTGGGGATCCTCTAGTTGGCCTCTGTCTCTAAAATTAGATGGATCCACTGTGTGTGTGTTGTCTGTTGTGTCTGTCTTACTTGACGAAGGTTTATAAGCGGGTCTCTGACCAAGCACACAAACCTGAATATATATGTCTACCAACCAACCAACATACATAAATGTGTTCTATTTGTGTACGTTCCTCATTTGTGTTATCTACGTCCACAGTTTGGTTTTCCTAGAGATCTGACAGCTGTGGCATGCGTTTGTTTGGGGAAAATGATGAATCATCAGTGATGACCTTACTTTCATACAAAAAGCCGGCACCATACAATAATCCTATTTCCTAGAACGGAACGTCAGTGGTTAATTAGAGAGGTGCTGATATTATCGGTACGTTGGTAGGAGTAATGGAAAAGATACACAAAAATACACAGGGTGGCGCAAATAAAAGTGGCCCCGGCATGGAGCTACGAATGTAGAAAGATGCTTGGCGGAAAAAAACTATTGAATCCGTCTGAAAGCCGCAAATTCGAATTCTTAAATTATTCAAGCATTCAATGTCTTCACTTGGCTAACCTGTTTTACATTGGTTGATTTGGTTTGTTAATAGACTAGAGCTACACATGAACTATTGGCGAGTTCAGATCGTAGTGCAACCTGTGTAGGTGTGAGTAGATCAGATGAGTGCACATGTGAAGATTGCATAGTTACCGGCAAATAATTCGCCAAGCGTTTGTTTGGGCTTAATATCGAAGCGATCAATAGCGTCACTTAGCAAACCTGTTTTGTATTGGTTTTTGACTTGGCAGCATTTCTATTTTTTCTATTTTATTCTTACCTTCATGGCCGGGCCACTTTTATTTGCGCCACCTTATAGGTTGGTTGGTTGGTAGACATATATTTTCAGGCTAGTGTGCTTGGTAACAAAGACCCACTTATGAACCATCGTCAAGAAGGACGGACACGACATACACACACATACAAGACAGATGCTGCCATCTATCGCCACCTCCACAATTTATACATGTCCCTGAAGGGGTGGGAAATAGTCTCCAGGGACCTGTACCCGTGGGAAACTGCGCAATGACCGCCCACAGGACTTTCGTACCCAACAGATTTAACGAGCACGTACTCCGCATATATTCGACAAACACAAACATCCACGCCTTACCGGGATTCGCGCCCGAACCCAGAGGCTCCAATGGATAGCTCCCTAAAAGTTGCGCCGCCGGGTCGGCTCCTGTACTATGGATTAGGTTAGGTTGTACTTTTCCCCCGACTGCCTATATATATGTATCTTCCATGGAGTTTTAACACAGCTAAGTCCCCCTTCGTTATTTAGAACCATGGACAAGTGACTAGGTTGACACCTGAAGGGGCGCTCAAAGCAAACCTGTGGGCCCCTCGTCTGCTTGTTCGGGACTTTCGACGAGCACATATGTAACAGTGTACTCGAGACAAATACAGACAAACAAATAAATATCAGTGTCCTATGCCAGGATTCGAACCGAATTGCCTGCTCACTGAGCATTCAGCAGCCCATTCGGCATTGAAGTAAGGTAAGGTAAGGTAATCGCTTCCGGCTGCCTATTTCTAGCCTCCTTTAGGAGCTTTAACACAGCCAATAACGCCTCGTATTTTAGAACCCTGGTCAAGTGACGAGGTCGACACCTGAGCGGGCACCCAACGGAACTTCGAGCGACATCGTACGCTAACGCCCTCGGGACTTTGGACTCCACAGATTTAACGAGCACGTCTGTCCCTGTGTACTCGGACCCATCCGTGATGAGGATTTTCTACTATTTCCAGCACAGATCCGATTTATAGGATGACTGGCAGTAAGTGGGATTCGAACCCCGCACTCCTGAGAAGGCTGAACCTCTAGGCTGATGCCTTAACCACTCGGCCACGGACGGGCCGGCATTGAAGTGTTTCAGAACTCGTAAGAGGAGTAGAGACATACTGAGTATTGACGGCAAGAAACTAGAAAGCAATATATGGTCGGAAATGATTTTCCGATCTGGATCTGTACACAGAAACGTAGGAATAAAGCGAAAAGATATTTGTTTTAGCTATACACGTGTAAAGTGTTTTTTAAATAAACATTTAGAGATAAAAACAATGTTCAATTTTTACTTCTTTCTCCTCTAGAATATCTGCATATGATTTATTCCAAAATAAAAATGTTCGGATTTGGAACCTTCATTGCAGTTGTTTCGGTGCTCAATGTATTAATGAGTTCCGTAAATAAAACTGAAAATATGGTAATGGCGTTATGAAATAAATTATAATAGCCAGTATGATAGTAAGGCAAATGAATTTTTTTTACAGTGTATTCATCATCAGTTAATTTATTGCAAATTTGACACTTTCACCGGACATTGCACTACTCGGCTCCTGTCCGGTGGGAAAACTTGTTATAAAACAATTCCTAGCTTATTTTTGAATGCTAGGCTGAATGCAGTAAAATATAAGATATGTGTCTAATTAAACATTTTTGGTAAACTTTCAAGACTCTGATGTACCTTGGCGTAAACTACATGAATACTTCCTTTTTATGTTACCCAATTATTAATAATTTTTCCATTTTGGAAAATTAAGCTAACCACATTTATGGAAATAATATTTTTTATTCAATGCTCCTTTCTTCTTACTATCATGAATAGTCTTTTCAGTGAAATTAACAGTTTAGGCTACATACAAAGTTACCATACTATCCATATAAATTTTAAAATAAACTATTTTAAAATATTATGATTGTAGGCTATGCTATCCATAAACTGTACGCATTAAAAATTAATACATTTTTCTAATTATCTTTACAATACTAACCTATAAATAATTACTTGTTAAAATAAACTATTTAAAATATTATGATTGTAGGCTATGCTATCCATAAACTGTACGCATTAAAAATTAATACATTTTCCTAATTATCTTTACAATACTAACCTATAAATTATTACTTGTTAAAATAACACAAAATACATAAGGCTTCTTCTGTCTAGATGGTTGGTTGGTAGACATATATATTCAGGTTTGTGTGCTTGTCAGCGACCCGCTTATAACCTCGTCAAGTAGTCCTATTACAGGGTTTATAAGTACACAAGGACAACAACACACAAAGTGGATCCATCTGATTAAATTTAGAACAGAGGCAACTAAGGATCCCGAATGGCTTGTCACCCAGAGGTATTGATTTGGTATGAGAACTTAGAGGACTTTCGGACCCAACAGATTAACGAGCACTAAATCGCATATACTCGGTAGGTTTCAGTGGTACCGTGACTCGAAACGCAGGACCCTTCCGATCCGAACCCAGACCTGACCACTAGGCTACACTACGAAGCTTCTTAATGTCTAGATGGGTAAGGGTAATCATCGTTTGTGGCTGTCTATTTCTAGCCTTCCTTATAAGGAGCTTTAACACATCAACACATTAATTTAGAACCTTGATCAAGTGACGTGATCGACACCTGACAGGGCACCTAACGGAACTTTGAGTGACATCGTACGCTAACGCCGTAGGGACTTTGGACTCCACAGATTTAACGAGCATGTCTATCTCAGTATACTCGGGTATTTTAGTTGGATTTTGGCAGCATATTTTCGTCCATAGGAAAGCAGTGACTGCCACCGGGATCGAGCCCGGACCAAATTTGCGTTTCGATCCGGGCTGACAGCGTGTCAAACGCTATACCAACTGTACACCAAGCTGGTTGGTTGGTAGACATATATAATCAGGTTTGTGTGCTTGGTCAGAGACCCGCTTATAAACCTTCGTCAAGTAAGACAGACACAACACACACACGTAAGTGGATCCATCTAATTTTTAGAGACAGAGGCCAACTAGAGGATCCTCAGAATTGACATTTCACCCCCAGAGGTATTGATTTGGTATGGGAACTTGGAGGACTTTGTGACCACGACGGAGGGTCTTCGGAAGGCAGCGGGGCTCGAACTCGCAACCTCAGGGATGCCAGACCAAGACCTTACCGACCAGGCTACCCCGGCCTCGTATACCAAGCTAATAACACTTGGTCGTCGGTCATTGAACGTTTCCAGCTGCCATTTTCTGGCCACCAAACAGAGCTTTAACACAGCAACGTACGCCACTAGTTTTGAGTCGTGGTCAAGTGATGAGGATCAAATGGTTGGGATTTTATTTGTAATAAAAGTTGTCTATTAGAAATGACAGGCCGATTAATACTGCGTGAGAATTTATTTATGGAAGTTATAAAATAGGCATTTTTCACTTATTGAGTGGTAACAGTTCCACATAAATGAAAATAAGGCATTGATTATCTAATCAATGTAGTGAGCGTAGCTAACCATGCCAAAACACTAATCACCAAAATCACCAATGAAATCCAGGAATAAAAGCAGCAAATATTTACGTCACATGAAATAAGCCCATTACATCTCGAACTAATGTATGCTTTTAAAAGCAACTATCACTACTTACAACATAAAACATCAAACATATTTTACAATGTATTCCAAAATCATTTTAATAAAAATCGATGCATAATTTATGAAGGGAAATTGTGTATTTTATTAGTTTAAAGAAGCAGTTAAAATCCAAGGAAACTGACAATTACTTTTGAAGCAATACTGTTAGAGTTCTATTAATATGCATATTATCTAATTTATAAGTTTTATCGACAGCAAATTATTGGTTTATAGCAATGGTTTATGAGCACAAATATCATTATCTTCTTAATAAAGCTTAATAGTTAAATTTTATTTATGAAACTTTCTTTTATTACTATATTTTTAGGAAATGCTAATACACTTATCTATCTTTTAATGATGTATCTATAATGCATCATAAAATATTTTTCAGCTATAATTATTTAAACTAAGAGCTAAAGCACGTACTTAAAAATAATTGAAGTTACTTTTTTCTCTGCACAAATATTGATATTTGTTTTTGACTTATTGAACGGATTTTTTTGGAGAGGCTAACACAAATAACTAATATTATTCTCTTTTCAAATACATCAAAAAAGTAATAATGTATAATTACGACCTAAACAAGTAGGTTGGTAGCAGAAACTGTCAATTTTTTACTTATCGTTTGCTAAATTTATTTGTATATCGAAAATAAATATGTAATATTGATCACACTTTAAAGAAGTCAAACATTTACATCAACATTTAACATTAAAATTATCTATCACTTTCAAAACATAACCAAACCAATTGATTTTTTTAAATACCATCAAAAAACAAAAGACAGTAAAAAACCTCACCAAAAGAAATAATTTGTATTAACGTCATTATTCCTTAATTAACTCTTAATTGTAAATGAAAAAGTAAGTCTGCTCTTTACAATTTAAAAATAGAACCGGCTTGTGCCTCTTTTGAAACAAATAATACGAACCATTAAAGAATCACATTATGGCGATATTTAAACTGATTTATATAACAAAAATGAATATCCTAAATTTTTTTTTATTTAAAGTCAACAAAATTTCTCTTGCGATTGTTGTTAGTGCCAATGATGATTTAATTTATAAAAAATAGCATTCTTATGCTTATTAAAATGAGTATTAAATTTTCCAGTTTTTTTAATGATCGAAGTGTTTCGTATTTGTCTTTCTGCGATTTTTAATGACTTTTAGTTTTGATGCGCTGAAATTTTTGACGAATTACACTTGTATGTAGCATTTGTAGTTTGGGCTATGGAAAGTGGAGGGCAGACCGAAAGACGGACGGACATATACATTTTAAAAGTTACTCCTTTTTATGTTAAAAACATATCGTGGAAGCTGAAACGAAGTAAGTCAACTCAAAATCTTTATGCATTCCTAAACTAACTAAAGATTTTAAAAGGTTTACATTATAAAATTCTTAACATAATTGCGTTTATACATTATTGCTTTATTTCATACAAACGTCATGACAATTAGAATAAATCAAATTTTCTATATTTCATTAATTATATCATTCTACATAGTACTAATACATTATAAATATCTCAATAATGATAACTCGTTTTAATTATGTAACGTTTACGATGACGATTTCAGATTCTTACAAATACATGCATAATTCTTGAACCTGATATTAACCATGTCATTATCTAAATGCCAACTTACGTAATCACCATTTGATGGTACAATAACGTGCTAAATGTGATTGTTTACCGCAATTCAACATTCTCCATCTCTGCAATAGGTTAAATTATAATGCATTTATTTAACAGTAATTTTAAGTTATCGAAATATCAAAGTTGAAATGAAACGATGCAAATTAAATACTAGTTTATTATGACTTTTTTAATGATTATATGTAATTAAAAATTATTAAATAACATTTAATTAATGACTAAAATGCTCTTAGGCATATGGTTTTTAGACTATTACTTGTTAGTATACATTCACGCTACAAAATTTATTAAAATGCAAATGTCAACTGAAGTGAGATAATGATGTGCAATACAATATTTTAGTAATGATATAATATAAATTATTTAATTGTGATTCGTAATTGAGCTCTTGATTAAAAACTACAATAAAATTATATGAACTCTTGCTAGCATACAACTCTTTAGTTTTATTATTGAATCTCTTTTTTAAAACTCAACATTATATAAATAATTATAATAAAATTAAATAAAATATCATATAAAGAGACGAATTCTTGACAAATTTTGTTCTCAAAAGGAAATAATGATAAACTTTTCAAATAATGAATATGCTAGAAATATTTAATTATTACCAGTTCAAAATTTTCCCTTTAATAACCCCTCACAAATGTTACTTAAACGTGACCAAACATTAATTAATTTAAGTTTAATTTTACTTATTCATCAAATTCGCATAAAATTTAATCCTCTTTCATGGTCAGATTAAAATGTAACTACGCGGTGTGAAACATTAATTAATTTATATTAAATATATTTTACCTTTTAATTACAATGTTGACTTATTGTCTGGTCGAAGCGCATGGTAGCAAATTTATGTGATGGAGAGGAAGCTTAAGTTATTTTATTTTAACTACACTGCTCAAAACAATTAGGGGAGCACTTGGCGTACTTTTGTTAACCCTATCAGTTCCAACTTCTTAATTTTTATTCTAAAAATCTAAAATTTGTGAAATAGATTCATTATGTATCCAGAATGAAATGGTAAAAAACAAATGAATAGAAAAAATCTTAATTTTTTTAAACTAAAATTTAAGGGGGAAATTTTGGAATATAACTTTTGAATAAGTTATAACAATAATTGTTTCTAAACTTTATTTGTAAAAAGAAGGTAAAATCAATCTTTAAACATCTAAGAATGCAAACGTGAAGAATTTAGAGTTAATTTATTTCATAAAATTTTTTGGGAGTGAAATTTATTTTACCATGTCTTTCATATTTTCATTTAATTGCAAAAAAAGTTATTTAATTCTTCAAAAGACATGATTCTTCCATCTAACGATAAATAAAAGCGAGCTCAACTTAGTGAGAAAAAAAACAACGGGCAAGGCTTAGAGGTTTCAAATGCTTTAAATTGTTGGGGTGAAAAGGGTTGTTAAACCAATTGCAAATATTGGAACTATTGTTTGGGAGTCAGTGTAGGATTGTTAGAAAAATATATTTAGTTGACTGCAATTAAATGGAAATATTTGGGAAATCTAAATGGAGTTTTTGGTTTTCTACATGATTACGGTATTAAGTCACAACTAATAATATATGAAAAGTATATGATACTGCATATGTATAAGGTAATGAAAGCATTGCGATAGGGTTGAAAATCTAAAATGGAGATTTTGTGTTTTCTACATGTTTAGAGGTGCTTATTTTGAAATTTAAAAAGCTAGTATTAAAGCTAGTATAAATTGAAAGTGAAAAGTTTTTTTAAGTATAAAGGCTAGTTATGAATGAAAGGTAAAAGCTAGTAATGAAAGCATTGCGATAGGGTTGAAAATCTAAAATGGAGATTTTGTGTTTTCTACATGTTTAGAGGTGCTGATTTTGAAAGTTAAAGCTAGTATAAATATGTTGAAATAATTTGTGCAAAAATAATTTTATTCAGTTGAAAATTAGTAGCTGCTCTAAGGATACCTCTAGACAGTAATGGAGTGATGAAAAGTAGAACAATATTTCAAAACTCTAATCCAAGATGCAATCTTGTCGACTTAAAACACAACTTATTGTTTACAATTGTATTTCTAAAGGAGGTATAACTGGCTCCCCTTGCTTTAAAATTTTATGAAATTATTAAATATATAAATTTTTCTTAGTTATGTGTGTTGCTGGAAAACCTAAAAGTCAGATGATGGGCTTATGCATCTGTACCCGCTTCCCTAAAAGTCTTTATCATTTCCCTTCAATATATATTAACTAAAGAGTATTCCTGAATAGCTTGATAAGCGATTTTTTAGATACATGAAAAAGCTTACAGGAAAGGAGACTTGTCACTTAAAAATAATGTCAACTAATTAGCATAGATAAATGAGTCACGATTTATGACTTTAACCATATAAAAATATTCGAAAATTATGCAATAAAAATATTTCTGTGTCGAGTATCACCACATTTGTGATAATCAATTTACCTTTGCTTAAAAATAGCAACCGTCAAACGATAGCTTTAAATGAATGTAATTTTCACCAATTACCAGCTCAATTAGTCACAATTATCATCCGCATTAATTATCCCGTAAATGAAGTCATGACATCGTTATCTGAACATTTATTCACTTTGCGAGATGATTTCTGATACTGAATGTTTCACATAACATAGTTCATTGGGTTGAATATTTTTTTAACAGTAATTACTCAATTTTTGTGAGCAGATAATTAACTTATCGTTACATTTAGCACTGTGATAAAGTTCCTAATAACATGAAGAATGTTTTACTTAATGAAGTTAAAATACAATAGGGTTATTACTGATTGGTTGACGTTCTTGGAGTTAAAATGTCTAATGTATTGGTCGTATGAATAGCTTTATGGTTGTCATTACCCGTATTTAGTTAGGATGGATAGAAAGGAGTTTAGAAAGTATCCATTGACCATCCGTTCTACTTTAAAAAATGAAACACCATGTTAGTGGACCTATAAAATTCTATAGAACGCTGTAGCATTTCAAATTTTAACCTGTCTAGAAACATCTAGTATTCAATCCACCCAGACTATTTAAAATATTTATGAATATAAACTATTTTAAAATGAGGAGTCCTTCAAAATCATTTAACACAAAAGTAAAATAAAGTTGAAACTAAAAATTATGCAGTGAAAAAATATTTATTTATATATTTTTTATTTGTTTATATTTTCCCCATTTCTTGATGTCCCAATTTTGACCAAATGCTCACATTACAACTCTTTTAAAATGTGATCTAAACTATAACAACCTCGCACTTTAAAAAATATTTGTCTGGCTATTTAAACTTCTCTTCAAACCCAATAAACTTGCTTAAAAGATGAAAAAAGCACTCTTACTAATCGATCCTCAGTATTCCTCCCACAAATATTTACTCTTGGGTTATGGAGTTTTCTCACAACACACACTCAGCGATAATCGAATCACCAAAAGTTAAGAAAGAAAAAAAAGTTTTCCTATATTCTCACTGCTTCGAGATTATGTTCACTAGTTGGGTGTAAGTAATGAAGAGATAATTTATGGCACTCAAAGATAACGTTCAGGTCATTTGGGGTTTTTATCTTTGCTAATTAGCCAAGTTTGGCTTTGTTGGGTTTCGAGGTAACCACTTAGCCGAGTGTCTGTACTAAATGAGAGACACACTAAATTGCCCATAAAACAGATGGATGTCAAGAAGTTTACTTTGTTTTAAAGCGTCTCTACTTACCTCTCATGCATAAAACCAAATGTATTGTTACCTTTTCCGGTATGTTTGCTTATTAATAATAAATAAGCAAACATACCGGAAAAAGTAACAATACATTTGGTTTTATGCATGAGAGGTAAGTTTGTTAAGTAACGGTTTACTAATACTAGAGTTCTTCAAAGGATCTTTGTGTAACGTTTGGATACATACAAAATGGCTCCTTGCCACGAAAGTAAGCATTATAGAGTCGTTTGGGTTCTCATTTTGGTAACTAAAAGTTTTGTTTGGCCTTATACAAATATCTTAGTCAAATATTAGTTCTTTATTTTAACCAGGTTTACTGTCCTATCAGACGGTGTTCTTAATCTCTGCATATTTCGTTAAGGAATAGAATTTACTAGAGATTGCCTATGCTAAATAAAATTTTTTGAAAATTGAGCTCCAGTTTACCATCCGTATAAAACTTTATATTGTTTATGTACCTTATGTTGTGTAGGATCATTTCATACCACGACCCAGTGTTATTGCTTTGTAATTATACACTGTATTTGTATGTTAAATATTTACATCGGTGTAGGTTTTGGTTGATATACCTAGAGCTACAAGTAGGCTATGCCGACGTCAAATATTAGAACCTCAATCAAGTGACGAGCCGACACCTGAGTATGCATTTAACGCAACTTTTTAAGGACGATATCGTACGCGTGCGTCGGGGTTCTTGGAACACATTTAACTTGTACTCTCACTATTCGTCGGACTTTTCATGGCTGCACATACCGCTGCACGTTTAAAGCAGTTATTTTGGCAATGCGTGGACCCGAACCTGGGACTTTGCGCATGTGTACCTTACCAACTGGGCTCTCCAAACCCCTATTTAAACTGGTGATTCGAAATTGCGATGTAAAAAAAATCTTGGCTTTTTGAAGTCCTAATCTTCGACCTTCCCCAGTAGCTTCAGACCAAATATAAAACTAAATTAACAGCTGTAGTATTGATTTTCGTACAATATTTGCTAAATACTTATGTAGTTCAACATGCTATGCTTTTACATAGTAACTTCGTCGTAAAAAAGTCAAAAGCAAAGTATGTAGTTTGAAAAATAAATTATCTTTTCAATCTAATTCATAAGAATAATTTTCAAAACACTATGTGTCACATAAAGCAAGTAAACCTCATTATAATACAATTTTATGCTAACGTCCTTAGTTATTTTTAAATAAATATTTTCACATCTAATTCAAAATTCATAACAAAATAATTATTACAAAGTAATATTTTTCTCTTAGTGCCCAGAATGTGGAAACTCGTAATTTGATTTTTTTTATTTTCCAAGCCAAAATTGAAATAACCCCGATGAATGGATTTTGTCCAATAATTTTGTGCATTATATCTTCTTTCAAGTGATACAACGAACTCTCATTTATCTTTGAATTAATTTTTAATCTGAAAAATTCTTTTTCATTGTTTAATTATGCATGCGGAAAATTTACATTTAATTTTGGACGTATGAAAGGGCACTTGTAGTGATATTCCTTGATTTAAAAGAAGCATCAGTGCTATACTTTTTTTATGCACAAGAATAGTCTTTTATCCAAAGTTTTAAAGTTTCTTTGTAAAAATAATTTATTTGGTTTTCTTTTTATATAAGTACAATTTTACTTATATTTTTATAACTAATTTTTATTGTTTCTTTTGAAGATAAATGATAAAGTGAATTGTTCGCTAATGTAAGGATAATTTCGGTAAATGTAGAACAAATAAAAAGTTTAATGCCAAAAGATCCTCAGGATTTATGTTTTGTTCGCTAATAGTATATTTATTGGTTAGGTTAGGTTTTTACGTTTCTGGCTGCCTGCACAGTTAAAAATTAGGCACTTTGTTTCACCAAAAATACAGTTCCTAGTAGCTGCAACGGCTGTGTGGTGAAACGTTAAACCATATTTTTGGTATTCGGTTGAACCATTTCTCAGGTTTTTGTTTCCAAATCCAGAAAAATGGTTCAACCAACGCCGAAAAAAAGGTGAACATTTCACCACACAGCCGTTGCAGCTACTTGAACCAATATCTGGTGAAGGAACCAATATCATGGTGAACCAAGCACAAAACTTTTAACAGTGTACTTCTCTCTATTTATCCCTCTACTTTTACGAAAGATTTCTTTCTATAAATCCATTTTTTATATCTAGCATGGTTGATATGTCCCTAGTACTTTAAAATTTCGGTGTGTAGGAGTTGTTTTGTGTAAAATTCAGCGATAGTAATGTATACTGGATGCACTTCTCAATATTTTTAGAAAACGGGGCTGATTCCAGATTTCTAACGACAACTTTTAAGGTCTTCCCTAACATTAGCGAAAGTTTTTTTTCTCTCTTTTAACGATTCATCAACTCTCATTTTAGAACTTTATTGCTATCATTTAGCGATAACATTCTGAACGTGTCGCCAAATGACGATTTTTGTTCAACTTTTTTAAAATCTACTTTCTTGAAATTTTTTGCACTTTCTGATACCCTTTTACACTGGGAGCAGTCCATCCAGTACATATTACATACCGTCAGACACATCGCGATACACATAACAAACCTTATACGCCGAAACGGATTCTAAGATTGGAACTAAGCAAAACTTATCATCATAAATTGATTCATTGAAATTTTTTTATCTTTTGAACAAGTATTTTTAATTTTCGAAAAGAGACAATAAAACAACATGCAAAAAAGAAATCATCTCTCAAAGGCGTGATTTTCAAGTACTTTCCGGAAAACAAAAACCACGAAAATATATATCACAGTGAATATTTACAACGACATTAATAAACGAATAAATGTAAATTAAAACTAGCAAGCTTTTTATGAATAAAAGAACGTGTCGCTTTCTTAGTAAAAAAAAATGTTGTACAATCAGACAATTGCATTCTGCCTCTGTTATTCACACCATGACGTAATTCAAAACTAATTAATTTGACAAAAATATTTCTTTGAATGTTGATTTTAGATTAATAAAGCTACTCATGCTATTGTGTGCACAGCTATTTTAATAAATGAAAATCTAATTTAAATGCTATTCAAATGGCAAGAAATACGACAGACAGGTAGGCAGGTGTCCGTCCGGACATGCGGTTAAACTGACAAAAAGTATAAAAGATAGAAATTTGATGTCATGCCTTTCCAACAAAAAAATAATTTTAAGACATGTTTGATTGGTAGAACTAAATATAGATGGGGATTACTAACGGACAAATGGCCATATTCAGCATGTTTTTTCATATATTTTGTTTTTAGCATCCGCAGAGAGTTTGATTCATTGTAATCTGAGGGTCGAAATTGGTAGAGAGAGACACCTAGCTGGTGTCACAAAAATTAGCTTTTAGTTTTGGGGACCATGCCGAGAAAGGTTTGATGGCCAGTAAAGCAAAAAAAAAAAATTATTTGAAATTATAAAAAAAGAAAGTAGGCTAAAACTGCTGCAAGTGATTTTAAATGTTTATACTTTTTCTTTCATATGGCTTTATTTGGAATTTAATATATACATTATACTGGATCTCATCACTTTGAGATAAAATAAACAACATACGATGACAAACAATCATAGAACGGCAACAGGAGAACATAAATGGGAAAAAAAGTAACAAACAAGTCCCAAGGGACAAGAGTGGAAGAGAAGATGGTCATCTCTTATTTGTCCATGATGTCTCTTGCCTTCCAGTACAGTGTGACAAAGTCTCTCTGTTCCTGTGGAACTCTATCTAGACACGCACAGTCCAGGAGACGGTCAGAGTTCATAACTCCAGAGTTGCAGATTGTGCATATACCGATATATTGATGATACCGATCTTGTGTAGATGTTCTCCCATGCAGTCGCGGCCTGTACTTAGTCTGAAATGGGCAACGGCTTCTTTCCTTGGCCTATAGATTCCTAACTATACTTCCATATTGCCGACCGCCGCTACTCATTTAGCACTACCCAGACGGCACGCGTGTGACTTAAGAAATGTCTCGGACGTGAGTAGCATTGCCCCCCTCCCCGTGTTTATACTGTATTTACTCATAACTGTACAATTAGAAAAAAACTTATGCATGATTCTAAGTATTTATAGTAATAGGAATAGATTAAGAGAATCACGTAGGTCAAGGAATGACAACCTTTCACCAATTAATCCTTCATTGCATGAAGTTTATTCCAAGTGGGTATCCGCTTAACATTTCCCGGAGTTTGGAAGTCACATTTAACTTTAATCACTGGGCTTTGAGTTTAAATGAGAATACGAAACGTTTGAACATTTATAAAGGCGAAAAGTTTATTGCTTAAGGCGTTTTAGACAGTGGGCGTTACTGAAAAGTCAATTCCACTAAACAGTTAAAAGTGCTGATAATGATGTCCAAGTCGTTACCGCAGTTTATGATTGTTCATTACTTAGAGCCTTAGATTGGTACCAAAAATCCATTTTATTCATTATTCTTATACAGTGGTGGACATTCATTTATGAGCTAACACGTTTATTTTGTAAATTATATTTTAATTCTTAATACCACCTATTACTTTTTTTATTTGGTACTCTTAGTATACTTAAAATATGATATTAATAAGGTGTTAGAACTTTTAAAATAGCATTTGTTTGAAAATACATTTTTATTGAAGAACACTCATTTCTGCTTAATATAAGGTACCCATAAGTGTCTAAATTATACTTAGTTTGAAATATGGGTAAAAACGTCAGAGTACAACCATGGGCACAATTTTCATTCTGTTACCCCAATTTCAGGACAAATAACAAACGAGTCCAGTCTGCATTAAGCTATCAAATTGATAATCATCATCAATATATACCATATCTATGTTCGAAGTAAATTCTTATCCATCATTACTTTATACTTCATAGGCCAAAAGTGAAGAGCCAGACTATATAACCATAATGCATAACTAATGTGTATAAATTTGGTACTTGTAACGTTTCATCAAAAACATACACACAAAAAAACCAACTGAAAAATTTAAAAATTCCAAAATATGTTTGATTAACTTCAATAGCTATTTTGTTTTTTTCTAAATGTGCTTCGTACTTTTGAGCCTCCACGTCATCTAGTAACAGTGCCGAAACCTGGACTAATGAAACTTCATACTAACATTTAGCGTGATATCAGGACATTGGTCAAGCTTTAATTATTAACATTCCCCCTCAAAATGGAGATTTTTCCCCTTGGATTTTAGTAACTACCTGGTAATTACATAGACTATTAGTGTCAAAAATATTTTTGATTCAAGAACCATTTTTTTGGTTTCTTAAATAAAACAAGAAGATCAAGAGAATCTTAAACAAGAGAATCTTAAACTGAAAACAAGAGAATCTTAAAGAACTAAAATAGCTTACTTTCCTGTTACTTAAATACTTACTAAAATTCTAATCGGGAAACAACTAGGTTCCTAACAGTAAATATCATCAACAACCGTTTCGACACTAGATTTATACACATTAGAAAAAAATCGCGAAACACAGCATCCAGCTATAATTTAAACTTCTAAAAGCCAAAATCAACTATTTTCCTTAATATTTGTTCGCAAATTAACGTAATATTATTTATCGTCTGCTCGATTTATTTGTAGTTCCAAGAATAATTAAATATTTATTAATAACAAAAGTAATATAACTACTCCAAACTGCATTAAAAAAAATATGAAATGCAAATTAAAACTAAACATAATTGCATGCAAAAAACATGCCTTGCCGCTTACTTGGTAAACAATTAATGAACAATCAAAGAATCACATTGTGCTAAATTTTATTACGTCATTTCAAACTGATTTATGAAAAAATTATTTTGCTTTAAATATTTTTAAATAAATAAAGTTTCTCATACCATTTTTGATTTTTTGCAACAGTGATTTAAAAGACTCAAAATTGAATTTTAATGCTAATTCAATGGAAAATTCGCTGACAGATAGTAGATTTATGTCTGTCCGGACGTACAGACAGGCGGACAAAAGTATGAAAGTTTTGTCTCTGAGGTCATATCTTTCTAACAAAAAAAAGACCGATGGATGGACCGAAGGTCCGATGGACAGAACCGATTTTGGAAGGGGGGCGGGGGGGGGGGGTACGGACAGACAAACGAACAGACAGACAACCAGGCAGACGGACATCCACCGCATGTCAATTCCAATATTTTAAAAATTCTTTCGAATGAAAAAAAAATTAGGCTAAAAACTGGGGCTGTGTAACTCTACATTGATTTCACCCACACACAATTACCACTTAATAAATCATCAAATTAAAATATATATATATATATATATACAACCTATTAGGTAAGTTTACTATCGTTAAAACAAAACCTAAAATGTGTATAACAGATCCTCTTTGCGTATGCAAACTTTCAATTGCGCATACGCAAAGCCTTATCTTGACAACCGACAGCTACTGCTAGTTCGCCTACTCAATTTGAGGTATGTATCTCTTCGTTTAACAGCAATAACTTTAAATTAAAAAAAGTTCTTTGGCATATCAACCCTTTGCACATGCCCGACTTTCTCTAAAAAATGTTTTTATCATGACGTACGGCAGGTACTGGGAACTCGTGTACTACATTTGAAGTTCGTATCTTTTTTAGTACGAGCTATAGTGTGGTTTCGGACAGACGGAACAATGTACATAAATCAATTTTTTTGGAATCAGTACCTTCCAAAACGTGTAGAAACACAAATTCCCTATTTCAGATTTCCACCTCACAATACTTTTATTATACATTATATTTCATATCAGGTGATTGAAAGTAAATTATACAAGTGGGATTCGCATTTAAGACGAGTGGTTTCTCACAGACGCGGATAAAGTAATTCAGGCTGTCCATTGAAAACACAGGATGAAGCTTCTAAAGGATGTATCAGTCACCGTAGCGTAAAATGCTAGTGTGATTAGTAGTATAAGATTGCCGTTGAGAGACTGTTACTATCAGCTATGGTTGTAATTGCTTAAATAACGTCGATTAGATTGGTACAAAATGATCCCGACCAAAGGCGAATGTCTGTGGTAAACTTCACTTAAATTCTTTGTCAGACGACTGTCTAGGTAAAAGGGCTTGTCCTTCTGTGTTAAGACTACGTTTTTAGCCTACTTTTCTTTTTTTTAATTCGAAAGAATTAAAACAAATGAAAAAGTAGGTATTGACATGTAGTCGATGTCCATCTGTCTGTCTGTACCCCCTTACAAAATCGGTTCTATCAATCGGATCTTAAAAATTCTTTTTTTTTGTTAGAAAGCTATGACCTCAGAGACTCAACTTTCATACTTTTTGTCCGCCGGTCTGTACGTCCGTACGGTTATAAATCTACTATCTGTCGGCGAATTTCCCATCGAATTAGCACTGAAATTCAATTTTGAGTCATTTAAATCACTGTTGCCAAATCAACAATGGCATGATAAACTTTATTTAAAAATATTTGAAGCAAAATAATTTTTTCATGAATCATTTTCGAATGACGCCCTAAAATGTAGCACAATGTCATTCTTTGATTGTTCATTAATTGTTTACCAAGAAAGCAGCAAGGCATATTTTTTTGCATACAATTCGGCTTAGTTTTAATTCACATTTATTTTTTTAATGCAGTTTGGAGTAGTTTCATTACTTTTGTTATTAATAAAAATTTAATTATTCTTCGAATTACAAATAAATCGAGCAGACGATGAATAATATTAAGTTTATTTGTGAAAGAATATTTAGGAAAATAGTTTATTTTGGCTTTTAGAAGTTTAAATTATAGCTGGATGCTGTGTTTTACGATTTTTTCTAATGTGTATAAATGTAGTGTAGAAACAATTGTTGATGATATTTATTGTTAGGAGCCTAGTTGTTTCCCGATTAGAATTTCAGTAAGTATTTGAGTAACAGAAAGGTAGGCTATTGTTTTTTTATTATATCGTTTTTTAAAAATTTCGCAGTCATTTAAAAGTATCTTTAAGCGGTTCTAATTACCATTTGAAAGATAAGTCGTGGAGTAAAAAAATCGTATTGTAGCTCAGTCATATTGAAAAATAGGGTTAGCTTTGGTGTAATTTTTTTATAGTTTTAATCTATATATTAGATCGCATTGATTATGAAACTCCGTCAAAATTTGTGAAAAAATACAACAAATTATGCGGTTATATATACATATCAGTATTGCAATATTTGTTTTGTACCAAATTAATGTTTATATGAAGTACAGAGTCACATGAACAACTTTACACGAATATCTTTTAAGGGGAGTCGGATGGGTGTTTCGATCAAAAAAGACGATTTTCTGTTTTTCTTTTGTTTTTAATCTGCATATCTATAGCTTAAATTTAAGACCAAGAATATCGATTTCTGTTTAGGGGTTTTCTTTTTATAAGCATTTTTCAGAAACTCGGTCTGTCAGTTCTTACCTATACCTTACTTTTCTTTTGCGTTTGATGAAATATAAGGTTTTTCAACAGTTAGGAACATTTTTCCCAGGAACTATAAAACGTATCAACATATTGTGTTTTGTTATTTCTTCCCCATTTATAGTTCTTTGATTTAAACTGATAAATTTTAACTATCTCTGCTAAAAAAAAGTTATATAACCTAAAATCAGACTTTTTGTGTTTTTTTAAATGCATATTTTAAAAAAAATCACTGAAAAAGTATTTTTTAAGATTTTGAAATATCCTCAGTTTAAATCAAAGGGCTTTATGTAAGGAACAAGCTATAATAAAATTCATAATGATATCTCATATAGTTCCTGAGAAAAATGTTCCTACAATTAGTAAAATTAGCCTGGGCGAGAAAGAACCATTTGACTCCCCTTAAACAGATAATATAGGTGTGTTCAAGCGCTACGAGTGGAGCAAACGGTTTTGCCGTTACCACACAATAAATTTTACATCAAATGTAATTTTATAGTAAAGTTTATTATTAAAAAAACTTAACGGACTTAAAACTTGTTAGAGTGTTATTTAACAGAAACAAAAAACTTATTTTTTCATTTGTATCAAAATCAAGCAAAAACTATTCAATTAAAAAATCTAACTACAAAATTATCGACGTTAAATTTCTTATAACTTTCATTTTTACCATATTTGTGTGATATGAATAAATTAGCAGATAATGCCCTTTGAAATATGAGACAAACAAAAATTTACCCTTACTGGCTTGCTCCTGAAAGCGACTATCTTCCTCAGGTGAAAGGAAAAATAAAAGAATGGAAAAAAAAAACGCACTAAAACTTTCTTCTAATCGACGTTTTTGAGAACGAAACGGGGTATTGCAAATAACCAAAGAAAAAAACACTTCATGAACCTCATCCTGTCAATAAGAATTTCTTTGTTTTTGTGATCAGCTCTTCCAATTATTACAAAAAATATTTTTCATTTAGTTTTATTTCGAGATGAATTCTAATAGAAGAAGCTTTTGTCAAAATTATCTTATAATCATAGATATGCCAGAAAACATAACTAATCATGTTTAAACCACTTGCTCCTGAATATGTAAGGTGTTCACAATTTTAAAACAAAACTTTCATTCATACAAAGAAAGATAAATAACAAATTTGCCAACGTAACATTTATAGATACTTGCGTTTAAGATATTCTTTCGGTAAGACTATTAAATATTCTACAACTTTTTTTTATAACTAATCAGCCATTAAAAGTTTTGACATCTATGTGGTCGTGAAAAATTAATAGACAGTATCCGAAATAATTATATCGTTAAATACCATGAAAGCTTGTTAAAAAAAGATAAGCTCTTTTGAAAGAAATGAGATTGATTCTTTTATCATTTTACTTTTATTCCTTATCATTTGAAAATCAACGGAGTGTAAATTTAGATTTAAAGGTATTTTGATTTTTATAATTAAAGTATATAAAAGTTATTTTTTAGTTATATATGAATTGACACTGCGTTATTGTTGGTAGTGAATAACATTAAGTTATTGTTTTGATTGTTGAAATGGATGAGTTGCAGCAATTAATTGCAGTAAAGTTGTAACCATTTTTTTCTTAGTATTTTATTTTTAAGTGGATTTGTTGCTGTAAGCTGTTCGGATGAATTAAATTACGATTTTAATAGGTTTACTTTGGAAATAGCTAATTTAACAGATGAAATACCACATGGGAGGATATGACATCAACATTTACATACCAATCACAAAATTTACAATTTTGTGATTTTTAATTTCTAAACCCCAAGCTCTTATAAATGAAACTCTCAAAACCAAGCTAATATCGCACCGTACGCGGAAAAGAGACCTATCGGCCAAAATTTACTTTTTGAGTTAACACTACTATAGGATGCAAAATTTCGATATCTATTGATTGGTGCAATCGGCATAGCGATCCGAGCCTTATTTTGTCTGCAATTAATAGATAGGTCTTTTTCCGCGTTCGTTCTTGGATAAAAATGAGCGGGAAAGAAAGACCTATCGCATCTGGCGATGTTTCGCTATGTGTTCGCAGCTGCTACGGCAATGAAATTAAGTTTGAAGTGCTTAAATGGAAAAGTTGAAGTCGGTAATTTATTTGTTTCTTTATTTGAAATACTCATTTAAAAAACCCATTTCAAAAGCTCTGTTTTGTGGTATTTAGTAAAATAAATATATATACAAAAAACATTCATGTAATATGTATAGATTGCAAAATGATATGTCAATATATATTTTTTCACATTAATATTTTAGCAAACGATAAATAGTTTTAAATCGTTTTCAACATCGGTATTTTACTATAAATCTAAACTCAATTCTACAACTTGACAGTTTGCGATATAAAGCCAATGAATTCAACTTCCTTCAGGTATGAAGTATCCATAAAACTTACTTTTAAAACGTAGGACTTTTTTATATTTTCATGAGTTTTAAAATGATTTTATAAAATTTTAATATTACTTCAAAATTATTTTTTTGATGTAGTAAAAATTTAGATTGAAAGGTTTTTGTTGAAAAATGTGGATATCACTGTAAGTCCTGATTTTGTAAAAGTGATTCGTTTCATATCACCTGTTTTTTATAATGACAAATTATTATGATTTCAATAATTGAATATATTAAATTATAAAAATAAACATGACTTAAAAATAATATCGTAATTACATGATAAGAGATAAACCTTATTGCATAAACTTCATTAAATTGGTTAAACAAGCTTTTCGTTTAATTTAATTAAAAAAAATATATTCTTATTGTTGATAAATTTATTATTAGATTATAAAAATGCATTAAGTAAATAATTATTCTTCATAGGTATGTTTCCTTAATATTTAGAATGAATTTAACAGCAAATTTTTCAGGACCGTTCTTTAGAAGAGCCGTTTAAAGTTTTGGTAAAAATTCAAATGTTCACAAAATCGTCCCAAATGGAGCTAGATCAAAAATATTTGGCATGGATATCCGTTTTTTGAGTATCAAAAAGTATATGTGGTCATTTTTAAATTTAAATTTGCATTTGCCGAGATATTTTCAGATAGGTCTTTCTTTCGCGTACAAAATCGTTCAAATTTGTACGCGAAAGAAAGACCTATCGGAAAATATCTCGGCAGATGCAAATTTAAATTTAAAAATGACCATATATACTTTTTGGTACTCATAAAACGGATATCCATGCGAATTATTTTTTATCTAGCTCCATTTGGGACGATTTTGTGATTATTTGAATTTTTACCAAAACTTTAAACGGCTCTCCTGAAGAATGGTCTTTTTCGCGATAGGTCTCTTTTCCGCGTACGGTGCGATATGTTTTCATTTTATTAAAAAATTATCAAAAGAAAATGCGTTGGTTGGATTACACACACTGTTTAGTGTTACCATGGATCCTTAACATCATGGGTTCGAGTGCGCGTCAGAAATTAAATATTTTTCTCAATCATTCCCGAAAATAAAATCTCCAATTTGAAAACAAATTTTAGGTGATCTTATGAACCAATGATGCTCTCAAAAGTGAGAATATTATTTACAAAATTGAAAACCCATTGTGGGGAATATCATTAAATTTAATTTCTATTAACTTTCTTTGTTTCGGCACCCATTTTGGGAAGTAAAACTTTTGCACACGGTACTTATCATTGCACCCGAATCCTATAAATTTACGAACCTAAACCAAAGATCTGTCAATCAAATTTCTCACCCAATAATATAAATTCTTATATATTCTTTTAACTAAAATCCCTGCATCATAAAGGCGGGACAAATTCATTCCCAGTGAGATTCGAACCGAACAAGACATCACCTTTGCTCCTATTTTCAAGCCAAAAGGACCTGTGATGTTCTGAGCTATGATTTCCTTGTTATATATTTTTATGTAGTTTAGTCCTGTGGTTAGTTATATTAATTGTTTTAAAAACCTTCTGATCATTTCACCATTATTCTCAACAACACCACCGGTCACCACGCCTCACCTTTTTCAACAATGCAAAAGCATCGTATTTTAAACAGTACTTTTTTTAAATAATGTATTAGGCAAATGAGACCACCCAATACTAGATACTTTTGATGCAGAGTGAAATTATACCATTTTGATTACTTGGTATGCAACATTTCTTACTAGCAGATTTTATTAAGTTCAGCACTTATTCAAAGGTCAACGTGGTTTTCTCGTATTAAAATGAAACCGCTAAAAATATCTTTAAGTCCTTTAGGGAAATATATGTATTTTGAAAACTGAAGAAAAGGAGATTTTTTTTATATGGTTGCTCGTTTTAATAAATAAAGGCAAGATGCACTTGACTGCATTTATAAACATTAGAAAGAGATGTTTTTACTGACATAAACCAAAACGAAATCTTACTTTATTAAAAAGTTTCGAATAAATTTATCTAAGTAGGAATATAAATATTCTTTATTAACCACGCATGAATATAAAAAGCATGTATTAAAAATTATTTATAAAAGATCTGAAATTAAGCTTTCGGAGTCAATTTTAATAACTTTTTTAAAAACCTACATCTCTCTATGGAGAGTTTGTTTAGATATAAAACAAAGGTGATATAAAGTATTCAACATTTGACGATTTCTATTTTATTTTCAGAACGTGATATATTTGTATTCTGAAGTATTAAAGTATTTGCGTTTCATTTTATATTTCTTTGGTCGAAAATATATTGTTAAATGCAAATTGTTACGGTTGGTTTATTATTCCCTTTAATGGTATGGTAAGATGAGCTGTTTATATTTTCTAAATTAAATTTTAGAAATTTTTTTCATATTTAAAAGAACAGCTCACAACATAATTGGATCAGATTTGTTTTGCGTTTAAATAATATAAAATGTTAGAATTCCGTTAAAAATATATTTGAGATGTATTTAGGCTTATTTATTCCTTCAACATAGAGTTGCATTGGGTTTGTTATTTTTATGAATAAATAAAACATTTAGATATGTTAGTTGATGCTCGATATAATTTTACCGTATAATGTGTGTATGTATGCTTGTTATTAGAATATAGCATCGAAGTATTATCCTTCAATAAGTCTTTGAAATGGCATTGAAGGCTGAAGCAGTAGAAAATATATGCTTTACAAGCGAATTATTTTCTTAAGCTGCTTATACACATGTGATCTCGACCATCGTTTTTTAAACGACCCTTGTTACTATGAGAGCATTGCCATGGGCTGGTAAACTGCAGTATCTAGACAAATGTCTTGGACTATTGTTGTGAGAACTCAATATATTTAACCAAGAAAGTATACTAAAAAAATTATTATTTCAGTGCAAAATTGGTCTAATTCATTGTTGTGGTTACTGCAATTTTCTTGCTTGCACCAGAGCAGTTGTAGTTACTTTTTAGGTCGCTGCATTACACAAAGTAGTAAAACTTTTCTATTGCGCAACAGTAAAACAATAATGCCTCCAAGATGGAACAGCTTATGTTTTTATAATGTATTTGGCTTCTAACATGGTAAAGAAAAATAGTAGCATTTTGTGTGTTAAATTTCCTTACATGCAAATATTTTGTGTTGTATAAACAGCTGATTTAATATGTTTTGACTATGGAATACTCTTGCATTTGATGGCGTCAGAAGTGAAAGTTTATTGATTTTAAATTTTTGATTAAGTTTACTTATTTGAAGTGAGACTACTATGCATGAAAATAAATCTGTATTCTGGGAAAAAACCTATTTAACGGATTAACGAAGATTGAAAAATGAAAATAACCTACCTGGTTTGTTTATCTGAATAAACAAATTATAAAACCTATAAGAATCGTAGTACAGAACATCTCTCCTAAAACAAGCTATACTAATATTTATATTGTGCCTTAAAATTGGTTTTAAGTAGTTGAAAAAAAATGTATTTAGAGAAGGCTAGTTTAGCAATTTTCACTTATTTTTCAATTTTATTTTCTGTATTTCAATTTTATTTTCTATGTTTCAACCTTTTTTTTTTAAGTATGAGATTGATGGGAAATTAGGTAGATCATTTTTGTTTTGGTTTGTTAAATACCTAAAACTTTCAAAAGAATTTAAAAAAGTTGCGACTTTGAATAATGAAAAGATCAATAAAAGTTTCCATTAATTTTATTTTTAAAATTTTGGTTATTATATTTCCCAAATTTTTAAAACTGCCAGTAACATATTTGAAATACTACAATGGTTTAAACATACTTTAATGTTAAAATACAACTCGTTACTTTAGCCTAAAATATAAATGTTCTTTTTACAGCTATAACTACTTTGTCTGATACTTTCAGAATCTTTTGATAGTTGTTAGTTTAAATGCAATGTTTGTTTTAGCGCAAAATTTTAAGGAAGCATTTTATCTGTAAATAAATCTCCAAAGTATAGTTAATACTGAAGTATAGTTAAGATTGGTTGTATTTAAAGTTCTTCTAAGTTTATTGCCTTAAGTAATGACATTTTTGTATAAATAATAAAGCAACGTGATGTTGTTTTGCTTGAACTGAACTGCTTTGATGTATTGTTCCTATACCTAAGAAGAGAAAATATTTTAAAAAGAAGAACAAATATCAGTTTGAATTCAATAGATAAAATTGTTTACTTTAATGTGCATATCATTTTAGTAAAATAAATTTTTAAAATGGCTGGAAGTTTTAAATTCTTAGGGAAAAAACGTATGTGAAGTGCTGCGTAGTCAAACAAATTGTCATCTATCAAAACAGATAATTCTCCGAAAGAAGTACATTGAAAATATGAAGGAATTATTGGATCCAGATTAAATTTTATAAAACTGTATTTGAAATTTTTTTTGATCACCTTTTTAATGTAGGAAACCTTTTTTTGTTTACGGAAGCTATTATAGATTTTTTTTATTTATCAGATTATTTGATCTGAATAAGTATTGTTGGCAGAATTTTAACCATGAAACCATATATTGTTCTTCTTTATTGGAAACCATGTCCATTTTATTCTTTTTGAAAAGTGTTAATGGATGACTTGTATATTTTGGATACTTGGATGATTAATGTATATTTTTTGTTGGGTATTTTTTCAATCTCAAACTATCTCTATTATTCCTTGCTATGATTTAAAACAGATAACATTTTCGTTGACGTTTAAACTGACATTAACAAGTAAATATTGGATTTTCCATTGATATTACAATTTACTACTTTTTTTCCCAAATATATCTTCGCTTGTGAAAATATTTGCGCACATGAATGAGTAGCATATCATTTTTTTCAACTCTGTTGAAGCTTTAGTTCAGTTATTGTCCGAGAACGTGTACTATTGCACTTAAAAAAACTTTTTTATAAAGACTTTTTTTATTTTAAATTAAAAAAGATGACTAATGAAAAAGTAGGTTTGTTAATGTAACTGTCGTTTAGAACCGCTCGTTACACGTTTTTAAAGCGTTTTGCGTCTATTAAATGAAATTTTTCTTGCTATTTATCAGTTTTTAAAAAATGTATATATATACTTCTAACTTAAATGTGTTAATAAAATTTGTGATATAGCCATGCCAGGTATTTTTCTTATATATTGTGTATATCATAATCCAGTGAAACTTGTATTTTGCTTTGTGAAATTGGGTGACGGACGCACACACAGATAAACGGACAGACGGAATGAACGTCTATAATACTTTCATTTTTTTACGTTATAATCTTAGTTTGGAAGCTAAGACGATAAAAATGGCCATAGAGCAAGGGTAAAAAATTTTTCGGTTGCAGGCACGTTTTCTGTAAGTTGCAAAAAGCACTATACAACTTAAAACAAAAAAACTGAATCAACCTACAAATAGTTTTCCTACGAAATGTTTTATCACAAACGCGGAAAAAGTTGGAAACTTTCATTGTAATGACATATACTGTTTTCTAGGTCAGGAAAATAAAATGATAAATATGTATAACATCTGAATTGTTTTGGGGCACGAATATACGAATTGTTTGGGGTTATTCAAAGCATTTGGAATACAAGTTCAATTTGTCCGTTTCAATTTCCTAAATTTTTGCTAATTTCAATTTCCTCATTACACTATTTTTTGTAATTTACATCAGTGGTTTACTTTTATTATAAATCCGTTTTGATGCACTATTTTAATATTTTAAAAAGTTTACTTAATCATATTTAAATAACTCTACAAGTATCTATCGCTTTATAATAATTAAAAACAATTTATCAAAAGTGGAATTTATGAAATTCCATTATCTAAATATAATTTAATTATTTGAATCATTTCAATAATAGAAGGGGTTTTGAAATATTTTATGACTTCATTCAAATGAATTTTTTATTTGAAGTGCCATAAAACATAAATGCTGAAAAAAGTTATTGCGATTCTAAGAGCAAGTCATATTCATGTGAAACATTTCGAAAAAGACACAAAGACAAGTGTAAAATGTTTTTCTTTTATCACTCAATAGCAGAAAAAAACGTTATTTTACATTAACAGGTTTAAATATTAGGTAAGTTTAAGTTCAAGGGAAGTTTATTAAGTTAAAAAGAATGAAATATTTTTTGTGTAAAAAAACTACATTGTTGTGCTCAAGTCATTACATTAAAAAATAGGATTTAAGCGAAAATATACATGAATTTAGTTTTGAGAAATCAAAAGTTTATCATTAATATTTCGGTCATAAGCATTGTCTTCGTTTTTATAATGTTTATTTGATAAAATTGATGAAATCTAAATAAGGTTTTAAGTTGTTATAATGACGTTGATATTAATTTTAAAATGCATATCATATTGAATTTGATTTTTTAGTGAAGACTGCATTATATTTAAAAAAATACTATGTAAAAATCATCAGAAAATAAATTAAGGATAAAAAAATGTAAGTTTTGTAACAGCGTTTAGTTTTAAATGGGAGTAAGAAGTAAAAGTTTTGAAAAGCGTTATATATGTTTAACTTGTTTAAATTATCTTTTTAAGTACCTTAAATAGTGTTCTTTGCCTGAAAATCTTCAAACGTGGAATATTATGTAAAAGTTTAGATGCTTTTCAGTTTAAGGTAAGCATTAAACAACAGGCTTCTTTATTCTAAATTTAGGCTCATTAAACATACTTTGTTGAAACACAACTGGTTCGTGAAATAAAATAGATAGCTTAGAAAGAAACGGAAGTACACAACACGCTAGAATTTAAGAACTTTCCCTTTCTACCATAAAATGCCTTTTGACATTTTCTAAAGAATAATACGAATAAAAATCTTTGGCAATAGATGGAATAAATGTTTTTAAAAATTGTATTTTTATTACTGAAGTCAGACAATCTTATTAAAAACTAAGTGCTATTAAACTGAAGATCGTACTTTACGATTCATAAAAACGAAATTGCATAGTAACATTATTTTATTGCTACGGTTACTATTCCCGGTGAGTTATTGCTAAAGTAGTGGTAACGTTTGAAAATTGGGATTTTTTTTCGTAAACAAGCAATTATTTTTAGTTATATTGTCATTAAATTTACATTGTCATATTGTCATATCTGAGCAATGGATCGTTAACTGAATTTATAAGAAATTTGGCTTAAAGTTTTTCTATAGACATTAAACAATATGCAAATTGCTTTTTATAGTTTAAGAAGATCTTTATTCGTTTTGATCAGTGTAATAAAAATAGTAAAGATTCCGATGTTTTGAAGCATTACGGTTGAATGAACTATGAACTATTACGGTTATTGGTCTTAAGAACATATAAAGTGACTAAGTATTACATTCTTGAAAATATAACGAGATCCTTTTAAATAAAGTGCAAGTTGTTTTTGTTTCAGCGTATATTAAGTAAGCATTATAAAAAAAGCATAAATATTTTAGCGAAATTTGTAGAATTATGAAGGAAGAACATGTAGATTTATTGATTTATTCAAGCAAGTTCTAACATATAGAGGACAAGCGCATATAACTTTAAGTATGTATATACTAGAAGAGATTGTGGGGGATAGAAGCAGGGAAAAGTCCCTTACTATCTCTGGAGGTTGATGCTACACAGTTAAAAATTTTGTACTTGGTTTCACCATGGTATTGGTTCCTAGTAGATGCAACGGCTGTGTGGTGAAATGTTTCACCTTTTTTTCGGTGTTTGGTTGAACCATTTTTCTGGATTTGGAAACAAAAACCTGAGAAATGGTTCAACCGAATACCAAAAATATGGTTTAACGTTTCACCACATAGCCGTTGCAGCTACTAGGAACCATATTTTTAGTGAAACAAAGTGCCTAATTTTTAACAGTGTAGGAGGTTGATGATTTCTCCCAATAGAGGAGGGCTGCCAGATGCTGATTTTGAAATGCAACTCCTGTTTAAATTAAAAATTGTTAATTAATTCTAATTGTAGTGTTTTGTTTAAGCTTGTGTTTCTTATATCTTAGTTCTCTTTGAAAAACGGTAAGATGAATGAATTAAAATTTTTGTTATAACTGGAAAGATTATTAATGTGCAAATTGTGGAATTATGAAGAGTAAAAGAAGAATTCTTCTAACAGTTTAAGTTGTGGTATTTTTTGGGTATGATCACGATACGTTTGTAAAACAACATCATCAAATAACAAAACAACGAACATCCTAATTAAATAAGTCGAAACCTATACCAGTATCTCCACTTAAACACTACGAGGTAGTCACCAAATATTCAAAATCAACAAAGAATAAATCAATAAACGCTATGTTTATTAAAGAAACATATATAATCTCGTATTTTAAAAATGATAGCGCCATAAACCAATTCAAACAAATCGGATACCGCAATACATAGCTGCAAAATAGTCCTTCGTATATTTTTACATAAAAAAGATTTGCATGCGGCTTATCAAAATCAAAATGATTTAATTTATCAAACACACACACACAAAACCCAAAAAGGATATCGATTGTAAGAGTGTGAATAAATATCTCATAAACTTTTGTTCATACTTACAAAGCAATTAATTGGGAAAATGTGATATTTTTTTTTTACTTGCTATAAATTATAATGAATAGAATTCATTATTGAATGAATACTCTTTGGGTGATAAAAAACTAATTTGAATGGTTTCTTGATAATAATTCTATTTAATTGTTTTTTCTTTAATTTTCGTAACAATTGAATTTCTGAATAATTAATTTTTATGGGTAATAAAATGACTCGTTTTACGGAATCATATAAAAATGTGGTTTCAATACAGAAAAAAAAGTATTGGAGGAATTAATGTATAACTGTAGTTAGTCGTTATTTCCTTTTTGTTTTATAGTGCTTTATAGAAAATTAAATTGAAAAAACTTCCCTGAAATTTAATAGGAATTTCAAACAAACACATTAATATTTACAAAAATGTTTTCATAGACTTTGTTGTTTTTTGATTTTTATGCTAACAAATTTATCTTTTCGAAACAAAAATAAATATAATTTTAAACTTAAGGATTGCATATTAAGATGGCTACTTGCGTTAATTTATTCTATATTAAAAACTAACTTTAGATAGTTAAGAATCTTAGTGCCTATTGAAATGTTGTCAAGTTTTTCTGGCGTGCCTCTTTCGTATACACAAAAAGTAAGTTTTCTGGTATAAATGTGTTTCACTTTTAACTCACACGGTTAAAAATTTTGTGTTTGAAGTCACCATAATAATGGTTCCTAGTAGTTGTGAAGTGAAATGTTTCCCCATGTATTCGGTATTTGATTGAACAATTTTTCAGGTTTCGGAAACAAAAACTTCAGAAATGGTTCAACTGAATACCGAAAAAACATGGTTAAACTTTTCACCTCGCAACCGTTTCAGATACTAGGAACTATATATTTGGTGAAACTAAACGTCAAATTTTTAACAGTGTGGGACAGTGTCAAGCCAAATTCTAAAGTTTAGAGTTTTCAACTGCTTGAAGGTTACGAAAGTAAAAACCTATAAACGAACTGATAGTTTACCAGAAATGTATATAATTATTAAGAATTGATAAATTTTATATATTTAAAATTTTTAAGTGTGTAGAAATTTTTAAAACTTTTTAAAATAAAAATACTAAATATATAAAATATTTTAAAACATAATAAGAAATTTAAATTTAAATCTTATACAGCGAATAATAGTTTACACTTCTGCCCAAATTTCTTATCCCTCAGAAGTCTGAGACCTCGTACGACTATCTTCATCCAAAACCGGCTCTTTTTCTTGTTTTTTCCCGGAAAAGATAGTTGCGCGCGCACTCCGAAACAAACTGGAGTCTCCTCAACTTCCCTCACTCGAAGCGAAGATTCCTCAAATACCGGAGGGAAGACGACAGCCTCTAACAGCATCAAACACAGGTGAGTTTCTCTTCATCTCGGAGGAGGATGCTATTTGATAAAAAAGTTATTTTTGATACCCATGGCCGAAGTTGGCATATATCATTATTTTTAGTGCTATGTTTTTGGTAAAAAAGTTAGTTAAAAGGATATATTTTGGTTACAATTTGTTGATTTGGCTATAAACCAGTATTTTATTATCAATTTTTGTTTACATAGTTGGCTATTTTAATTGGGGAGTTTTGACACAAAAAATATTTTTTATCATGATTCTTTAAATGACTGAATTTACTAATTTGGTTATTGTTTTTGGTAAAAAATAATTGATGCAGTCCTAATAACTTTTATAGTTGAAGTTTTGTTTGATTGTGTTTCCATAAGATTGCTGAAATTAAAATTTGTTTCGATGATCATGGCATATAAACAATGGTGTATTATCTGTTAAAAATAATGTCTTCTATTAAAATAAGTCATAATGATGCTTTCGGTGACTTAACAGTTATGACGTGGTTACTTTAATTGAATGATGCTGTTTTAAATAAACTTTTTTTGCCGATGTTTTAGTTCTTCGGTAATGTTGTATTAGGTTAAACTTAACGTGTTATGACAATTCTATTTTCATGTCAATGTATCATGAAAATTGCCTGCATATAAATCTTGCTGTACATTTTATTAAAAAAGTTGTCGATAATTAAGCTAAGTTTGGTGGCTTAAAATGAAAATGTGGATATTAGTTTTATGGAGATGCGTAAAAAAACTAGTTTTTGGGTCAAGGGTAAAACAGTTAACCTAAGAATATCTTCTTTACACTTTTCTTTATCAGGAGCATGTTTTAAAATATAATGGTTGATTAATAAAAATCGTTTCATTCGAGGATGCTTTTAAGCAATTTTGATTTTGGCATTATATATTTGTTAGTAACATCTTTCTTACGGGGTACATTTAATAACCAATACGTAATGGTGAATTGTGTTAAATTTTTTTTTAAAAATGTGTTTTGGAAACGAAAATAGATTTTATGATTAGTGTATTTAGTAATAGCAATGTTTGGAGGCTTTAATAAGAATATGTTGTTTGATTAATAAAACTTAGAAACAAATTATTTTTGTTTCAGGAATCTTTAATTAAAATTTTAATTGCTATACTTTGCACTGCTGATATGATACGTTCTGTTTGTTCAATATTTGTATTAGTATTTTGTACTGGTTAATATAGTTATGTATCGTACACTGTATATAATGTTTATTATTAAGAAGTGTTTTTTGTTGAGCAGCGCCCAAAAATAATTATAATTAATTTTTCGATATGAAGTGGCATTTTGTAAACATAATTTTTTATTTCACTTGTTTAATTTCAAAAATAAAGATAAGGATTTGTATAAAAATTATTTCAATGCAGTAGCTATTGAATATAATATAGTTTTTTTTTCTGAACATCGATTCTGGTAAATGAATTATATTTTACTTTATTGATATCGTTTTTAGTACGAAATCAGAGCGTCGATTAGAAAAAGATGTTTATGAATTCACTAATTATATAAATAAAAAACGTACCAGTGAATTCCTTTTAAATAAGGAACACATCTCATAAGTGAACGTCTTGGATGAGTGAACGCCGCACAAGATATTTGAAATTGGGAATCTTTGGTTTAAACCATTGTCTAGAAAAAACTCTAAGCTATCAACCTTTTTCAGACTTGTAAGTGGTCCCACATCTGTACACATTTAATTTTGTGTTGTAATTTTATAGCGAAATTTGTTAATAGAACAACATTGGCGAAGATCATATTCAAAACCAGAACTGTGTCTAATATTTAATATGACCCAAATCTTTTCCGAACAAAAAGTTTTTTATGTGGTTTATTTCAGTCAACACATTTACTTTTTTACTTGGCGTTTGTGTTGCGGAACTATGCAACATTAGGTTTAAATGAATATACCTGTTATAAAAAGGTTTTTTTTTATCCTTCTTCTGCTATTACAGGAATTGAAGAGATTAAGGGACGAATGTGCTAAGTGACAAAAAGGTAAAAACAAGGAAATGAGCTTTAAAGTTTTTCGTTTGCACTTATGTACGTTAAAAATGTCTCTTACAAAAAGGTAAAAATATACTTAATCTAAAGTTTATGAAAAGGGTGAAATCTTGTTATCTTTAAAGGAGGGAAAACACGTGCATTGTTACAAAAATATCCTTTTTTTCAAAAATGTCACTTAACACGTTCTTTCACTAAGCTCGTCAATTGTCACTGCGAAGAAAATCTTGGAAGAGGCCCAGGTTCTAATGGAAATAGCTCTATTTCGTGTAGCTCTGGGTCGACCATAACTCATCAGAACCAAACCAGCCAAAAGCAAATAATTGTACTGAGGAAAGGTTTGGAGCTTTTATGGACCCATTCATTGGGCATATTTCTTTCTTTAAAGACTATCAGGAAAGGCCTGGCTAAAAGCATTACCTCCTACTAGATTAAAGCCGTACAACAGGAACGGTTTCCCTTCGTGACGTCATGACGTGAAGGCCAAATTTTTCTAAACTTTTCTCCTTTAAAAATGACTCGATGAATTTCAAAAAGTTAAAATTACTTGAAAAAAAGTAAATTATTTGTACCACACACATTCCACAATT
Organism: Oedothorax gibbosus; assembly: GCA_019343175.1. Taxonomy (NCBI): domain Eukaryota; kingdom Metazoa; phylum Arthropoda; class Arachnida; order Araneae; family Linyphiidae; genus Oedothorax; species Oedothorax gibbosus. Next base: position 37,873,040 of record CM033280.1, read on the forward strand.
CACTCGTTGATTCACTTTACAGTAGGAGAAAAGTTGGGTCAAACTTGGCCTCCGCATCATGACGTTCCGAAGGAAAAACGTTCCTGTTGTACGGCTTTAATCTAGTAGGAGGTAATGCTAAAAGCCGATTCGAGCAGAACTGCCAGATTATTCTTTGAGATTGTACAAAGGTTTTACGTTGCACAAGTTAGCCATGATTATACCTTTTTCATATCTTTTTGTATAAAAAGAAAACTTCATATAGCTAGTGGTTATTCGAGTATCAATTAGCAACAATCGCTCGAGAAACTTTAATTCTTTTAAACAATAAATTAAAATAAATTTATTTTTGCGACATCGATCAGTTGGAAATGATGTCAAATATATTTCGCTACGAGATTCTTTGTATGTTGATATGAAATATTTTCATTCTATTTAAAAGCGAGGGAATATTACATATTTATTCTTTGAAATATAAACTAATTTTTACAAACGATAAGTAATAATTATTAAATTTTTAAAATAAAATAAATAAAACTAGCCAAATTTAGCATGTAAATGTTTAATATAGAATTAATGCTGTGTTTGGCGCTTATTTACCTGTTAAACACAACTGTTGTGTGGAAGCGGGTTAAGTGACAGATTCTGTTACAAACCTACTTTTGTTTACTTTTCATTACCTAATATAAAATATAAGGTAATGCAAGTATTGCGATGGAGTAAAAAAAAATCCGAAATGGAGATTTCGTGGTTACTACATGTCTTGGAGGGTGAAGAACCCCCCTCACCCTAAGAAAAAGTGTTTAAAAAAAACATTGGTCTACCTGTCTGTAGGTCTGAAACCCCTCTAAATCTCGAGCTAAAAGCCCTACGGTATTAAAATTTTGTTCATCAGTTCCTAGTAGAACTATATAAGATTTCCGAGAACATTCCTCATATGCAAAGAGTAGCTGCCATAGAACTTTTGGTTTTAAAGGTATGACTGAGAAACGAAACAAGTTACAAATTTCATATTTGGTACACGAATTTGCAGTACCTGTAGGGCGTTATAATAAGGTTTTTAAGAAAATAGCGCATGCTCAAGAGTAGCTTCCATAGAAATTTTTTGATTTTAAATTTATTTAAATTACCTTATAAGGTGTATCTTTCAAACATGTGCATTGATTTATTGAGCGGCAATTGGAAGTCGTGTAGTGATACAACCCGCTGGGTTTTAGTGACTATGGTTCATTGCTGTTAATGATTAAGGTGGGGCCCGGATGGCCGAGTGGTTTGGACCATTACGCTAGCAGTCTGCGCGCTGTAACGGGTGCGGGTTCGATTCCCGCCTTCACCCTGGGTGTACATTCCTTTCTCTGTGACATTAAAAATTCTTTCTCTGTGACAGTAAAATTTCTTTCTGTGTCTGTCTTATACTTGACGAAGGCTTCATAAGCGGGTCTCTGATCAAGCACACAAGCCGGAATATATATGTAATAGTAGTAGTAATGATTAAGGTATGATTGGATTTTGACAATAATGGCAGAGAGAGCAAAATAGCCAGTATATTGTTATTTTTTTGTAATTGATTGAAACAAGCTTAAAAAATGACAAACTCCGGTAGTAAGTCTGAAAATTAATAATCTTTAGTTTCTGAAAAATTCTAGTTATGAAATAATGGAAAATCATTTATTGCTTTTTGGCCTCTTGCACTGTTAAAAATAAAACTCTCAAAAATGAGTACTAGGATGTTCTCGTTTTATTGTGAGGATAATATTCTCAAAAACAAATACTTTGAAACCTCAAATTTGAAATCAAACATGCTCTTAAAATTCGTAAGTCCATAGTGGACTTGGTTCACTTGTATTCTGAACCCTCCATATATGTAGAAGTTCACAGCACAACAACTTCAAATGAACTCAACACCCTCTCTATATTGGCTTTGGGATGACACAGTTGGATTATGCTCCGTATTGGGTCCTTAGTGGATCCACAAATCATGGGTTCGAGCCCGCTCGTCGCGAAATATGACCAAACTGTTAACCCAAGGACGTGACTTCAGTGCTGCCATCTACGGCTCCAGTCCCCCCTGCTATACCATCAGATAATTTTTTTCTTCTTAATTCTTCTCTAAAATGGGGACATGCATGACTTCAATTTTGAAATTCGCATGTTCTCAAATTTGAGAGTAATGTGTTCGGAGCTATTATGAATCCATGATTATCTCAAAAATGAGAACAGTATTCTCAAATTTGAGAACCCACTTTTAACAGTGTGCCATTATGCTCAACCTTATGCTGCATGATGACAATTTTAGCATTTTGAAATCGGAAAGTTGATTTAATAAAATTTATTTTGTTTAAAGATAGTTCTGAAAAATTCTGTTTAAAGTAGATTAATAAATATAGACACGTTTAGATTTTGTAGTGTTTAGATAAAGTATAAATTTGTTAAAAATGGGGATTTTTTTATTGTATCAAAGCTTGTTAAGTTTTATAACTTAAAGAGCTCGGTTGAAGAACATACAAAAGGACATTTTTGAAAATATTGAATTTTTTTGTGTCAATAAACATGTTATTCCTTCCCTTAAAGATAAAAAAATGATTCATTTTGATAAACTTTAAGTTAAGTATATTTTTTACCTTTTGTAAGTGCCGGTTTTGACGTATCTAAGTGCAAATGAAAAACTTTAAAGCTTACTTATTCGTTTTCACCTTTTTGTTTTTCTGCACGTTACACTAAGCTCTTCAATTGATGTATCAAATCATAAGACAGATGGTTCATCTAGTGCTAACTTGTAGGACCATTTTTATACGGCGGCAACTTAGACAACAAATAATGATTAGAACTATTATTAGGTTTCAGTTGTGTGACTCTATGTAAACGCCGGCCTAAATATTCTATGCCCACATATTAAATTAAAACAAGTAGGTTTGTAACAGAATCTGTCACTTAACCCGCTTCCACACAACAGTTGTGTTTAACAGGTAAAAAAAGCGCCAAATACAGCATGAATTCTATATTAAACATTTACATGCTAAATTTGGCTAGTTTCATTTATTTTATTTCGAAAATTCAATAATTATTACTTATCGTTTGCAAAAATTAATTTATATCTCAAAGAATAAATATGTAATATTCATCGCTTTTAAATAGAATGAAAACATTTCACATCAACATTCAAAGAATCTCGTAATGAAATATATTTGACTTCATTTCAAACTAATCAATGTCGCAAAGTAAATTTATTTTAATTTATTGTTTAAAAGAACTAAAGTATCTCGAGCGATTGTTGCGAATGGAAATGGTGATTTAATTATAATAAAAATGGCTTCCTATGCTTTTTAAATGAGCATTCAATTTTGCAGTTTTTTTTAAATAACGGAAGTACTTTGAATTCGAATTATTTTCTGAAATTTTCAATGTCTTCTAATTTCGATGCTCTGAATTTTTTGACGTATCACACTTGTCCGTAGCATTTGTAGTTTGGGCTATGAAAGTGGGTGACGGACAGACGGACTGAACGATTATAATACCTTCCACTTTTTACGTTATAAACGTAGTGTGGAAGCTAAAATTATTTCGGTTATAATCGTAATGTTTATTGAAACATTATAAAACTTAAAATGGTCAATTTTTCTTATAAAACAATTTTGAATATTCACAATGTTTACGATATCATTTTAATTAGAGTTTAAAATAACATAGCTTAAATATTGTCGCAATTTTCATCCATATGAAAGTAAATTTAATATTTGAACCGTGCTACGTTAATATTTAAAGTAGTTTTTTCTCAAAATTTAATTAAAATAAAAGCATGTTTAGTAGTATGTTTTTTCACTTTTATCATTTACTCTTTCTTAACAAGAAAAAAAGATTATAACGGTATTAAAATAACATTTTCGTTTTTAAAACACCAAAGCTTTTGCTTTCATAATATTTTTACTTAAGACTTGTCTGTGCTAGTCTAAAATTTAATTTTACATGTGCCGAGAATATTTATAAGTATAATATTTGTTTTAAATTTTCATTTTTTCTTAGGTTCTGTAGACTGTTTTAGAACAGTATTTGGAGCTGATCTAAAATAAGAACTGTAATGTATAGGGACTAACTAAATAATGCACAAACTTTAAAATTTGGTATTTTTTTTTAAATGTCTAACTTGTTGCCTCTAATATTTTGGAGGGTGTTGATTCTGAAAAAGTGGTTTTTGAACATTGGTCCATAAGTCATTCTGTCTGTCTGAAACCACTTTACAGCTCTTTTTATATTAGGTGCACATTTCAAATATGCTTCGCGAGGCAAAAAAAATATATAAAATTTAATTATTTTTTAATATAATCTTTTCGTATTTTTGGTATTGAAAAAATAAAAGCATTCAAGAAAATTATATTTATAAACCAAAACATTGGGCTTTTAAGTTATTTTTTAAATTTTATTAAGATAACGTATTCAAAAACAAGCTGAATACACAATTTCTTCAATTTTTAATTAATGCATATCAATCAAAACTCCAAGTGTTTACATATTCGTGCAATTAAGCTCAAAAGCTCTTAAATGAAAGTTCGTATTAAATTTTTAATTACATTCTGGGACAAGTTATGAATAAATGGCATTTTATTGCGATATTAACTAGAAATTATTTATAATGAAAGTTTAAGACTTTCTTAGTTTAATACGTACAGGCACCGCACATACTGTCGTGATTGGCGATCCTTTAGTTAGTGCATTGCGTTGTGTATATATAAAAATATAGGTTTTACGACTTAAACCTTTCTAGATTCTATAATTTTTCCCAGTAAGATCATGTACAAGATTACCTAGAAATAAAAAAACTAAAATAAAAAAAAATCTTATGATTGTTAAAGAATGCCTTTATTGATTTGTCTAATTATGAGCATAGTTAAAATATGACAACTGTATTTTGGTGAATGCAAGGGATTGTAAGACATAAATGAATTTAAAAAAAAATACGCGAAATAACCAATCGAAATGTATATGTAGTAATGATATATTTTGCCTTAGTATTTGAGAAACTATTTAAAATAAATGTGATGCGCAGATAAGGGGAATCTCATAACTGGGAGTTTGAAGCTGGCGCTTGCTGGTATCAGACATCAGGGGTGCGGGTGGCAGATACACTGGAGTTGCCTGACATCAGGGATAGGTCAAGCAGGAAGATGTGCGCTGGAGTTGCCCGCGATCAGAGATCTGCGAGGCTGGGCAGATACGCTGGGTTTTCCTGACATCATAGATGGGTCAGGCTGGAAGAGGTCCGGTGGAGTCCCTTGGGATCAGAGCTTGGTGAGGTTGGGACAGATGCAGCGGAGATTAGATGAGCGCAGACGGGTATGCATTACCTGGTAGTTATAAGTGCAGGCTCATCAAAAGAATCTCGAAGAGTTATAGAGAATTGTCTTTTTGATTCTAGTAGTCAGGTTGGGATCTTTTCATGTAAAGATCACTTCAAAAATATCTCTGATCCTGTTCTTCATGATAGGCGTTATTTGTGTTGACCCATTGGTTCACATAACTAAGGTACTGTCCCAGGGGATGGTCAATTGTTATGAAAGGCCAAGGTTTCTTCCACGCGTGTTCAATCCAGAATGTGGGAAAATGTCATTTTTAGATTCGTTTTTCAAGAAGTAATAAACCTCCTTCCATCTATTTCATGGGGGACCACCCACTGAGATAGCACTTAAAGTGTCTCTTCGGTTCAAAATAAATTAATTTATGACCCTCTTATCCGAGATACAATCGTGAACACCTAACGTTCCCTAAAAAAAACTATTTATGGTCGTGAGAAAGTTCTTGAAAAATAGAAGTAATGTTTAATTGATAAATTCAATTAACGCATTACGACACATACTTTCAAATATACAAAATTGAGATATTTTCTAGGAATGTGTAATAGATTTGTGTGTAAGAAAATTTAATAAATTAAAAAGAATAGAAACAAGCAATAATTTTAGAAACAGTCCCCAAATTTAAATGCTAACTTTAGTCAATGACCTTATTCCATTGACCGAAATACCTTAAAACAGGTACCAAAAACACTGATTAGAAAAGTGTTTCAAAGCGTTGCTAAACGGCAGCAAAGGAGCCGAAAAGAGAAACTGAATGCTCGGAGGTAGATTATATTTCATTTGAAGTCAAAGAGAAAAACTTCTTGTTTGTCAGCGAATGCTAAACAAAAAAGATGACAAATTGAAGCTCATCAAGCGTTTTGAAATAAAGCTTACTTTTTGTCCTCAAGTAAAGGAAATTATCTGGTAAATTCAACTTCGAAAAGATTAGAAGAGATTATGGAATAAATGGTTTTCGAAGGATTAAATTAGGAAAGTCAAATCGGAAGTAGATGAGCAAAAGAGAAGCTTGAATTAGGAGTCACACTGAAGTAAAAAAGAACAGTTTTTCACTGATGATTGGAAAAAAAGAAGCGCTTAAAAAAACTAGATTTTTTTTGTAATGAAGCTTATAATGCTGAAATAAACCTTAAAATGTCTATGCTTTTCAGTGTTCTGCACTAGATTTTACGCACAAACAGTTCCTCTGAGAAAGCACATACTCATACAAAATTAGTTTAAGTAAGAACTTAATAAATCCGCTGCCAATAATGATATTTCGGATTCTCTATGAGAACTTTTAACATTTATTATTATATATGCAGTTTCTACTTTCAAAACTCACATTTTCCAAATAATATTTACGGTTCCTTTCCATTCATTGGCATTTCGTACAATTTAATTTACAATTGTCTAAAGTCTTCAATAAACGGACCAGCCATCTTAATTATACCTTGATTAGCCCTTGTTTATAGCACCTGGAGCAATTTACCAACAAAATTGTTGGAGAAACGATTCGACAGTTACAAGTCACTGTAGTTTTCATATAATTCATTGTAAAATGAATAGTTTTAGTTATTTAGGTAAACTAAACAAAGTCATACCTAGAATTTCGTAAACATAAATATAAATGTCTTCTTTAAACTAACACAAACTTGTAATACTTATTTTTCAAAACAGGACACATTTCAGTTTATATTAATGCTATTGAATTGGCTCCTACCCATATCCATGGAATTTTTCCCGACGAAAGCCTCTTAAAATGTCAAGCTTCGTACAAGATTTATGTTTAGTTTTCAGAGTTCAGAGTAATAGATGTCACTGGATTTTCATATAGCGCATTTATTGCTATACAGCGAGCAGTTTCAACAAAAGCGATTTTTAAATAGGCAATATATTTTATCCTTAAAAAGCGATAAAACTTTCAGTTGATGATTATTAATTATTTAAGGGTGAAACATTAGTTTAAAATAATTTTAAGACTTTTGGAATTAAATATTTATTTTTGGTTCATAAAAGTATAGTATGTTAATAGATTTTCGACATTTTGATGTTTTTATTAAGTGGAAAACACATAAAAATTTCTTACGCAGCGTTAAATAATTTATTTCAAGACTAGCAAATTTATACCCGTTCTTCGCACGGAATAAAAAAAATATCAAATAGATTCCAAATATGTGTACCATATACCCCGTTATAGGATCATAAACTTATTATTGTTTCCGCTCGTTATAAATTATAAAATCCCGTTTCATTGCCTTAAAATTCCAAAATAAAAAATACGCTATAAAATGCACTCATAAATGTCATCACAATTCCCTCTAAATACATGAAACCTTTTAGCTCATTTGGCGCGTTTTGGGAAATAATTTGGCGAGAAAATAGATCTAGCTACCCACACCCATTATACAGCTCTAACACAATGACCTTCGAACAACCGACCAGCTTATAAATTATTTATAAAAGAAATTGCCTATTTGGCGAATTTTAGTTAATAATTTGGCGAGTTTGGCAACGTATTTGGCAAAAAAATAAAGACATAAAACACTAATAGCTCTAGTGCGATGGCCTTTATTAACCATCATAGTTCAGTAATAGCTTAACTATACATTTATTGCTTAAATATGCATACATGCAGTCAACAGAAAAATCAATGAAAAAAAAACATCAAATAAACCCATAATGAAATCCGGGAATGAAGACTGGCGGAATTACGTCACTTGAAACATGTCAATTATTTTTCAAATAATGAATTTAGTTTCTGAAAGTAATGGCAAAAGAATAAAATGAACATTTTGAATTTTAAATGTTTTCGTTAAAAGTTTTATTTAATTTTTTCAGCCGATGGCATCAGGAAAGAGAAAAAATTATCGGATTTGAGCGAAAGTGGTGTATTTTTTTCAGAAAATTCGAATTTTCTCTAAAAATGAAACAAATATGAAAAAACTAAGCCTCAGGTGCACACGTTAGTATTAAAGGGAATCTATCTTTAAAATTTCGAATTCCTGTGGGCAGTATAAGTAGGTCTTTTACGATCCGATAACAGACACACAGACAGACAGACTCTTTCTTTTATTATTATAGATAAGTTGGGCGAGGAAAATATTACGGTATGCATATTGCAATTATTGAAAGAGGGGAAGAACAATTTGTTCCCCGTTTACGTTGAATAATATAGATATTTTACCGTTATTTGAATATTTCTAACTAAAGCTTAAAAAATATTTAACGAATATATAGTAGAATAACAACAAAATTCATTTGTATTTCACTATTTTTTCAAGGAAACTTTTTACAGTGTGTGCCATTAAGTCTAACGTTCACCAGTGAAATCTGATATGGGCTTGTCAAAACCGTAAACGTGAATATCTACAAAAACCCAATCATTTAGCTTTTTGAACATTAAATGATACAACTAATAAACTGCATAGAGAAATTAGTGAATTGCAATATTTCTAGATAAATATTTGTTCAAATACTTCTTGTATGCTAGGGCATAAAATTGTTAAAAAAGGATGCATGCAAAAATCCAAATTGAAAATTTGTTATGAAATTGTATTTCTCTCAAGGAATTTTTTTAAATGTGCAAAAAAAAAACAGGTAAAATAATTTTTTAGAACATTGAATATGCCTTTTTATGAAAAATTTTAAGGAAACCTTAAGACCTATCGTATTCTACAGGTTTATTACGATAAATATGTGAAGATTGCTATAGAATAATGTAGACTTCTAAATAGTAATTGTCATGAAATTTAAAAGTTGATTTTATTAAAATTATATGGGTAAAATACGGAATACTCCATAATATGTGAAAAATTTCTAAATATAATGTAAAATCAGCCAATTTACCAGGTTTTATAGTGTAGGATAATCATATTTGAAAATAAATATAATTTATTGAACGTCCGGTACGTTAAACCGATTTATTGTGAAGCAATTTAGAAGCTCCTTTTAAAAGTGTTTTTTCGAAGAGTAAATTCATATTTACTTGAAAATGTGGATACTTTGTTCATTTCCCACTTTTTTTTATAAAATAGTCAAGAGTTTATTCAAATTTGTACTTTTGTAAAAATGCTGTTATATTAAGAATATTAAGTAACTCAATAAAATACATTTTAACACGGTAAGTCACAGTTCTTCACGAACTTTGAAGAAATATTTAAATATATTTCTTGGACTATATTACTCAACTAAAGTAAAGAAACTAAAGGTATTATGACTCTTATAATCCTTTATATGTCAGTTGATCTAAAAGTACGTCTTCATACACAAAAAAAAAAAAAACTCGTGATGACTTTCAATACAAAAAATTTGCTTTTTCCAGTTATTACAAATCGTGTTGAAGCAATACAAAAATTTTATTAAATTATTTTATTAATATTATTTTATTAATTATTTTTTATTTACAAACATTTAACAGTAGATGTTAAATGTTTTATATAAATATATGCTTTATTTTTTAATTTATGTTTTATATAACTAAAGCTTAAAAAATATACCTTACTTTATACCTTACTTTATTCTGAAATTTTTATTGAAGTCGATTTGATTAGCCAATTTATAAAATAAAAAAATGGTAATCAAATAGCTTTTAATCATAAATACTTTTTTAATAATTACTATAATGTATCGAAATGTTATGTTTAAAACAAGTAGGTTTGTAACAAAATCTGTCACTCAGCCCGCTTCCACACAAAATTTGTGTTCAACAGGAAAAAAGTCGCTAAACACAATATTAATTATACTATAAACCTTTAAACGCTAAATTTGACTAGTTTCATTTATTTTATTTCGAAAATTCAGTAATTATTTCTTTAATAATTATTATCGTTTGCAGAAATTAATTAATATTTCATAGAATAAATATGTAATATTCTTCTCTTTCAAATAGAATCGAAACATTTCATATAAAAAATAAATAAAAGCGAAACTTTGCACATATTTTTAATGCAAATTTAGAATTCTCTATGCATCTTTCTTCATCCATACATAATGAACCATCAAAAGAACTCTATTGTGATATTACAACAATCCAAACTGAATTATATCACATAAATAAATATTCTTTCAAAAGTTTTATTTTTATTTTAAATAAAGTTTCTCGTACGTTTAACGAAATGGCAAAATTGAAAATATTGAATCAAAATGGAATTTGCATGTAATTTCAATGCAGATTAAATTTTTAGTTTTTTAAATATTAAATATACTTCTAATTTAAATTTTTTAATGAAATTTGGAATGTAGCCTAGTCTGATATTTTGCTTCAAAATGACGTATACTACTTGTTTGTGCGACTTGCGGTTCGTTCTGTGAAAGTGGGTGACAGACGGACAGACAGACGGACTGAACGATTATAATACCTTCCACTTTTTACGTTATAAACGTAGTGTGGAAGCTAAAAGGAAAAAAAGTTTGGAGACATGAGTAGGATTTTTTTTTCGAAATTCAAATGTACCAGAAATATCTCGTTTGAATTGTTATAATGTTTTTAAATAAAGTCAAGGTTAGTTACACTACTAAGAGACGAGTAGTTTTTAAGGGTTGATAAATGAAAGATTTAAAAAAAAAATAAAGCTGTTAAAAATAAATCAAATCAAAATCACATGCAGCAAAAAAGTTTAATTTTTGGCAATTTGCTTATCTATTACTTGGTTAAAAATATTGAATGAAGACAAGATGACAAAGACATGTCAAAAAGCCGTTAAGCACCGTACCATTAACAAATTAAAACATGCACTAATTAACTACTTTTTGTCGAGGCGCCGATTAGGATAACTCCTTAATCAAATTAAACAAACAATATAGGATAGCAATGTTGTCATTGTGTGTGTGTGGACACTCAACACAAAGTAAATGTTTTTTTGGCGCTGTTTTACATCAACACACTTTGCCTTTTGATTTAATTAGAGTACTAGGAAATGAGCCATACTTTGGCTCGACAAACAGTAACTCGATAGAACTAATAACCTCATTTGTGAAAATAACGGTTATGGCTCTTTATCGTGAAGCGCGTGCATAATTCTTAATGCCTTTTTAGTTATTGGGGATTTTTAGAGCCAAGCTTCCCAACTATCGCCAAGTTATAAAAGATGTCGCCAACATTGTTCACCCTGAAGTATTTAAAAATTACCTTAGTGTTAGTTCTTTTAAGCTTTTTTGGAATATATATCTTTTTTGTTTGCATTGAAGTAGGATTTTAGGGTTGCCAAATAAAGAAGTACACAATTTTTGTGGATTTTGGCGAGGAATGGGAAGTTTGGCGCAAAAACCCTCGCTACCTAGGTGCTGTCCTAACAGTTTATGACATTTTTAAAACAAGTTCCGCTTTAATTATGAAATTTTCCCACTTTGTGAAACATATTTTGCTTTTGAGGGTAGGCATTTAGAATCTTTAGCTGTGTGGAAAGAATCATTTTTATAACCATATATTTTAAGAACGAATCATTAAAAATATATTTTTATTTAACGTTGAGTGCGAAGGTAAGTGTATTTTTTATGTTTTAAAAATATGCGTAACATATAACTTAACTATTCATTGTTTAAGATTCAATTTTGCAGAGAAAAAAAGTAAAAAAACACATTATTATCAATTTAATTTATTACTAGAGGGCCATTCCATGGGTAACTGACTGACATTCAGAGGACAAAATTATAATGTTTTACGAAATAGCGGGACAATTATATAGTTTTACAAATTAGGTTTTATATAGTTTAAAAGAGAATTTTCAGCTGAATTCAAATATGGTTTACAATTTTAGATAGCCCTTATAGAAATTGTTAGAAAAATTATTGAAGTTGTGGTAACTGACTGACATATCTGCAACCTTTATTGACACTTCAAGTTATTCAATATCATTTTCTTCTGAATATAAAAGAGGTGGCTTTTAAAAGTCAGGCCTACATTAAAGTTGAAGAAATGAACTATCCAGCACATCAATTTTTATATCAAAATATTGAACCCTGAAAAAATACCAGCTTTTAGAACGCCTTGGTAACTGACTGACATAATGGTAACTGACTGACATCTCTGAAATACTTAACATATCTGATGAGTTTAGTTTAGTTTAGTTTAGTTTGAATTATCATCACACTAGAGCTACACAAGGGCTATTGGTGATGCACGTCGTAATTTAGAACCACAGTCAGGTGACGAGTCGACACCTGAGTAGGCACCCAACGCAACCATTAAGGGAGACATCTTACGCAGCTTTGGGACTTTGGAGGATATTTAAGGTGCACTCCCTCTACATGGGGTATTATTAATCAGACATTTTCGGCTGCACGGGTCGTTTATAGGTCGGCAGTTATTTTAGAGATTCCCGGACCCGAACCTGGAACCTTCCGTTTGCAAGGCGAACGCCTTAACAAACTGGGCTCCCCAGCCGCCTATGTCTGATGAGAGAAAACCCAAAAATTAGTTGCGCATTCATAATATATAAGAATTAATAAACAACACGGGTCGACACGGAACATACACGGGTCAGTGAGACAAAAGGCGGGACTGTCCTGCTTAAAACTGATCGTCTGTTCACATTAATAAAAAGACCAACATGGGATTAAATCAAACATGAGAGTTGAGTTGTATTATAAAAATAATTTATGCATAGGGTCAATACTGGGGTAATAATAAGTAAATTAATAGCCAGCTACACCAATGTCAGTCAGTTACCAAGTCAAAATGTCAGTCAGTTACCAAGCAATTTTTACCTGTACAAGTTCATTTTTAAAAATTTTGTCCCATTTAGAATTATTTAGTACTTATTGAAAACAGAGAATATCTTTTATAAAGATTCTGCAGTCCAAATTTCTATTCTGAAATTAAAAATTTAAAACAAATTTGGTAACTGACTGACATTTTATGAAAGGGTGTAATAAATGTATCCCATTACAAGTAATTTTGCAACTTTTGATTTGGGTAAGAGCATAAAATGTTACTTTACAATGTAGGGAACAATTTAATTAATTTTTTTTTAAATGGAAAGTTTAGGAAAAAAAATGTTTCGAAAGGGTAAGAATCTAACACTTAAAATTATGGATTTTTTTTACAGTGTTCGTTAAAAAGCAATTTTTCTTCTATAAAAAATATATATTTCAAATAATGAAATTCAGTGTGTTAAAACAGAGATTCCAATCTTTAAAATGGTATGTGACACGAAGTATGTACTTAATTTTGAAATTTTGGTACCGAGGTTGACATTTTCGTGGAATAGCCCTAGAACGTTATTTAAAAACATATTTTGATATCTATACCATACAATATTGATAATGAGAATATTTAAAATTAAATTATTAATTGATTAAGTAGCATTTTCTTAATAGGTGTTCAATACTAAATACTATTATAGGGCATTTCCACGCGTGACTTACACTACATCGGACGATTTAACAAATTTCGTTTGCGTAGTTCATAATTATTTTCTACTTATTCAAAAAAAAATATTGTACGCCAGTTTACCCCTGAACATATACTATTTTTAGAAATCATAAAAAACAATTTTCATTCAGTATTTCACTAAAAATAATAAAAATGTCATACTGTGACTTACACTACATGAAAGGAAGTCAGGTTTTGGTTATCATTTAAAACTCTCATTTCTTCTTCATAGTGCAGTAAATCAACATTCTACCAGTGCTTAATTTAAGTACAAGGTTTGAAGCTAAATAATATAATTGCAAAAAAGTGTGGAAATATAGGAAATAATTTATTAACAGTTTTGTGCGTGACTTACACTACATTCAATTTGTGACTTACACTACATTATGTGAATTGTATCACAGATATGGAAATTTAGGCAATAATAACCTAACATATGTAAATAATTTTGAACATGGTAAGTTAGGAATTGCATACATGGTAAAATCATAGTTAGAAAAAGTTACACAACGTCCCCTAAAGTTAGTTTCTGGTAATTTCTTAATTCTTTCTTCAATAGAATTGTCTGAAAAACCTTCCTTCTCAGGCCACGCAAAAAGACTTCCTGACCATTGCAGATGTTTCAGTTTTATTGAATAAGCATCCATACTTAACATTTGCCCCACAAAATATTTAACGATAATTTTCCTACAAAAGAAACTAAAGCTCTTCTTTCAGCATCAAATTCATTTTCAGAATTTTTCTGAGAGGTATTTCCTTTTACAATATTTCCATTTGTTTAATCAGCAGTGTTGTGTTTTTTTTTTTGGGGGGGGGGGGATCTAATGAAATATTGGCAGTTTTAAGTAAGTATTTGTTTAATTTTAAAAAGCAGAGCAATTTTTGAGTGTCAGGAATCGGAAATATTTATTTTCCTTTGAGATGAGCAAATATCATTTAATCTACCTATTTCGCCCTTTATACAATTGTCAGAAATGTATAATAGTGATATGTTTGTCAGATTTCTTATGCAAAGTGAAAAAATCTTTAGCAGAATGTGGGTCAATTTTCCTGGAAGGTGTGACTGCTTTTATCCCCTCCTCACTGTATCACCAAGTCCATCAAATGGTCCTTTTTCATGACTAAAGGTAAAGATGACCAACATTGGTAGCAGAGAAATGCCATTCAATGTTGTCTAACTGTTGGAACATTGCAATAGAGGTGGTGTATTTTTAGTTAAAGTGTTGTCCGTAAAATCGTTTTTGCTTTCCGTTTCTTTAAAGGTTTGAAATTTTCCACATGCTTAAAGTCTTTCCCTTTGCTCTTTTTTTTCTTTTAACTGTTAATTTAGCCATCTTAAATTAAAACTATCAAAATATAAGAAATCTACAAATATTATAGCTAATCTATAATAGATAAATCAAACAGAAGCTGTGACTGACACTACATTGTGACTTACACTACAAAGCTAAAATGTGTTATAAATAGAGAAAATGCTTTTTATTTTGAAATTAAAAAGGTGTGGAATTACGCAGAGGTTACTATAGAAAGAAAATATCGTAAAAATTTTGAAGTAAAGCTTTATTTTAAAAAGTTATAGAAACTTCTATATCTTTTCGTGACTTACACTACAGTCAAAAATGAGATTTTTATCTTTATAAGTAAGTATCTTTAGTAATAAATGCCGATTAATAATGTGTTTTTAAGATAGTTCTGATAATTTATTTTAATAATTTTTCCAAAAAATCTGATAAAATGTGTTTCTTACCTTAAAATTCCTGGGTTCAAAATGATGAAAAAACACGAGACCATGCTTTCAAAACAAAGCAGCCATTTTGAAGCTGCTGTGTTGCCAAAGGTGAAACAATAATAGTTGTTGATACAACAAAAATAAAATTCAAACTTTTCTTAAGCACATATAAAAGTTACAACTGTAGAAAAAATATTTTTTTTTCAGTTGTGGTATCATTTTACGTGGAATTAACCTATAAAATATAAAAATTTAGCAGTTTTTATTAGAATTTAAAGTTTAACTAAAGTTTATTATTTATATTCTCGCATGAACGAAGTTTTAAATAGCATGTATAATTTTATTTATGAACTACACTCATTCTTCAAAGAATATTAATTGGATTTTAGAAGTTTTAATCTAATCTATTTTATGTATTCATTACTTACATATTATATTAAAAAAATCATCTATATTTTGTATTTTAAAAATAAAATACTTATCTAATGATTAATTACTACAACTATGCTTTCTTTTCTTGAATATGTAAGCCAATTTTAGAATATAATTAGAGAAATATTCAAGGAACAATTCTTCGTATTGAGAAAGCTAATTAAGCTTAAAATAATATAAACTGTAATGTATTATTTTAACAGTTTGATTTTGTTAGGATAATTTTAATTGAAATTTATACACGCCAGATTTCTAAAAAAGATTAGAAACGATACAACATTCAAATAATTATCATACTTAAATTCCCCAAGATACAATAATGATCGCATTGAACGACTTTAAAATGAAGCTTAATTTACTTTCTAAAACCCAGTTACGCGTAATTGTGTCAAATGAAGCTGCTATATTATTGTCAAAATTTATTAGTAGTTGAAAAAACAAAACAAAGATAAGTCGATAAGAATAAGAAATTTAACGATCGAGTGAAAAGCTTGTTTGGAAATGCTTTTATTTTACTTGTTGGAAAATGAGTGCGAAGGATTTAGGTTATTAATTAAATTGGTTTCTGCATTCATGAACCTTGTAAACTACATTTGGCACCGAATTTTATTCTAATGGTTTATTTGAACAGCCATTGAAGCAACTTTTTGCTTCAAACAAATGATTTCCAAGAAATTCTAAATAACACATTTATTAGGTAAATTGTTCTGACAATTTAAGGGTAGGATAAGATCGAAAGCTGGGGTCTCCAAACTTTCTCTTTGTTAACTCAATGAGGAAAATTAATTTTTTAAGATTAATCGTTAGATCTATATTGAATATTTTTACAAATTCTTTAACACGATAAATGTAGCTGGTTTGTTCCTTTCTATAATTCTTTTTAAATAATGGATTCGATTTTTTTTATTTTCAATATTTAATTTATAATAAAATATTCAAAACAATTTCAAAAACTAATATTATAGAGACATTTAAACTGCATACATTTATCGTACAAAAAAGCATGTTAAAATATTCAGTACAGATGGAGTAATTAATTTTAGAACATTAATTTTTCTCTTTGGATTAACACAGAAATAAAACTTCATTTGGAAGATCCGAATTCCGGTCTTATCCCTTTTTAAATGCATGATTAGGAAATAACGAGATTTAACTTAGCCATGAATAATGTAAGGTGTAAACAAATAATAGGGTTTCTAGGTTTTCTACGTAAATAACTACCTCAATAACAATACTGGAATAACAAGGGCAAAATTGAAGATTTGTTAGATTTGTCAATATTTTGGCAAAAATTGTCAGAAACGTTTGCTAGGTTTTGGCTAGATTCAAAAAATTGTCTAGTAGTTATCCGCTGTAAAACTTGGTGAAACGGTGGAATCTGACGACGGTGGCTTTCCTATGGTGTTTACGAAGTAAAGTCATATAGCATTTTTTAACTGAAAATTAGGAGAAAATGTATTTTTTCAATTGGTAAATTCAATTTTGAATTAAAACTTTTTACATACATGCACTAAAAAAACAATATTTAATTTAAAATAGAAAGGGTGAGAGAAAAAGAGATCGACAAAATTATTTTCCTATAAAAGTTTTATAAATATATTTCTTAAGTATTTTGTAAAAGTTAATATCTTTGTGATAAAAGTAGAAATTATCATTGTATTTTGAAGATATTCATAAAACAAAAAGTAATTATAATAAAACTTTCAACTTCAAGAATAGAATAAGGCAATTATTGAAACCAACGATAGAAATATTTTTCAAATTGTACTTTTTGCATAACTTAAGAATATATTCTAATCGTTCTGAATAAACTAATTTTTAACTAAAGGAACACAACAATTTTATCTAATTTCATTTTGCATGATGAATTGATTCAAAGAGAATTATTCTCATCTCTCGATTCGAATTAAATTTTTTTATCGATAATTTTTTTGTCGGTAATTACTTCTTCCTCAACCAACTGAAAGTAAACTGAGCTTCTCTTTTGTCGAAAGTGAGAGGAATAGGAAAGATTCCATGTTTATTCTTCACGTTACATACGCTATACTCACAGGCTTATTATTGAGCATATCTTTTTTTTTATTTTAAACAAACCATATTTAAATTTAATTGAAACAGGGAAGAATAAATTAATAAAATTTCAAAATAAATATAATTTAAAATCCTGTGCAATTTCAACAAGTATATATATTTTAGTCAATAGTGGTAGTATATTGTAAAATATTTTGATAACTATATTTTACATTTTCTAAAATTAAACAGCTTTTTGTTTCAAAATGTTGATAAAGTATTCGCACACATACTTTAAAAAATATTTCTATCAATTTCACTTAAAAATCTTTTGATACAAAATAAAGACTACAACTTAATAAAAAAAAGTATGTTTAAATCTTGATCACAAACGTTCTATTATCTTTCTTTTGAAATATTTTAAAATATAAAGAATTAAATTTAAAGAGTGAGCACAATAAAAATAAACGCAAGAACAGTACTTGAAAACCAAAGTATGTGTCACGGATATTGGATTCGAAACTGCCTCCTATTTCACATGCGAATATATTTGGTCCAACTTTTTTATTTATTTTATATTACATTCTTTCAAACCTTGAAAATCCCTTTGTTTTCATTTAATTTATTCAATATGTCTTTACTCCTACCAATTGTTTAATATAAATGTCACATTTATGCCATATTCGAATATAACTTAAAAAAACACACACTTTAAAATATTGAAATAGAACATACGGATTAAAGGATATACACATTCTAAAAGAGCTTGTGTGTCTCCTTCAAGTGGTTCTAAAACACTCGAATGGGCGAACTCCAAAGAAATAAATCCGATTTCCAATGTTTACATAAAAGTTTTGTTCTACGGAGCTTTTGAACAAACAAAAAGAATATCATCCATATCCTTTGTGTTGACACAAAGAAAGAGGGTTTTTTGTTCTAAAAAACGTTTTAAATATATATATTTTATTTTTACTATATCAATTCATTTCAATTGCCTCTATATTCGGGAACAAATAACTGTTATAGTTTTGTTCTTGTAAAATATAACTTACGATTTGTAACTTTTGTAAAGCCTGTATATTTATGATTTCAGTAATAAAATAAAATGTATTACCAATAATGTAATTTGCATTCTTTCCAACAATATAATAACGCTGAAATTGTAGTTTTTATGCGTTATGGTCTTTTGTGTAGGCCTTTTAAAACCTTAAAAGAAGCCGGAAAAAAATAATAAACTGACGCTTGAATTTTATTCTTATTTTTTTCTATAAAATGTGGTTTATGATGTTGGTAATTTAAAGCTCTTTTGTTGAAGAACACCGTGGTAAAGTACTCTCTTCTATAGTCCTTTTTTCGTGTGATTTATTACTGATAATATTAACTAGATTTTATCGTAGGAAATAATAAAGTAGAAAAATAATGCATATAATAGACAAATGTGTTTTTGCATTATAGAGAAAAAACTATAAAAACATAAAACAAACTAATTGCAAGACAGTGCTATATGACATAATACCTAGAGAAAATAACACAAAACATTGATAAAAATAAAGACAGAAATTGAATTAGTTGGGCGGTCTGTTTGCTATGTGCTACATCGGGAAAGCACACAAGCTGTCGTGGGCAGGTAAACTGCTGTAACTAACTTGTTGACTTGAACCATTGTGGTAATTAATCAATAACTGTAGCCAATAAGAAAGTATACTAAACGACTGATTATTTCAGAGCAAAAATGGTTCAACTGATTGTTGTGGTTACTGCAGTCTACATGCCCACGGCAGGGATGTTCAGCATTTATCGCTGAACCACCGCGGCATATCGAAGTGACATGGCTTTCGACTATCTGGAACGTTTTGTGAAGATTTACATGATATAGACAGTCATGTCCTGTGGACAGATAAAAAGATAAAGTCGAGAAGATAAAACTCGGAAGAAGAATATTCTTAAACACACTAGTTGTACAAAAAAATTAGACATTGAACCGGATATTTGAAATCTTCAGATAAAAATTGGTAGAAATGTTAAGAATAATGTTTTAATTGATATTTAAAATTTTCAAAAAGTATATCTTGGAGAAAATACTCCATTTAAAAAAAATAAAGATTTAAAGTTTAAAAAAGCCAACGTACTTAAACGCAAGTAAAATATTAAAAGGTTTTAAATGTATACAGACGTTTTATGACTTAAACGAAGTCCCGTTTTCAATGCATTATAGCCAATGAATGAATGAAAAACAGAAACTGCTAAAAGACAACTGTAAAAACAAGGATATTTCGAGACCAATGTTGCAAAAAAAAAACAACGATAAAAAAAAACAACCAAAACCAAGAGAAATAATTGTGGTCCAGACACTAGAAAAATAAAGATTGCTAGCCACTATGTCATTAACTAAGTTAGCTTTTTTTATTGAGGATGTGGTATGCTTCCAAAAAATCTAGGTCTAAAGCGAATGAAATGTCTGTATGCTGTAGCGGATTTGAAATCGTAAAAAAATTGTTGTATTTTTAACGAATTTGGGCTACTGAGGACTGGGTTAGCTTACCCTTTTTGACATAACTTTGGTGTTCCTTGAGTCTGATTTGAAGTACCCGTTTAGTTTATTCAATATCTTATAAATATTATAGAAAATTAATTTGATAAATACCTCAATTATTATAAGTATATACACGTGTTTATATGGTTAGTGAATATGATTTTATTAACAGTAGAAAAAAATGAAATTTCTTGATAATTTTAGCGATATGGAAACTGATGTTATGGAAAAAAAAACAAAAACCTATTGAATTGGAAAAAAATTGAACTTACAGAGTTTGGGGATCCAAGTGGAAGAATTGTCTTTTTAAATTTTAAAATCAATTTAGGTACCGTCGGTATTTTAATATAACCATCTTAACAGGTAAAGCGTGTTATTGTACAGTTACAAAACATAGTTATTAACTGATAGATTAAAGTTCACAATATACTTATTTACTGATATATTAAAAAAATTAATACTGCAAGAACATAACGTGTGTTGAAAAAGGTATTTAGCACTGTTTGTATTCCAGCACTCACATTATATAATTAGAACATTTAAAAAATTCGCCTAAATTTTAGTACATTTCATGTTAACTGGTTTGTCGTCGAACCGTGCTGATTTTACTGTGTGGTTCTTTCACCCTCGATACTTAATAATTAGGGTCCCCCGGCCTCTCATATAGAGGGTCCCTCGTTCAAAACACGGCCACATCCTATCGACGGACCTAATTACGGGGTTCCTAGAGTACACTAGGACAGACGTGCTCCTTAAATCTGTGGAGTCCAAAGTGTTACGGTGCCCAGGACCACTGTGTTAGCGTACGAAGTCTAGTTGAATACTAGCTCAGGTGTCGGCCTCGTCACTTGACCGCGGTAAGAAATCATGAGGCGTAATTGGCTGTGCTACAGCTGCAAAAAGAGGCTTGAAATAGACAGCCGGAAACGATTACATTACGTGCCGCAAATATATTGTTTGTTTTTCTTATTTCAGTGGCGAGCCATGGGTATGGGCTGTCCGTTCCACTGCTCCGGGGACCGAGCCACTTCGACCCTCCCCACCTCCCCTCCCCCCAAAGGACGAGGTTCAAAAGACGAGGATGACGAGGACTTAGAAGACCACCTCTCTCTCAAAACCCTCGCCACAGCGGTCAGGCTTCTCACTACTCCGCCGGTAAGCATCATACTTGTTGGGGAAAATAAAAGTGGCCCGAGATAGAAGTAGGAATAAGATAGAAATGCTGACAAGTCAAAATCCAGTTCAAAAACAGGTTTGCCAAGAGAAGCCATTGATCGCTTTAATACTAAGCCCAAACAAACGCTTGGTGAATTATTTTCCGGTAATTATGTCATCTTCACATATACACTAATCTGATCAACTCACACTTACACAGCCCGCGTTACGATCTGAACTCAACAGTAGTCATATATGCAGCTCTAGTTTAGTAACAGCCAAACCAATCAATGAAAAAACAGAACCGCCAAGTGAAGCCATTGAAACCTTGATTAATTTTTTGATTCCCTTTTAGACGGCTTTAAAAGTTTTTCCCGCCAAGCACTCCCTGCATTCGTAGCTCTATGCTGGGGTCATTTTTATTTGTGCTACCCTGTAGAATATGACGCGTGTACAGGTAAACTACAGTATCTAGACAAATGACTTGGGCCATTGTTGCAAGCACTCAATAGCTCTAACATAAAAGAAAGTATGCTGAAATACTGATTATTTCAGGGTAAAAACGGTACATTTCGTTGTGTCATCGGCATAGATAAGGAATGGGAGTAGCATTTACCTTATTCCGAAAGAGCCATAATTAACACTTTTCTGTTTGTCCGTTGGCGATTTTAAAACATTTTCTACATAAATCTTCCGCTTATCTACACCTTAAAATATTATATATTTTTTCTATACTAAGACTTTTTTTTGTCAAAAAGTATATCATAATGATTAAATTTTATGTAACAATAGGAGACTTAAGGAGAAAATGTACTATTTTTATTTTATTTTTCAAAAATTGCAATTTTTATTGCGAGCTATATCAAAAATTGCATTCATGTTTTTAAAATCAATACTATATTATTTTATTTACCATTATATTTCATGACGTTTATAATGGGTAACTGATAAGTTTTTTTTTTATCTTTCTTTCGTTTTTTCTAAGCATACTAAGAGTATAAGTCATACTAAGAGATTTTTCTTTAGCTCAAAGTATACATCATGTGATAATTCAATTTTATATAATAATTGGATAACCCTATTATGAAAATTTAATCTTTATATTTTGGTTTGTAGAAATGACAATATTTATTGCCATATACAGTACACCCATTAATTTATTCATGTTTTAAACTCGCTATTATGTTGTTTATTCAGTAATATCTTTTGTGACGTTTATAATGGGCTAATAGAAGAACGAATAAAATTTTTAGGCAATATTTAAAAAAATAAATGTATTTTATAGGACTATAAAAAAATCCGTTACAAGAGAAATTCAAACATTTCCTCTTGGTTTTTAAGAATAAAACCCCCGCAAAACCACACAAAATAAAACTCCACGTCAAATAAACATACCAAACGTTCTTTAAAGTCTTTCTATCTTAAAACTTCTTACTCTGAAACTATTCAGTTGCAGCTTCTTTTAATACTCGCATAAAAAGAAATGGCTACATTTTTAAAGAATATTAATAAGAAATTCCATGTAACCGAATAGGTCTTCAAGACCGATTTCCATGTCATACGAATACGACAAGTTTCTTGAAAAACCTTCTAGAAACGTCACGAAATATCCCGTGATGCTTTGTCATTTGCATAGGATCTTTTGATAAAAGAAACTTGAAAAAAGTTATATTTCAACTGAAATTTAAATATAGTAAACCATTTGAAAAAAAGGTTTCAGGTTTCAAGTTTTTGTTATATATTTCTAGAATTTTGGTTACGACATATATATAAAAGGATTGGTTTTTTAAATAAAACTTGGCGTTTTAAATTATTTGAAAGTGGTTTTACTGTATCAGTCCTAGTGATAATTTCGTGAATTACAAATTTCATTCAAGATATCTTTTACTATATTTAAATAACTTCTCGACTTTGAAATGTACACTACTACAATAAGTTTATAATTTTTCTATTCAAATATAATCGTAGCATATTTTTTGCAAGAGATTATTTATATTATAAAACATTATCTGGACACATTCTTAGAATCTCCTTATTAGGTTTCCGATAGAGTATTCCACAATACTAGTGCATACGTTCAATTTTATTTCCGTATTCGGAATTTCCCCTACCAGCTGCTCGATTGACATTTTTATGAAATCATGGTAGTCCATTCGAAAAATCTCAAGCGCAGCAGTCTTTGTTCAGAACAAAAGTTTGTGTGCTACGGCCTCGTACAAATTTATGCTAGCATTCGGAATGACGCCATTAGTTTTTTACCCCTTGCCAAATGACCCGAGCACACGGGCTTACTTTCACCACGAATAAGCGTTTTTCTTTCTGAACGGAAACGAAAAATGTACAAACGTATGCGCCTAGTATTTTTTCTGTAAGAAAAAATGCAATGTGTGTGCATAATTTTTTATGTAAAGCTTGTATTCGTATCTCTGAATGCGGAATCCACTTTCGGAACCCGAATCAGGAAACCGTCCATGTGCAGCCAGTCTAAAACCTTTAAGAATAAGAATTCGCCCAATACGGAAAACTGAAAATGAACTCATCTAGCTTCATTTTGTTGTTCGATCTACGTGGCAGTAGGTTAAAAATTGGATGGTAGTGCGGTTCCAACATTTTCGAGGAAGATTGCTGTTATTTATTTTTGTCTGTAAAGTCGTTCGACAAAGTCAGAATTCCTTGTAATTTTTTGTGTTAATGGCAGGAATGATAACTGCAGCAAGTGATAATATAGACATCAACTAAGCATGTTCTTTTTATGGTGTTAATGAACGATGTACTACCAAATGCGCTTGGACAAGTTTGTGTGATAAGTTGCGAGAATTTATACTATCAAAATAGAAAACAATACATTTAATTAAAAAAAATGTTTTTTATTAATTTTTATAGATTAAATTGAAGTTGCATATATTTTTCGAAACATACAGTTCAAGTAACTTGTGTTAGTAGTGGTGGCATGCACGTGCATCAATCACTATAGAATCACACGTGAATAAGGCTCCTTGTATGATTCAATTTGCTGCTTCTTTGGTAGGAAAATTACTCAATGAAATCTTTTTCATTGAGAGCCTATTAACCTCAACACTCCTTGCATATTGTCAGCAACATACAAAAGCCTTTGTTAGATGCTTTTCCTAACAACCTTGAAACCAAATTCGCACGTACCATATCCCTTAAAAGTAATGTATACCCAGCCCGAGTTATATTTTAACATTTCAAAATCGTACGTATAGCTGAAAAGACTCGAAACTTAATGATAAAAATTTACATTTGTAATGTTTAGTGGGTTGAAAACATTTACTAAGACCATTGAATGTCTCTTCTTACGATTCAACTTTAACACTACACGTCTTTCATTCAAGTTTTAATGTCTTAAATAACGAAGCGTTAAATACTTTTCTTTCAAGTTGTAGTAATTCTCTTTTAACACGAACTTTCCTTTCTATCTTAGAAATGTTTCTACAGCACGAGAAGTCTTTTCTATATTCAGTTGAATCCCCCATTCAGGCAAGAAATAAGATCGGAAAAATAAATGGCTTTGTGTTAGCGCATTTCTGTTGAAAATCACATTTTCACATCAAAAGATTTATTCCAAAGCTTCTACGTGAAGCAGCGTTGGGAGTTTGAATTATTTATTTTATTTAAATATAAATTAAGGACAATTTTAGAACCTAAAATGTTTCAATTTTGTAAAATAGAAAGTTTTATATTATAACTACTTTTTACTTTTACCTACTTCTTAAATACCCTGTAAACTACAATTTAAGAAATATATCTATTTACAATATACCTAAAACCAATACAGATAAAATCTACAAAGCTTTATATATTTAGCAACCAAACTTTTTAACTCCCTACCTAGACAAATAGCAAGTTTTACTCATAAAACCACATTTAAAAAGAAGTTAAAATTCATGCATATTTTAAATATTGATAAAAAGATATTATCAAATTAAATAAGAGATTCCAACACTTCCTGTTAATTAAATGTATATTGTTATAAGTTGAGAAACCAATAGTGGAATTATCTTGTATTTTGTACTTCTTTAATATGTTTATTGTTTACATATATCATGCGGTCGACTATTTGCCAGATTTTGTTAGTTTTTATTTTGTGTTTGTATCCCCTTTATTTTGGTTAAATTTGTAATGGGCTTTAAAACTGTTTTGCAAATTTCTAGTTTCTAATTTTAAGTTTCGTCTACGTCTAAACAGGTCATGGAGCCTCTTGTCAGGCAATATATTCCGCGTTTCTCAATAAAGATTTTCTATTTTCATAATTCATTACCATCTAGGCTATGAGATGATTAAATTGGTCATTTTTAATGTTGATCCATCTACACTGTGAGTCTTTAATTCTTCTCATACCATAAATGGGTATTGAAGATTACAAAAAACACCAACAAATAAAACGCCCATACATAACAATCATTGTTTACATCATTTTGATTGACTCCGAAACAACTTGAATAGGTACTCCATTTGGTACCAGTAGCTCAAGATATTGTAAGATCGTCTCCCGATGATGAATCAATATTATAATCTAAAAACTGTATCAAATTGACTTCTAAAGGTATAATACGATATTGTTTGATACTTAGTGCGGTCTTATTAAATAATAAATCAGGGTATGAACAAACCAAATTAACAATGGACATGTTTCATGGCGTGAGTGTTTACAGTTCCAGCGGTATTGTTTTTATTTTTAGTCCTTCTGCAATTATATTTGTTTTGAGCAGTTGATTATTTTCTTACCTTAGTGAAAGGAATGTTGTGTACTAACTTTTCTTTCAATAGTAGGGTGGGATGGAGTAAAATGGGTCTTGGGGTAAAATGGGTCGCTTTATAAATACCCCTATGTAACTTAATATAGAATTTATTTTTCTGAAATTTTTTTGTAATAATATTCTAAATGTTTGAATTTATTCTGAATGTTTTCTGGTGTTTGAAACATTGATTGATATTGATTGAAGATTGTTGACGATAGTTAACAGCTGGGAAATGAGTGGGAAATTAGAAATTGTCTGGGAAATGTGTGGAAATTGAATACAAAGGAAAAATGCCAATTAATTAATTTGTTGGTCAAATTACACTTAATGATGCGGATGATTTACATGTAAATAAGTTCAAAAATCTAGTATAGTAATTTTTATGTTTTTCCCGATAAAGAGGACGTCGAAATTGTAGAAAAGTCAGATGTTATAAGAGTCTAGGAATAGCTATTTTGTAACAACCACAAACAATATTATTTTGAAAATTTAACATTGTAATTATGTATCATTAAATTTATTTATGTGTTCTTGATCTACTCTTCTTATTTAGTCTATTTCCTGATAAATAGCTTATTATATACTCATCATTTTCCATTATGACCCATTTTACCCCATGTTTGACTCTTTTTACTCCATGTTGGGGTAAAATGGGTCACAACTTATGGAACTAAGTTCAATCCATTTAAAATTTTAAAAAAATACTTAAACTGCATAAAAATGTATTGAAAAAAATGCAATGTTAAGATGTATTTCAAAAAATTAAGGTTTTACTGCCAGAGAACTTTAAAGGTGAAAATAGCTAAAAAGTGACCCATTTTACCCCACCTGACCCTACTAAAGCTTTTCTTTGTTCGTGAATCACTTTCAATTACTGCTCCACAATTTCGCTTAATTTCTCCACATAAGGCAAAATATTATCTAAACCGAAGTTTTCCAACAACATTGACCGTTTCGGTAACGCTTTGCATACTTGAAACTTAATAAAATTAAAACCGACAAAGTTTTATAAATATTAGGAATAAAAAGTTGCACGTGAAGAACTCTAAAATAGAAAACGGAGTACGGTAATATACTATTTTGAAAGTGAAATCATAACATCAATTGAAATAGCAGTAAATGCTAAAATGATAACATGAGAGTTACATCACTTGAACCAACCCCATTAATATCCCGAATAATTCAAAAATTTGTTTCTCGTGGAAAATCAAATGCATGTTTCTTATTTTCTACATAAAATATTTGATTTACATAAAATATGTTGAAATCGATAGATTTTTATAAATACGGCACTAAAAATAGTTTAAATTCAAGTTTTTAAAATATAACGCCAAAAAAATCCGGTTAAGATAGCTTTAGAATTATACACATCAAAATATGAATAATAAACAGCTTATATCACGACATTTATTCTTAATTTTTTTATTTCCATTCTAAAATTGAAATAAAATGCTTAAAAAATAATATTAAAAAATAATATTAAAATAATTTCTACGCTCAATTCGAAAAAACAGATTACACAAGAATTCATCTTATATTCTGTTCCTGTTTAATTTATTCTGAAACGTCTCTATTTAATATTTCTAAATTGATATTGAATCATATAACATAACCCTTTTTTCATTATTAAGTTTCTGTGAAACTGCCATTTAAAGAAAGGAAACTTTATCCATTTATTTCCTTTTTTCAAATTTTCATTATTGCCAATTTTTATGACAAATTTTAGCAAGATATAAAAAATGGAAGAAATGACAGAATCGAAAAGATTAATGACACCTACAGGAAATAAAAACTTCGCTGAACTTCCTTCCATACGAAAAAAAATTCTATGACTATATTCTCTTTTGGAAAACTACTAATGTTTTCGGCATCTGCGAAAATTCTCAAAAGATTAAATATCACAAAGAGTTATTTACTTCAAACTATCTTTTTGGTATGAAAAAATATTTTTTGAAAAAATGTCGATTAAATGTGTCCTCTGTGAAAATTTAAAATAAAGGGTTAAGTCTTAAATCCGTCCTCGCCTTTCTTAAATTGCAAGCTTTAATTATGTGGATATTGAATATTTGTTTAAATAAAAAAAATTCTGTCCCCGAAATATCAATTTTATGATATCATAATTTTTTAAATCATATTTAGCAATATATTTAAAAAAAATACCATTAAACTTTAAAAGGGAAAAGGAAATACCTCTAGATGCGTAATCTGGTGCAATGTGTGACCGGACAAGCTGTTTGTGAAATAAGGGAACTGGGTAGTCTGCGACAGGGAAAATTTGCGAAATGGAAGGGGTTATTAAAAGCTGCACCACACATTTAATATTTATTTAATTAAAGTAATTTTTGTTATGCAGATTGTTTGAATATATTAAATATTTAATTCATAAAAAATATTTGAATAAGTTCTAATTTATTTTAAAAGGAATTATTTAAACAGCTGTTTTTATCGGTTTTCACAAAGTGAATCGGTTTTCACAAAGTAAGTTGCGCACGAAGAAAAAAAATATCATTATAATTGACTTTTCTGCCCATGTTTGTAAGAACAATAGTTGAAACTTTATATTCATTATAAATTTTTATTGAAAAAGAAAATATTTTTAAAGTTTAGGCATTAAAATTACATAGTATCTGTAAAAGCTTAATTTTCTTGCTATATAATATCCCGTAAAAATAAAATTGGAATGGATTTTTTTACTTTTTTTTTGCTATTACATAATGATTAGAGATATATATAACTACATGCAAAGTTTTAAGTTAATATCTTTAATACATTTTGAGTTGTGCGCACTGAAATTTGAAAAACTGACAATTTGTGAAAACGGAAAAAAAGAAAATGCTAGCAATATTCAATATGTTTGGAAATTTTAGCATATTCCACTGCCATAGAGTGATGTGTCTGTAGCGTTATCGCTACATCTTCATAATAATATATAATCCTATATTGAAATAACTTCTACATGAACACTTTTAGAAGAGCAATTCATTTGTATTTTATTCAAAACTTTGTTGTTTCGCGTTCGATTGCTGGGTTACATAGATGTTGCCAATCGCAATCTACATAAAGCTTTGCAACATAGATTATAATATGAATGTAGAGGTTACAGTACTCCCCTTCCGAGCAACATAGTTGCGATAAAAGGAAAACAACTGTTAACATCACATGAAAATTCATGTTAGCACAAAAATACATCATTGGAAATATACAACACTAAATGTTCACGTAATCCTGATGACGCACTGGAGAAGTTATTCTTCTCCCACTACGTGTGATTTTTATTCTTGAATCCTCCTCCGTTTGTTCATTTCCATGGCCAACCGCCGGGGTATTTTGTACATCTTTATTTGTTAGATTTCGCGAATCATTTTCATCTGAGGCTAACAAATATGCTTGTTTTAATCGATCGACGGAAACATTGATGTCCTTTCTCTTCATTCTCACCGTATAATACTTGTCATTTCTTGAAATAACCGGAAAAGGTCCTTCATACGAAGGTTCTAAAGGTTTCTTGACACGGTCCACTCGAACAAACACATATGGACACGAGTCCAAATCTTTATGAAAAAATAACCTTTGTTTTTTTTACATTGATTTTTAATTGGCTTTAACTTTTCCATTTGTTTTCACAGTTCACTGGTGAAGGTATCAGGCTCTAGTTTAGTTTTTGGTTCCTGAAAGAATTCCCCTGGTAGCTTCAGTGATTTACCATAAACCATTTCTGCAATGGTATCATCACGTAGGGATGCACGTATACCAAGGAGTATAGTTGGTAAAGTTTCGCTCCATTTGACTGAATCGTGAGCTCTAACGGCCGCTTTTAATGTTCTGTGTTGCCTTTAAATTTTTCCGTTGCTTTGAGGATGGTACGCAGTAGTTGTTTGCGTTTTAATTCCACAAATTATACCTAGACTTCTGAAAAGTTATGATCTGAACTGATTTCCTCTATCTGTGATCACACTGTATAGTACGCCAAAGCGAAAAATCCAATTAGCATAAAATGCTTTTGTGATTGTTTCCGCGTTAATATTTTCTATCGGTATAACTTCCATCCAGCAAGTGAAACGATCAATACATGTTAAGCAATATTTATTCCCATTTGAAGGTGGATAGGCTCCAATTATATCGACATGAATAATGCTAAATCTTTCATCAGGTTCTTCAAATGAGCTGAATTTGGAAAATGTGTGCCGAATAACTTTATTTTTCTGCCAACTAATACAAGTTTTAGCCCATTCTCTAACATCTTTTTTAATGTTTTTCCAAATGAATCTTGATGTTAGTTGTTTTACAGATGATTTGATTCCAGGATGGTTCAAGTCAATGTATTTTGTGGAAAACTTTAGTTCGAAATAGTTGGGGTATAAACAGTCGAATATTTGGAGTTGAAACATCACACCAGATAATTTTTAAAGATGGTAGTGGGTATTGCTTAACATTTAAATTTTTGCTACTATTTAGTAATTCTTTTAGTTCGGCATTATTGATTTGCTCCTCTCCAATTTTGTCATAATCGATGTCCGAGATTGATTCAATTCTAGACATCGAGTCTGCAACAATATTATCTTTCCCAGCTGAAAAATATATTTTATATTTGCTGAAAATTGAGAAATATACTGAAAATGTCGCTGCTGTCTTGGTGATGCTTTATCATTTTTTTTTGCTTTAATGCAAATATAATTGGCTTTTGAGCAGTATATATTGTAAATTCTCGTCCTTCTAGCATATGTGTTTAAACTGTTTGATGAAAAGAAAGATACCTAAAAGTTCTCGATCATATGTGCTATAAGCCTTTTGAGAGTCGTTTAACTTTTTCGAATAAAATGCTATAGGTTTTCAATCTCCGTTTTCATATTGCTGTAGAACAGATCCAATTGCAAAATTAGAGGCATCTGAGCATAAAGCTAATATTAGATCTGGATTTGGAAAGGTTAATAAAGCAGCATTGGCTAAATTTTCGTTGCATTTTTCGAACGACTTCTTTGCTTCTTCAGTCCATGGGATTTTTCTTCGATCTTTTTTAATTGAACCTTTTAAATATTCATTTAAGGGAGCTTGAGTACTGGCTGCATCTTTTAAGTATCTTCTATAAAAGTTAATCACCCCTAAAAATTGACGAAGTTCGTGAATAGTTTCAGGAAGCTTATAATTTGTTAGGACTTCTACCTTTTCTGGAAGGGGTTTCGAGCCGTTTGGTGTTATCAGATATCCCAAAAATTCTAATTTGTCCACTCCCATCACTGATTTTGATTGGTTGATGCGCAGACCTTTAAGTTGGATTTTATCAAATACTTCAATGAGATGTTTTTTATGCTGTTCTTCATTTTCTGACGCTATTAGAATGTCGTCCAAATAGGGAAAAGTAAAATCCAGCCCCATGAAAACTTCATTAATGAATCTTTGGAAAGTGGCGGGAGTATTTCTTAAGCCGAAGCTTATGACGTTGAATTCAAAAAGTCCAAATGGTGTTATGATCGCTGGTTTTTGCTTATCTTCCTCTGCTATTGGTATTTGGTAATATGCTTTAACTAAATCGAGTTTTGAAAATATCTTTTTATCCTTTAAAATGCGGTGGAAGTCCTAAATTCTTGGTAATTGGTAACGATCTGGTACTGTGACATCATTCAAGCGGCGATAATCTCCGCATGGTCTCATACTGCCATCTGGTTTTCTGACTAGGTGGAGTGGACTTGCCCAATGTGATTTTGATATTCTTATAATACCGTTTTCAAGCATAAAGTTGAATTCTTGTTTGGCTATTTCTAATCTTTTGGAATCTAGCTGTCTTTCTTTCAAATATACTGGTTTACCGTTAGTAGTTATATAATGTTCAACATTGTGTTTTGTTTTAGAAATTAGTAAATCTGGTTTTGTTATTTCTGGAAATTGTGCCAAAATATCAGAAAATTTTATATTTTTGTTTAAAGGGCTAACAATTAATTCTTCAACTGATGATGTAATTTCACCAATCGTGTCCAGTTTAGTTATACCCTCAATTAGTTTTTTATTTTTAACATCGATCAATAAATTATACCGGTTCAGAAAATCTGCTCCCAAAATGCTTTTGTTGACTTTGGCAATCATAAATGACCATTGAAAATCACGGCGAAGTCCTAAATCAAGTGTCAAAATTTTGTGTCCGAAACATGGAATTTCAGTTATTGAATGCCGCAGCAGAACTGGACGCTAATTCTGATTCTGCTGCACAGGTAAGTTTTCCTGATTCTTCCAGTTACATGGTGCCTTACATTTTTCGGGAAAGGATCTTGATCCGAAAGTAAAGTGGTAATAGCACAGCTTACCATCTGGGTTATAACTCCTCCGACTCCTGTTTCTGCCTCCAGAATGCGATTTGTTATTTCTTTTAGTTCTACGACTTTTTTCAATTCGTTGGCGATGGAAATGAAGTTCTTCAATCCGTTGTTCTAATGAAGATATTTTGTCCAATAATTGTGAAATGGTGTTTGGAGACAAGCACGTAGTATTAGCTTTAGTTGAATGAGCTTCATAGCTTCATATACCTCATTTTGTGAATTCATTTCAACCATTTTATCAGCCATAATCGCTAGTTTATCAATACCTTCCTCACTAACAACCAATATATGCTTAATATGGTGCGGCAATTTTTCCATCCATAATGTTTTTAATACAACGTCAGAAATGTCATTCGTCGCCAAGGATTTCATTTTTTGCAATAGTTGACTTGGTTTCATGTCGCCAATGTCAAGTCCAGGGAAAAGGCGCTTGATTCTTTTGTTTTCACTTTCTTTAAATACATTTAATAAACGCTGTTTTTCCAATGTATATTTATTTTCGGCATTGTTAGTTATTATGTCCCAAATAGTGTCGATGTATTTAGGTTCCATTTGTGAGACAATGTAGTTGAACTTGGTATCTTCATTTGTTATTCCGCTTATTTTAAATTGCGCTTCTATTTGGTAAAACCAAATTTCAGGCTAATCTGTCCAAAAAATGTGGGATTTTTATACTGACCTTCATAGTTTCCGAAGAATCTGCATCAATCGACTGGTTTGAGTATACCTCCAGAAGTAGCCATTTTTCCGCATCTAACTTCGTTGCAGTTTATCAATAATCAATGTTCACCTAAGCTATCAATTATCCGGGTCACCATAAGAATGTAGCGGTATCGCTACATCTTCAGAATAATATATAATCCTATATTGAAATAACTTCTACATGAACATTTTTAGAAGAGCAATTCATTTATATTTTATTCAACATTTTGTTGCTTCGCGTTCGATTGCTGGGTTACATAGATGTTGCCAATCGCAATCTACATAAAGCTTTGCAACATAGATTATAATATGAATGTAGAGGTTACATGTCCTTTTTTGCGGCTGTCTCCAAAACCATTTGTTGATGCTTTTTTTGCTTCCTGGCCTCTTTGGTATTGCTTTTAAAAATTCACCAGCTTCGGCAACTCAACGTCTGTCAATCCGCTTGAAACACTGCAATATATTGCAGCCCGGTAAAATGCCTAATTTTTCTAGCACTAATTTGCGATTACTTGAGCCTTTTTCGAAGCATATTACTGCATCTCTCACACCGATATCTAGAGCAGCAATTCCCGCAAAAGTCGTCTTTGGTAGTCTCTCGATGCCACACACATTTATTAAAACTCTCATTTGGGTTTTGCGTTCTCCCATGAAGACATCTTTCTAACAGTTCTTTCTTCGACAATGCAAGAAACACAGGTTTGATTGCCAGCATAACTGGTTCAGGCAAACTATTTCTGTGGGTGTAGCTGGGTCCGCCATGAAGGAAGGCTTTCTGGTAGTTGCACCACGTTTCTTCATCAGTCGGACAAAGTCCATGCTGTGGATGATATTTGGTAGAACGTTTGCGGAAATATATTGCCCACACGGCTCTGACCATTGCAGTTTCATCTTTATTGACGTTATCTCTGATGGCTTTGCCATAATACCTTTGGAAAGCTTCGATCTGTTCTTTAGTCAGCCGGTTTCTTCCGCCAAGAGACTTGCCATCCGACAGCTTCTGCTTCTTGTAGTATTTTACTACATTTCTCAGACGTATTCCCATCCGCTTCTGGACGTGTCCTATGCATTTCAGTTTGTTTATCTCAACGTCATTCCCATATACTTCAGCTGCGGCAACAGTGTCGTAGGCCTTCGAATCACCGTCGCGAAGGTAATTCGTATACCGGACAAATCTAGATTGTTCCGACCTTTCGTATATCTTCATGACACCATAAACTTCCATCCTCCCACTTGTACCAGAATAGTTAGCTTGACACTCATGAGGCACAACAGGTTTCCGTGAGCACAAAGAACAGTATTTTGTCAAGGCTTCCACGTCGAGCACCTTACCTTCGAGAGAAGTCACGACGGCAACACCATTTTTTGAAGTATGTCCTCTCTTCTGCCAAGTGCTATCAAAGGCACCACAAATATACCTGTTACCTTCATTGAGATGAACATTTTCTTTCACTGCAGACAGCATAGACTGTGCCGAAACAGCTTTCACGCTATCAAGTAGTTTCACGTACAATAGTAGCTCGCAAACTTGGTCGGTGGATGCGGCAAGTTGAGAATACCAAGAAGGGTCTCTGCAGCATTTTTTGCCTGCCCGATACAGCGCATGCCATACACAAGACGCACATTCACATCATAAGTATTGTTAGTTTGCGATGACGACATGGTGCTTGAAGCATTATTACAAAAATTGCACGTTATAAGAATACGGGAAGCCAGTCCTTTTCGACTACCTACAACTTCTTCGATAACAATTTTACCTGTAGTATCACAAAGCTTACACTTCAAAAATTTGTTGATAAATGAGGATAAAATACCAACTTCAATGTGATAACTCTGTTTTCATTCATGTCACTTTTCATAGGCTGTTCACACTGTTGTGGCGCTTCTATCTTTTTTTTCGATACACTGCAAATTTCTTGATCCAGCAAATAATTTTCGTATTGCACAGAAGAATTCGTGTGTTGATTTGGTTTGAATTTCTTCTTATTAAATGCTTTTTGTCTGCCCATATTTGTATAAAATAATGAAATCGATTTTGTAATGAATGAGAAAGATCACAATTGAAAAATATCGCACGTGAAAATAATAAATATCGCACTTGAAATAAATAAATAAATAAATAAATATATAAATACACGCGGTAATAAACAGTAGCCACAGTTACAGTTAAACTAACTTCTAACATGAATATTCCAAATATGTACTAGATATTTAAAAAAAATCCAGATTTATAAAGAAAACTATTACTAAAAACGAAACCGAAACTAAAATAGTGTTTTTTAATTTATTAATTTTACCCTGTTCTAGATGGAATTTTATCAAAAATTTGATATCATTCGAAAGCTTAAGATGTCCTCCATGGAGGCCAACCGAAATTGGAAATTCGAAATTTTGGTGATGTTTGACTACCCATGGTAACCTTAAGTACATTTCTTGTCTAATTACTACATAAATTCAATATGTTGAGAGGTTTTGCTTCCTGATCTATTTTATTAGTAAATAATATTACTGTTTACAAATAAAAATATTTTAAGCACTGTTATTTTATCTTGAATTTTGACATACATGGAAACTAACAGTTTAATAGACATAATTTATTTTTTACTGGAAATCTAACCGAGTATTATGTGAAGTTTACTCAGTATTCCAAGGGCTAAACATCAAAAGCATGCCTCACTTTTTACATAAAAAATATGCATTTTATGCAGGCAGTAAATATAATAGCATACAATTATTAAGAAAATTTAAAATAAACTGTATAAAAAAAGCTTAAATAAGTATCTATAAGGCTCCTCTACATATAGACTAAATATTAATTTTTAAAAAATTAATTTAAACTTATAAGTACATTGCACTTTTTAAAAAATTTGATTCATATTTTACAAATACAAAAATTGTCGACCAACAACAGGCCAGAGGTCCAGAAAGGTTGGTCCAAAATTAATCTAATACTTTACCAGTTTCCAATGACTATCAAGATTCTTCTTAAAATCTTTTACTCTCTTCGAATATACATCATAATCTGGTAAAGCATTCCACTCATTGACAACTCTATTGTAAAAATAATGTTTTCTTACCTCCCTTCTAAAGCAAGATTTATTCAATTTCTGATCATGTCCTCTGGTCCGGCTATTTGAGGTAAAACCTAAGCCCTCCATGTCTCCTTTTTCTTTGTATTTTTTTACCATATACTTACTTACCTTACAATTTATTTCAACTAAATCGAAACAAAAACTTGTTTACAAAGCCCGATGTATTAAGCATGGACCGTTTACTTTTCTTGTATATCATAAAAGTAGGCTAAAAATAAACCAAATTGTAGTCTTAAAAATCATAGTAACAACACTTAACAGGAAAATTTCGATAAGAATTTGAGCTTTAGTACGTTTTCTCCCTAAGACAATGCCGCATATTTACTTTATAAAAATTTCAAATTTAATTTTTGGCGAGCAATATCCAAAGAATCAAATATGCATTGTAACGATGTACCCTCCAAATGGGAAAGATTTGCTTTTTATTCCTCATTAGGACACAGAATGTGCGCATAAATTCAAATAATGACTACGCAAAGGATACGATCAAATTTAACGATGCGCATAAAATGTTCCATCTATGACATTTCTCGCTGTAGCGTTATATCGCTCTTTGTTATTAGAAATAATTAAAAGTACAATTTGGAGACTTTTGCTGAAATTGAAATTGTTAGAGTTTTGTTTGAGTAGATTTAACTGTTTGAATGAGATAGCCGTGAAGTTTTGATCATTAAAATTAATGAAAAGTGTTTAAAAACTCTAGTGTTATTTCCAATGCTGTTTTTTAGTGTTTAATATTTTCTTAGGTTTTAAGAGAGATTAATATCAAAATTCGTTTTGAATATTATCGTGCAGTGTTTTATTTGCATTCGATTATTGTATTTTGATGAAAAAATGCGGTTTTACCATTCATTAAAAATTTACTAAGCCAGATTTATTATGGGTAATGGATTTATGCATTCATTATAGTTTTATATAAATAAAGATTTTATAAAATATCTATTTTCCTTTAATATTATTTTTTTTTATTCTTCAAACAACTTTTCTTAGCTATTATTTCAAACAAGAACTTCATTTTATTTAAGCTTTGTAATAAGATAAACAATTTTCTTATTTATTTATAAAATTCAATTTTAAATATATCAAAGATTAAATAGAAATTACAGAATATATAGAAATATATAAAAAGTAGAAATTATAATAACCAAGATAATAAGAAATTTCGAGCATATTCTGTTGAAATTGATTAAAAATTCTAGTTGAAAATTTATAATCTATTGAATTTCTTGTCTTCACATATTCATACTTCACTTAATTCGATTCAATCCGCGTTTTTAATAATTCCCCATTCTATTTTTACCGTTTAAAATATTCATAAGTGTTTTGTTTTTCATGAAGTATATAGCATGTTAATTAAGTTTTAAAACGTTTTTTGAAGATGTTTTTTTATAACATGCTGACATTACATCTCTTCAAATATTTATTTAAAATCTTTAAAATGCAATGAAAACTTAAGAAGAAAAATGTCGCATAAACCACTATTTTTAATGAAACATTACATTTGATATTGCCAATATTGACTTAAGTCACTATTGCTGGAATTGCTTTAATCCCTTTAAAAAAAGAATTTTTAATTATGAAGAATGTTAGAACTTCTTGTTAATTATGAAGAGGTTGTCTTAGAAAAGAGATTAAATTAAAGAACCATTATATTACATTTTTAATACAAATAAAAAAAGGAAGTTATTAGGCTTGGAAAACTGCGAATACTCATTTAATTTCGTTCTTGTTTTTTATGATTTACTATTTATATATATATATATATATATATATATAATATTATTATTATATATATATATATATATATATATATATATATATATATATATATATATATATATATATATATATATATATATATATATATATATATATATATATATATATATATATATATATATATATATATATATATATATATATATATATATATATATATATATATATATATATATATATATATATATATATATATATAATATATATATATATATATATATATATATATATATATATATATATATATATATATATATATATATATATATATATATTATATATATATATATATATATATATATATAATATATATATATATATATATATATATATATTATAAAACTAAAGTTGTAAGGGCTATGTTTTGCACAAGCTTATACAAATTTTGAATGTGTACTACTTTATTGATGAAATGATGATAAAAAAAAAAGTTGTCATTTTTGTAAACTTATGTATATTAATTTTTCTAAAACTTATAAAGTTATTGGTTTCCTTAAAATAAAAACCTAAAGGATTCACTTATCAGTAGGCCTTGAAAACTTTATATTTTGACTTCATTCGTTCAAATTTAGAATATTGTTCTTTAATTTGGGACTAGATCATTAAAAGTTAAATTCTTCAACAAATTCAAAATAAGTTCCGTTATTACTTTTTAAGTATTATTAAGTCTTGCCAAATTAAAATCCAAATATGCGAAATATGCTTTGTTTTGTGACTACATTATTATTGTAACTGGAACTTTTGCCAAAATCAATTTTCTCGCCAAATACTTCTCGTTAATACAAGCTCATCCATAGTCGCCAAATATGTGAAAACTATTTTTTAATGCTTTTTATACAGGTTGGTTGTTCACTCTATAAATCCAACTATTATAGAACTTTTGTGTCGATCTTCATTTTATTAGCCAACTTGTCATTAATGTAGCTAAATTATTGCCATATATTGGGCCAAATGCGCGAAATAGGGTTTGTACTACATAATTGAGATTTTGACTTGTAATAACATGAAAAGCTTAGTGGAAGAACGTGCTAAGTGGCAAAAAGGTAGAAACAAGGAAATAATAATTCCCCATCCTATTTTTACCTTTTAAAATATTCATAAGTATGTTTTTCTTCGTGACGTATATAGCATGTTAGTTAAGCTTAAAAAAAAAAAATTTTGAAGATGTTTTTTTATACCACGCTGGCATTACATCTCTTCAAAAAGTAATATAAATTCCTTACAATTTAACAAAACTTAATAAGAAAAGTGGCACGTAAACCACTATTTTTCATGATACATTACATTTGATATACCTACATTTCATACATACATTTGATGTTTTTGATTAAATTTTTTTTATTTGCACTTAGATACGTTAAAAATGGCACTTACAAAAAGATAAAAAATATACTTACCTTAAAGTTTATTAAAAAGATTAATCTTGTTATCTTTAAAGGAGGAAAACACGCTATTCAAAACCAAATTCACCTCAAAACTGATCTCCAAAAAGTTTCACTTTCATAATAAGGTTTTAGATTTTAGTACCATTCTGAGTATATAACGTGATCATGATCAACCTTTATTTCCCCAACGGGATTGCATTATTGGCGGCAAGCCTTTGCAGGCCTTTGTGATCTACCTAGTTAAATATTTTAAAACCTAAAGGCTCATTAAACTCTGTTATTAATGTTTAGGAACTTTACCACACAAATAGATAAATACTTTACTATAGATTTGTATCTTGATAGAAAAACGGACATTCTCCAATGTTTTAATATAAAACTCGGATCTTTTTTTTTGAAAACTTTTGTATACCAGGGGAAGGGGGGGGGGGGGATAAGTACATATATATATTCCGGCTTGTGTGCTTGATCAGAGACCCGCTTATGAAGACTTCGTCAAGTAAGACAGACACAGAAAGAATTTTTACTGTCACAGAGGAAAGAAGTACACCCAGGGCGAAGGCGGGAATCGAACCAGCACCTGTTACAGCGCGCAAACTGCTATCGTAATGGTCCAAACCACTCGGCCATCCGGGCCCCTATACCAAGGGACAACATAAAATATTAAATTTTATTTGAGTCATTTAAGCTGTCAATAATCGGGCAACTTATAAAAAAAGGACAGATTCTTTATTTTGTAGCAAAGGACATCTGCACGTCTTCTTCCGAAAAATGTCACAAATTACAATTTAAGAAAAAAAAAGGTATCAAGAATATTTATTTATTTGCCGTACTAGAAAAAGACCATAGTACAAAGGTTACAACTTTGATTAACGGTCTTTTTACTACTAAAATACAGATTACTATAAAATGCAAAGAAAGAATTCAAAATAAATAGAACTAATTCCCATTTCTTATTTTCTATGT
Source organism: Oedothorax gibbosus (assembly GCA_019343175.1). NCBI lineage: Eukaryota > Metazoa > Arthropoda > Arachnida > Araneae > Linyphiidae > Oedothorax > Oedothorax gibbosus. The sequence continues at coordinate 37,913,571 of CM033280.1, forward strand.
AGTTGGCGTATAATGGAAAAGTGTTGTTTTAAATTATTATCAATTAAATATAAGAAAGTTAAATAAATCTCGTTAATAGAAGGAATCTGAAAATATTTAATTAAATAATTAGCGACTGCACTTAAATAAATGTACTATTTATTTTGGAAGTTAATGTAATAAGTTTCATTTGTTTTTTTACTTTCGTATTTGTCTCAGTTTCTGTGGTGATTTGCATTTGAAACGTTTGTTTGTAATTTATAGAAAGTGAAATAAATGTAATGAAAATTTTTTATAAAATAGATTGGTAATGCTAAAGGCCTTTGAATTATAAAATATTTATGTTGTCATTGAATTGCATTATTTCCACTGATATTTTATTAATGCACTTAAATAATTCAAATAAAGCATTAAAAGTAACTAGCTTAAAGCTTTTCCAAAGTACAGTTGTTAGCTTTCATGGATTCAATATCAATCAATAGTACTTAGTATTATACTATAGGGTAATTCCATGCAAAATTATCATGTCTGCAGTGTAAGTCACGTTTGTAAAAAATAATTATCACTACAACTTTTAACATTAAATGAAAAAAATGTGGAATGGTTGATCTACATTTATTATAACTAAATAATGTAATGTACTTTATTTAATTTGATTTATTTTTTAAATTAAAAAAACTATTAATCTCCTCTTAAATCGTGAGTTCTGTTACAGTTACATGGAATTAGCCTATACAATACTATATAAACTATAGTATACTTAGTATTTTATTATGTAAGGCTATATAAATCTATAGTACTTAGTATAGTACCAAAGTACCTTAGATAAAATCGTGATTTCTTTTTGTAGACCCGCCTTTTATGGATAAGCTTGAAAGAAACTTTGCTTAGTAAAGATCCCGCCCTGTGGAATGCTGTAAAGTAAGCATGTATTTTTTTTTATATAAAAATAACTATTAGGATAGATTTTTCTTTTCATAGAATAGTTTTTCTTTCACATAAATTGAATCTAACTATTTTAAAATACCCATCCTTTTTTAAAATATAATGAAATATACTGAATAATAAATTGAAAATAACTATGTTTCGTAATTGATTATTTTCTGGAGAGAAACTGACGTAAATATGCTTTATTTGTATCTGCAAAGGATATTTATGAAATGAGAAAGACAGACAGGGACCGTTTCATGTTTAAAAATATGGGTTACGAGGAATAGATGCAAAATATAAACTAAAAGCTAAAAATTGTAACATAGTATTCAAAATCAATAATTATAAAGCCAATCTAATGAATAATATAACTTTTTAAAAGTTTTTATTTGTAAACGACCCCTTTCTAAAAATTAAAATCCAGTAGAAGGGAGAATAATAGTATGGAAATACTAATTCTCGAGATTGGTCCAGGAAGGTTATACGAAAGATTTGAGAGAATCGTCTGAATTATGGGCAGATGTGCATAAGATTATCTTCTTTAGTCTTTCAGAAGAATATTATATTCGTGCTACTTCTTATTATATTCGTCCTATTTCTATAGAAAGATTTAGATATAAGATTCGCAGTGTTTCCACAAATTACCATACTTTACTTTGATAGTATTTCATGAAAAATCTTTTTAGCTTAATTTTTTGATTTTCATAGTATTTTTAAATTTTTAAAAAATTTAACTAATTTGAGGTAATTTTGTTCAAGTACAATAATAAGATTTTTGTAATGAAGAATGTATGATGTTAGGTTTTCTCAAAACACCCGAAATTCCGGTTTTCTTTCCATCAGTAATTTTGTTAACTAAGTTATAAGTTACAGCTAATTTTTCTTTTAAAATGTTTTAACTGAAGCAACTTAAGGCACAAACTAAAAAATTTTACTTTAAAACTTAACGTTTGACTATTAATACGTTTATCTTTACAGCTAAAATTTATAACTAGTAACTAGTAATAATAATAACTAACTAGTGTATATACTTTGCAGTTTCACAATTATTTGCGTTCGTTGTCTGACAATTATCTATACAGAGATTCAAACCCTGCTTAATTTCTGCAACCTTAGATAGATCCTGATTGCAAAAGTGTCTGCAGCGTTACTTAAGTGACGTATTTAAGGAGTTAAATTATATTCTCACTCTCTCTCTCTCTCATTTCAAAATATAGTGTTTTAAGATTTTGAGTGCCATTGGGGAATAAGTTTGTAGCGCGTCTTTGAAGTACTTCTTAATAACATTAAACATTATATATATCTGAAACTCATCCGAATTATGTAGAAAATAGAGGTGAAAATGTAATTAGATTAAGTAGTGCTTCTGGTATCCTATTTAGAGTTTTTTTTAGAGATTTAACACATCCAAGTTCGCTTTAAACTGTGGTCAACAACTGGTCAGGTATTCAAACCAACTTTGACGCACATCATAAAGAAAATGCAATAAACTAAAATAAATAAACAGTAGTTTCTAAGTAGCATAAAAAGTGATCATTAATTTTTTTACCATTTACCGCAATATTTTACTTTCACAAACGTTTTTATTTGTAATCTTTTTTTTTATATAAGAATTTTTTAGATCACAATTCTAGCTAGATAAGGACATGAAGACGGAATTGGACAATTCATCTCACAAGAAAGTCCCAAAGTTTCAAAGAAGTTTTGGCACTAACTTCTGGCAAAACATCGCTCCATCTTACTGATAACAACTTTTATAAAAATGAGGTATTTCCCTAAAGACACCAATAGAACACAAAAACTTGATGGAGTCGAGTACAACCAATTCATTTCAGTTGACATGTTTCTTCCAATATTTTTTACTTAATATTAATCCCAAACAAAGATTATCTTTTAAAGAATTTTTTATACACAGTTCTATTTTATTTTAGCTTTCGGAATGATAGGAAAAATGCAATTGTATACTACCAGAATATAAAGGAGTTGAAAAAAAAGTCGAGTTTATAAAAGCTTTTGTCGCTGTTAACGTGGAAAAGTCTAAATATTAAGTTTTTATCAGAATTAAACAAAGTTTCACAAAAAGAAATTTTATATTCATAACTTTTTTATGCCAAAAATATTATAACATTGGGTTAGTTTTCGAGCTTTATTAATTAATTCAAAGAGACTTGGAAAATTATGATTGAACTAAGTTAGGAACTACAACTTATATATTAAGGTTATGTTTGTTTTGAAAAATTGGATCAGACTTTATATAAGAATTGACAGCTTTGAATAGACTGTCGTTATACCAAAAAAATAATCAAATGTCTTATATACCAAATCATAGTTAAAATTAAAAAAAAATAGATTTGCAACTTAATATTTTACACTACATTCTTAATATTTTACCCTACATTCATTTAAGAAAAATATAAATTAGTGGTTCCTATTCATTATTTTTAAAGATTTTAGAACACCTAAATCGTTTAAATTTAATTGATACTGTATGTATTTTGTTTTTGATTCCTGAAAATATAAATAAAAATTGATATTTTAAAAATGTATTGAGTAAGATGATTTTTTATTGAAATTAAACATTAGGGTGACTAAACTTGAAAAAATTGGGGTGACTTCAGAAAAACTATTATGCAAGACCTCCAAATCTTTGGTACTACGTCGATTTTTATGCTAATAAACGACTAATACTTGTCAGCTGTTTTAGTATAAGTATTTTTGAAAAGCTTGAACACTTCTAGTTTACAATAGAAAAGTTAGTATTAACAAAAATTGTAAAATGAAGTTTTAAAGTGAATTTTACAACAGTCCATGTATGTGTACATAACCCTTTAAGACCGGCCATCAGATGGCGCTGATTTAAGTTTATGAGACTAAATTTTAGAGTTTTATCGAAAAAAAATACCTTAAACAGCATCACTGCTATAGCAACTCCTTAAAAACAAAGTCATTTTAAAACAAATAACGAATGGTACAAGTCAGTTGCTTCGGTATTGATATTTTTGAAGACCTTTGAACATTCTCTTGTATACCTGCACGATCGTGATAGCTCGGTCTTAAAGGGCTATGAAGCAAATAATTTATAGCGTGTATTGGTCATGAAACGTATTCGTGTTTGTTTCAGGCAATGCGTAAAGCTTAGGCAAGATCCTCCTGAGTCCTTCGATTCTGTGCAGGATCTGGTGTCGCAAGACGAGACGGAGTTCCACGAAGAGATCTTCATCCAGGCTGTCAACTTCGTTGCAAAGAAATACGGTGAGTGAAACACCCTTTTCGTTACTTATTTACGATACTAAGGTTGCGCTATTGGTCTAATAATGAACCAATTATAGACCTATAACATGTAAATGCTGCTCAATTTGATGGGGGTGGCTCTAAAGCTGATTTTTCATATTTTCCAACATGCACGGTGCCGCTTCCATGAAAGCGTTTCTGCACCGGAATCGTAAACTACTGAGATATTTAATGGTATGCACCGCTTCTTTGAAGCTTCAGATGTACTGGATTGGATAACCAGCGGGATTCACCTCTTCCTTAAAGTTGCTATGTCATCTAAAGCAGCTCAATTGGTCTTTTAAGCAATTTCTCGTAGAACCTTAAAATAAAAAAATAGTATAAGGTGAGTCTCAATTTATGAAAAGACTAAGAGACAAAATGACAACTACACTATAACACCTGTAAACAAATAGAAAAACTAAGCCATTATATCGGATTAGAGTTCATTTTGATTGAGGGGTAACTATACTTTTTCACCTGTCAACAACTGGTCAGTCTGAGTCTTTAATGCGTGTAAACTAGTATAATTATAAATTAAATTGAACAATGTTGTTTCAATATTTTGCCCCTCTCCAACAAAGGATGCTGCGCTGAGAGAAGCAGACAATTTCACGTTCAGTAATGCGCACAAACGCTTCTTGCATCAAAATTTAGAAAAATGTTTTTGTATTAATAATCTGAATGGCCAGCCAACTACAATTAGGACATTACTTTTAACTTTTAGCAAGTGTATTTTATCACCCATATTTTTAAATAATGAGAAAAAACTTAAAATATCTCCAGCTGAATAAATGTCTTTTCTAAAAAAAATCACCGTGACATTATATATAAATTATTTAATTTACAAATACCCTGGACACATAAATGTTTTATTCCCCAAAATTTCTCACAAAATCGAATATTTTTTTCTCATTTTTAACTAAAAAAGTTCTTGTCCTGACTGCTATATTTCATCTCTTACAGCTATTGAAACTTTTAACACTGTCTCATTAAAAAACAAAAGCTTTCTAACAGTAAAGTTCCTAAACACCCTAGACCTTATTCCATTAGAGTTGGGCATTGGAAAAACACGACTCGATATTATGGAAAGAAAAACCAATAGTTGGATGGATGATATAGAGTTTTAGTGAGACAAGTCCAAAATGCTATTACTTACTGTTTGTTTATAAGAAGGAATCCTAAGGCAAAACAAGCAGCATTACATGAAAGATTTTCTATTATCTCCTCTGTCGCAAAATGTCTACGATGTTTTTGCAAAAGCGTATATTTATATTTAAAATTTCCTATTAAAAATATATGTAGTTCTTGTATTCGGTATAATGGTAGCAAGCGCTTATTCATAAGTTACACTTTAAAGCTTATTTTGTTTCAAATTATTTTTAGTGAATATACTATCAAGTAAAATCAAAACATATAAAAAGTAGGGTTACGTTAAAAATATAAAAATCTTGACATATTATTATTTTTCGCAATTTTTAAAATAAAAATTGCATTAAATAAGGATTACGATTTAAATATTTAAACATAATCGATTGAACCACTAGCATTCTTATTTTTTAATTTACTTTAAATGAACAATTCGGTATCCCATAGAAATACATTTTCGATGAACTTTAACACCTTTCTATAAACTTGAACTTGTATATGTACCCCTCTGGCTCTAAGATACAGATGTGTATTTGTAAGTGAAATATAGTTCTGTTGCAATTTTTCAAAAAGCATTGGAATTTCTTCAGGAAAAGTTTTCCTTTGTATCAATATTGGATTCCTTCCATGGAAAACTCTTGGTATAGAAGAAGATTTATCTGGTATAAATCGAAGATCCGATTGCTAGACAGTGACGAATTTCAAACTTTTGATTTTTTTTTGCACAATGTTTCTGGGTTTGATGTACACTGTAGAATCCCCGTTATCTATTATCAACGAAATCGGAAGTATTGTAGGTGGGGTTGAATACTTCCGGCTGTCTATTTCTAGCCTAGGAAGCATGGTTGATTTGGTTGGGTTTGAGTGTAGTTACGTCTCACTCGAGATACCTGAAGGTTATTGATTATTGTCCTCGTATTTTAGAACTACTGTCAAAAGACGAGAAGCATTAGTTGAATAACAAAATATGCCCGATTATCACATAAAATTTATTTATGTGTAAAATTAAGCTAAATCGCAAAGGGTCTTTTATAACAGAGGAAGTTAGAGTTCAGCAATTCTTCTTTCATATTTCTGTTAAAATTCTAGGTTACCTTCAAAGTGTAGTTGGCTAATTTCAATCAATCAATCAATCAATCAATCAATCAATCAATCAATCAATCAATCAATCAATCAATCAATCAATCAATCAATCAATCAATCAATCAATCAATCAATCAATCAATCAATCAATCAATCAATCAATCAATCAATCATTAAGTTTATTGAACATATATGTGTTACAAAAAAAAAAAACACTAAACAATTTTAGGATTCGTCAAAGGGAGCAACAAACCCATATAGGCGAACTAAACATTACACTTAAAGTTACTTAAGAAATTTCTAACAGAAATAAATATAACATAAAATACCGTATATTCGACGAATTTCTTTTTATCTTCAGGAAAGTCATCAGCATTATCCGCAAAAATATCCTATTCTATTTTTGAATTTTTATACATAGAAAGTAGACCTACACATCATCTAATTTACCAGATTTGTCAATGTTATGAAGACTCACACTGCTGTACATAACTATATGGGACCATTATTTTTAAAACACAATACTTAGAAGCAACACAAAAGTATAAAAGATTTATTTTAGTACACAATCGTCCACTACATTTTTGAAGAAACGTTAATTTACCTGCTCGATGCAGCATATACTCTAAAATGCAATAAACATGGGTGGTAATACTACGAAATGACGAACAATTTTATAAAACAGAATTTTTCTCGGAATATATCGTACCGTGCCCAGCGTTTAAGTTTCAAGTTTTTCATTTTACAACATTTAGTTGCATGATATTATTTGAACTCTCAGATAGAACAAGCCACATTATCAAAAGGAAAATATCCCAAACGTGCTGCTTTGCGAAGGATTATGAGAGGAACCATAAAATTGACTTCTAACGTTTTGCTTTTTAAGGGGACGCGGTACCCAAAAAATTAAATCCAGTATTTTTATCGCTAGCATTCAAATTAAACTATTTTTACAAAGAACTAACATTCAATACACATATACGAAAAAATTATAAATATTAAAACGTAAGTTTTTTTTTAAATTAAAAAAAATTTTAACGTTTTTTCAAAATGCTACTCCTCCTACAATTTAAAGAATTTTGTAATAGATTTTTTTTCAAAATTCTTCCACAACATATATTAATAAAAGTTGGTATGTATATTGAGCTGTCACTTAAAAAAAAGTTATGTAGCTTTATGTATACAAATGACCAAAAAATAAGATTTTTTGTAAATTTTTAACTTCATAATTAAAAATAAAACTATTCACACTAGACCTTATCCCTTACCAACTTTTGTTAAACGTATATGTCTCAATACAGGACAATTTTTTTGGAGCTCTACATTAATTTACCTAAACGCCTTAGGGTTTTAACCATTCACAAGCTTAAAAATTAAAAATTTAAAAAATCAATATAAACTTTCAAAAACCATTTTACCAAACCACTATATCATTCTCAATAAACCTCTACCATTATAAAAGAATCCTTCTTTTTTTGCAATATCCTTAGCTCACAGCATTCGAGCATGTTTAATTATTTTCTGGGCAGCTCTAAATTTTGAGTAATGCGTCCCCTTAAGCACGCAATGCTTAAAGATGAATCGAAATAAGATAATGTATTTCTTAATGGGGCTGCGTTGTGGTAAATTATGTCTTTTTGCCGGAATTTTTACTGGAATTATCTAGGCTGCTCTCGCAACCGATTTAATGCTCCTATTTCACTTAATCTGAGCTCCCTATGGATATGAAAGTATCACGAGCTTAACTTTGCCGATAGTTCCTTAGCCTAATGTATGCTCAAGAAATCCGCACATAGCCATATGATATGCGTGAAAAAGTTTTTTCCCTAAAAAAACTACCAACAAGACCGTGATCCAAACCCACGATCGTAATGGTTATGAGATGGTCAACGCTATCTCCACACTACTGAGGCCTAATTGAGTGGGTACCAGGATATTCAAAACATTTGGTGTGGTTCGAAAATACGACGCCCGTCGCCAATAGCCTTCATGTAGCTCTAGTGCGACGATAATTCAAACTAAACTAAACTAAACTAAACTAAACTAAACTAAACTAAACTAAACTAAACTAAACTAAACTAAACTAAAATAAACTAAACTAAACCAAAACATTTAGCATTGGATTTAACTAGTTGTATGGAAAATTATTTAACCGTGTTTGCGGTGATATCACGGCTGAACTTGATTAGACTATTAACTCGAATCTAATGAATGAAACAAACGTAATTTTTGTTTCTATTCAGCCTTAGTAAGTAATATTTTAAATGATATCGTCGGTAAAATGACGAAACCACGAATGTGCAAAAACACAAATATGCAAAGGGATGAAAAACCGGAAACAGTTAAACTGGTTTTTTGGCTTCGGTTAAATGCGCAAAAACATTTATTTTGCTGAACCGGTTAAAACTGAATAACCGAATTGAATAAACATTTTAACCAGCTAAATTGAAGGTTATTGTTAGTTTGCATTGTCGTCGCACCAGAGCTACATGACGACAGTTGGTGACGGGCGTCATAATTAAGAACTACAGTCAAGCGACAAGCCGACACCCCTAAATTGAAGGAAACATTTAATGCAGTTAGATAAATCAATTGATGATTATGGCGTCATAAAATATATCATAATAGATTTGTTAGATATGGGTTCATTATTTATTAACACTCTCGCTGCGGATAATGCCCTAAGGCATCAATAACTATGCAACCGGTAATGCTATTCCTATGACACATTACGAGGCAACAAAAATTTTTAGAAAGGGGGACAGGAAGTGCTTTTTTTTAAAATGAAAAATCGGCCTAACTTTTAATATAAATTTCATTGTTATTTTAAATTTATAATGGCGTCTCAATATAAATTATTCCTTCTGATAAGGTTTTTAAAATTTTTTTAAATGTTTTTCAGGAAGTATTCGTAAATCATACCTTCTAGGTATTTTAAATAGAGCAATCGATATCGGTTCGTTACATGATTAGCGTTCTAAATGACAAATCCCATCACCAAAGCCCCTAGTGTAGTACATCTTAGTAAACTTTAAAGTACAGTTAGTACACTTAATGCTCCAAAATCCAACTTTGCGTACGATGTCGAAATTTAAAACTGCGTTGGGTGACACCTGCACTCAGGTGTCGACTCGTTACATGATTGTGGTTCTAAATTATGACGCCCGTCGCCAATAGCCCTCTTGTAGCTCTAGTGTGACGATATTCAAACCTAAACTAAATAGACAGCCGGAATCTTTCAACCAACCAAGCAACTAGAACCGGTTTTTCAAAGGCCGGTTTTTAGTTACTTTTAACTGGTCCCGGTTAAGAGGGACTGTCAGCCCCATACAGCTAATGGTTTAGTTTTGAAATCACAGCTTTTGCAAAAGAATTGCATTGCCATGTTATCCTATTTTCACCAGATATTTGAATCATCATAACATCAATTTAAAACAAAATTGAAAAGAAAATAACATCCGGTTATTTAATTATTAATTGATAAAGTTTTACAATAGTGTCGCCATCTGCTGTATATTTTTGGCATTTTAAAACTTCAAAAATATATAATTAAATAACTAGATAACATTTTCGTTTCAAATTTGTTTCATTTCAATGTTATGTTGATTCCCATACCTGGGGAAAAAGGGCTAACTTGACAAAGCAATAGTTATGCAGAAGTTGTGATTCCAAAACTAATGCATTAGCTCTATGGGACTGACAATCCCTCTTAAAACAGAAGAAAAAAAACCCGATTGAATCGAGAAGCGGTTATGTTTTTCAAAAACCGCAAATCCCTAGAAACTGCACATTCGTGGTTTTGTCAGTTGACCGACGATATATAAAAAAAATCAAATTTCTATTAATCTATACACAATTATTTTGTTCCTCAACTTCCTTTTGCGCCTGGTAATGATATATTTTGCCAAAAACACAAGGCGTATTTTAAAAATTATTATAATACTTACATTTGTTTGTTTAGTAGCGATTTCCACCGATTTATTAGGTGGGATACTAAACAAACAAATTACTGCTTTATTAGAGTGTTTGGGCACGTGTAGTCCCGTCCATACGCTTTAATAACGCAACCGTTTATTGTCGAGGCTTGATATTCAATTCAAAGGGACCTTGACAAAACATAGCCTGCAGTTGACGCAAGACCAAAGCTAACATAGTCATTTAATGTAGATGCAGTCGCGTTGTTATTAACCCTTATGTATCGGGTGTCTAAAATGCTTCACAATTAGTAGAATTGTTAATGGGAGTAATTTTATTACCAAAATAATTTGTAGTTACTATTGACTTGATTTAAATATCAAATAATGATACCGAAAAAAATCCTTATATTCTTGACGGAATAAATGCGGCTTTTAAATATTTAAGACAAATTATGCAAAAGTACATCGTTGAAGAAAATTTAAAAAAAAAGTTTTTGAATATAGTAAAACAAGCAATAATTTTCATTTAGATTAGAGAAGTTTTTTTAAAATATAAATACATCTGCTACTTTGAAAAATAATTACATCGAATAGACAAGGTATGGATTAAACTAACTATATTTGAAAAAATAGTACTTAGAGGGGTATTCAATTACATTAACTCTATTTTTAAAAAAAATTGTCCTACTTATGAGTTCTTGTAATCTGGTAAAGAATGATCGATATATTGTGTCCTTGTCATCAAATAACTTTACACTTCACTACATCAAGTCCATAATTCTTAAAATATATATTATTGTAAGAAATTCGGGAAAGATATTTTCGAAATGCCAAAGCGTTTTATCGTTAAAAAAGTCTATTCTTTAATGCTGAAAAATACTTTAAGGTGCACTTAGGAGTTTTTGAAATTGGATTTTGAGCTGTAAAACTCACCTTTATTTTCTTATTCGGGACATTTTATGATCCTATATTCCTTTTTTGTTATTAAATAATGTTAAAAATATCCTTTTAGGTTATATGTTTTCATATTTAAGAATCAAAGCAATCTTAGTCTTGCTTTTAAATCAATACTAAAAATCTTATTTTTATTTATTTTTTTGATTCAATGTATGTTTTTTTTTAAAATTTTGATTTAATATACTTTTTTTAGGTTTGGTTATAACCAGTTTAGGAATACTTATTATTTGCTTAATAAAGAGTAAGACATAATATACTCATTGAATTTCCTTATTTAGGTAGTATTTGACGTAATTCTCTAATGAATATAGAATTAAAAAAACTAAGCTTATTTTATGCATTGTAAACGTTAAATCTCTGTAAAATGTTTACTTGGCAATTAAACTTTTTTTTTATTTTTTAACATTTAAATTTACGGTGTCTAATAAAGGGAATTTTGTTTCTTTTTTTAATATATATTTTTAGTTTTAAGTGAAAGCATTGTCATAAAGTTTAATTTAATCCATTTATAGTACATTTAGAGCCGCGTTAGCTGAGTCGTGTGAGGCGTCGTGCTCGCATCGGAAGGGTTGTGGGTTCTGTCCTCGGCGGTGCTCGCAATTCTGATGGTTGCTGGGTCGGCGCTTGTATTCGACTAAAGACCGCCGTGTTGCTAATGGTAGCTGGGGCACGTTAAATATGTCGTGGTCACAAAGTCCTCCATGTTCCCATACCAAATTAATACCTCTGGGGGTACCAGATCAGGGGGTTATCGGCCTTTGATCTGGATCAAAATTCCGATATGTGAGTGAGAATGGATGTGTGAAAGGGACCTTCCTGTAAAACGGATGTGTCATGCTGCGAGCAAAAAGTCGGACTTCCTCCCTTGTGGCGCTCAATAAAAACGGAAGCCGCCCCACTTCGCCCTAAAATCGGGTAGTTCTCTATTCCGGGCTCGGTTACCGAGTGGCATTAGAAACAACAACAACAACAACATAGTACATTTAATAATCTAAACAAATATAAATACAAATGTTTTAAATTATATGGAGAAATTTTAGGTTAGTAGGTGTTTTTCCACTGTTGCGATAAACTGTTTCTAAAACTCTACGTTAAAGCACAACTCTGAATAATTTCTCTCATCAATATTTATGTGAAGTCAAATTTTTTTTAAACTACTGATACAAAATAACATTTGAAAAATATTTGTAACGTTATTTATAATAATAAAGTTATCATAAATTAAATTACATAATAAGCATTTGTAACACAAAAATATACGTTTAGAATACATTATTCAATTTATTATAGTTGAATTGTTATGTATACATTCCTAAAAAAAAAGAAATAGAGACATTCTTAATAATAAATTCTTTCATAAGTCTAAAGCAATGTTTGTTGACCCATTTTGCTGTACAAATAAGAATATCTTCTATTTGTAACAATAACTTTGCATGCTCAACTATCCATGTTTAATCCAATTTAAATAACTAGGTTATTGATTTTTCAGTCTCAACGAAAGAAACAGATTCATTTTTTTTTAGAATCCCAACTGTTTGAATAATGACTTAGCTGAAAAGTTCTGCAATACGGTTTCCAATTAGAATTCTTTTTCTTTTGAATTCAGTCTTGGAGAGAGCTTGGGAAGGACAATAATTGAGAAATTTTGTCATAGATTGATTGAGAAAATATCTGAAAAAATGGTTTCTGAATTTTTTCGGTGTATGAGACAGTTAATAACCTCAAAACGAAACTTATGGCGTTAGAATAGCAAAAGAACTTATCTAGATTGTGTAATTACAACTCGAACTATAGATAATTGTAAAATTTTCAATATTATTTACTTTTCAGACAATCTTCGAAAAATTAATTTTATAAAATTAACCATTTTAAATTAAGAAACCTTTAAACAAATTGACCTTCACTACAAATATCCCATCCTAATTTCGGGGCCTGTGAAGTCAAGTCGGTAAAGTAGCTCGCCTTGCATGCGGAAGGGCCCAGGTTCGGGTCCAGGCATTGCCAAAATAACAGCCGACCTATAAACCACCCGTTCAGCTAAATAATGTTATACGATTTATACCCCGTGTAGGGAGAGTGCACGTTAAATATGCTACAAAGTCCCGACGCTGCAGCGATGCCACCCTTACAAATTGCGTTGGGTGCCTACTCAGGTGCCGGCTCGTCGCTTGAGTGCGACGATAGTTCAAGCTAATCTAACCTAACCATCCTAACTTCTTTACTGATCTTTCTTTTACAAAAAAACTTTCTATACACTGTTTAACTTATTTTGTGTTAATAACTCGACCTCATCCTTTACTAAAAAATGCTGTTTTTTTACACATCTATTTCATTATGTAAACTGTAATTAACCTGTAATATAAGATATTATTGAAATCAGCTTATTAACAGCGAAAAAACTATTATTTTTTTAATGTGTTTATGCTTTTGATGATGGGTAAATGATTATGTGTCATTAAATGACTCTAACTTACAAAAAGAATTCCAAAAGAATGCGTGGGAACTTAATGACATTGGAAATTATTTTCTTACTTTATTTTGCAGAAGATTCTTATATATTTTTATTACTCCTGAAGTGAAGTTTTTTTATCAAGCCTTTTAATAAGCAATTTGTAATAACTCCTGGTGGCATTATTAGTTTATAGTTAGGTAATTGTTACTTTGTAAAAAGTAGTAGTTGTTTAACCTTTCTCTAAAACGTTGATAAAAATAATATTTTTGCACAAATAGTTGACATAAAAGCGTTGTAGTTAGACGTCGCGTCGTTACTACTTTCTAACCTATACTTAAATGTTTTTTTTCTTATTGAGCAATGAATGTCCATATAATTTTATTATTAATACTAGCTTGCGAGGTTTCTGTGATCTAATATCTAATTACTAATTCCTATGTAACTTTGGACTTTGAGTCCCGGAAAAAAGTGGACAAATTTCATCACGCCTCAATTTCATAGAAATTTACTTAATCGGCATATTGTTGGTAATTTCTTGTGATTAAACTATTTTTTTATTGGTTGGTTGGTTGGTAGACATATATATTCAGGTTTGTGTGCTTGGTCAGAGACCCGCTTATCAACCTTCGTCAAGTAAGACAGACACAACAGACAACACGCACACATAAGTGGATCCATCTAATTTTTAGAGACAGAGGCCAACTAGAGGATCCCCAGAATTGTTTGTCACCCCAAGAGGTATTTATTTGGTATGGGAACTTGAGACTTTCGGACCTAACAGATTTAACGAGCACGTATCATATATCGACAAACCAAAATATGCCTTATCGGGATTCGAACCGAACCTAGAGTCCATAGGTAGCTCCCTAACTTGCGCGCGGTCGCATTTTTTATTATTCTATTAATTAGTTAATCTATTATTATTATTATTATTATTATTATTATATTATTATTATTATTATTATTATTATTATTATTATTATTATTATTATTATTATTATTATTTATTATTGTTGTTTTGATTTGTTGTTGTTTTGTTGTTGTTTTGTTTTGTTTTGTTTTATTGTTGTTTTGTTGTTGTTGTTGTTGTTATTGTTTTTTTTGTTGTTTTGTTTTTGTTGTTGTTTTGTTGTTTTTTATTGTTATTGTTATTGTTATTGTTATTGTTATTTTATTGTTATTGTTATTGTTATTGTTATTATTTTATTGTTATTTTATTATTATTATTATTATTATTATTATTATTATTATTATTATTATTATTATTATTATTAATTATTATTTATTGTTGCTGCTGCTATTGTTGTTATTGTTATTTTTATTTTTATTTAGAAATTTTCCTCATTTTATTATTTATTAAAGCTTTATCGCACATTTGTTCTGACTGTGCCTACCCAAACATATCTAAGTAGTTTGAGATTTAGTAGAAATGTTTAGAATAATATATAAATGCGATTACTCAATAATTGGTAAATTCAATTCAATTGAAAAATCTAAACGTGATAGAAAATAAAACTATTAACATTTTAGATATCAGCATATAAACCTACATAGCAAGTACCTATTATGCTTCAGCTCACAAAGAAAAAGTTAAAATTAGCAGGTAGTGTAAATAAAGAAGCTGAATGGCAAAGAAACTGGCCTCAAAAAAATTTGCCCCATTTTCTTTGCAGTTTTTTTAATGTGTGTTAAAAGGAATCGTAGTCATTATTCAAGGCTTTAATGTCCTTTTTTTGTAAGATTTGTTTTCGTTTACAAAATATTTTTTTAATAAAAATACTCTAATTTTGCACAATTTAAAAAGTTTTATCATTTTAAAACAGTTTTCTTTTCAATGATCGACCACTAAGAAGATTCCAATTGTAAAAATAAATTATTAATAAGTTACTTTCGAGATAATTAAATAATGATGTTATATTAGTTTTAAAGTATCTCAAATATAATTCAATAAATGTAAATCCATTAACAGAAATCTTTCAACTTTTAAAATCGTCAAAAGCCGAAATGTATCTGAAGCAATTGATGCTAAATTGTTTCTTTTTTATTATCATTCCACTAATAATTAAACTAGTCTCAGTATTAATATATAACTTTTTAGAAGAGATATTGTTATAAAATAACAATTTTTCCTATAATTGACTAATATAACTATTAACAGTATTAGTTTGAGGTCAGAAAACTTTTTCTTACCTAATTAAGCCCCGACAAAGAAAAATTGTCTTATAATGATGTAATGCATCATTATTTTTAATCAATTATTTGTTCCTTTCTTATCATGACCAAGCAATTTTTATCTCTAATATTTGCTGTTACATAATAAAGTTTTCCATTAAACCTCTAATAAAAATAAGCCATATCCTTTTACAAGAGTTTAATGAACTAAACAATCAGGCATTTGTATGAAGGGTATAAATATTTAATAATAAACATAACCATATAAGTTTTTAATAAAATATGTAACAAAGGATATAAGTTTTTGTAAGTTGATAAATTGAATGTAATACCCTAATTGTTTTATGAATGAGTTTTTTACTGATAAAACAGCTTTGAAATTCTCATGAATAATAATTTTAAAAAATTCGGTTATCAATTTAATTTATCTTCGGTGAAGAGTTTAATTATCAAACTCGATCAAAGCTGCTTTTTGTCTGGCTTAATGTAAGCGTTTTATTCTACAAAAGAATTTAGTTTGAAGCAACTAATTTAAATTTATATTGTCATTTTTTTTAATTAAAAACTAATCTGAAAATAAAATTTCAACATTATTTCGTAAATATGAATTATTTCTTAATATTTTGAAATATCTAAGCACAAACATAGTTTTATATGGATATTTATTATGAAACTCTTTTACTTACCACACTGTACACACTGCGATTGAAGCAAGTAGGTTTGTAATAGTATCTGTCACATAGAATCGCTTCCACTCTAGGTTTAAAAACCGCCCGTAAAACCGGATCCACCATGTGCAGCCAACATTTTTACAGAGAAAACGTTCTCCAAACTTATGATGCAGCGTTACACCACAAAAATGGCGAACATTTAACGTTTCCTCCGATTTTGCGGAGTAATGTTCCACCAAAGTTTTGCAGTGAATGCTTTTATTCCTGATAAATAATCCTCAATTAAACATCATTCAACACCAACGTAAAATTGCCATTATTTAAACTTCTTTGTCTTCCATTTTGTAAGAGTTTATAAATTTCCCTTTATATTAATCTCATAGCATTACGCATACAACCACATCGTTTAATGCCGCAACCACCACATGTTTGATTCTTCCTGTATACTAGGTAAAGACCTAAAGGCTTAGCTTTTCCCTGTCTTCTCGAAGTAAGGAAAGCATGTTATTATTTTTGAACAGTTATTCTTTGTCAAAGTATTATAATAAGATGACCCTTTCCCCATTGTTATTATTTTTGACAACTTAATTGAGACCACAAATCGTAATTTTAGTATTTTTTATCCTTTGTCAATGCTTGTGTTGGCCACCTTTTTATGTGTTTTATAGTTTTATTTATTTTTTTTTCCTTCACACGTTTTCAATATTCAACGTCTGTTCTGCTGTCTTTCGGTAAATAATGGTCATTCATATTCACTATTGATGTCAGTTTGGGTGTTTAAACTCTTTGCTGGATTAAAAACTTTGCTTTTAAAGCTGAAATAAGTTTTTCGTATGTTTATAAGGCGTTGTTAACAACAGCAAAATTATTTCAATCAAACCCCTTTCCAAATACTACAATACAAGAAATAAAAAAGGGTTATATAACATAACATGTAAATAATCAAATTATAATAAACTAAGAACTTTTGGATTAGTAGGTTAACCTCACGCGTATTTCCCACAATACATTAACCGAGTGAAATTCGACCTCATGTTACTAAATCACGAAATTGATTAAATGTTAAAATTGAAATTTGTTCAAACTGGATTTTGAACTTTTGGAATAAGAGAAGAAAAAACGAAGTAATAGAATAATTTATCTTACCATGCAAACAAATATAAAAACATAATAAGAAAAGCTGCCAAAATTAAAGCGAATTGGGAAACTTGTGCGAATATGTAGAAAAATCAACCATTAAAAACTAGGTATGTGAAAACTCAACATACGACAGACACATATACCGTAAGATAGGCACTTACAAACAGACACAAATTGTCAAAAAATGAGTCGTATTGTACTAAATAATATTTCATTTTCACCACTAACTTCAGTTTCGATCACAGATATTTTTTTTCACTGAAGCCCCATTTTTTCACTCTGTTGTGTTGTTGTAACTAATCCTCCCTGGTCTGATGAAGTCAGACCAAGTCCAAAAGATCGTTGACCCGAAGAAAGTCGATAACCAGAAGAGGGAATAGGAAAACCTCTTCTCTGGAAAGGCCGACGCAGTCCCATGTTCGGGAGAGGCCTGCTGAACATGACATTTAGAGCAAGTTGCAAAGATTTTCCTGCCCTCCGAGAACGAGATACATTTTAGGTGGCCACTTGCCAATCTGGCGACCGCAGTACAGGTGGCTCTGTCACAATTGAGAGCCAGTGAAGAGCCCGGCTCCTTTCCCGTATACCAGTGATGACTGGGAGGGAATTCTGGGATTTTTTCACTTTAAACCTCTGGAGTGAGGGGCTCTGCATGGCCGAGTCAGTATAAAACTTGCCTCCCGCCTTAAAGGATCACGATTGAACCAGTTTCCACAAACCTTGACCCACGTTTAAGTCGTTATTTAAGTCGTCCCTTTTTATCGGCGGAATCCAAACTTTCCCTCAATATCTGTTGCCCTTAAAGTGGGTGAAGAACTGTAGAACGAAATTAGTTTTCCATATCTTTAACATCATTAACTCTAGTGATTCCCTAATCTCTGAAAGGGAATGCGGAGTGGAAATGTATTACGTGATGAGGATAAACCATCTGTCTGCTACCAATCGATAATATTAAGAAATTAATCTATGCACCACAAGGATTAAAGCGGGAAGTAGGGATGAACCGAATCAATTTAGTTGCCTGGCTTCAAATCTTGATGCATATGTAATGTGGAGGCAAAACTTAATACCTTTAAACATGATAATTTTTCCGGATATCAGAAGCCCCAGGCTTTAAGGCGAACATAAGAATTCCCAGTTTTGTTAGTTTTATAAGGATAATTTGTGTATATGGAACATACGAGAATATATTATGATTTGAAAATTTTTAAAGCAGATGTTTTTAGAAAATCAACAATTTTAGCTATTCTGCTTATTTATTAAGTTAGGAATGTAATTAAATATTACTTTTTTGCCGTAAAGTAAACAGATATTGAAGCATGTTTTCTTTTGCTGAGTGTACATAGATATTAAAATTTAAATTTTAAGAGATAGAGCTAGAAACAGGCTTCATCTTAGCTTTTTGTAATCAGAAAAAACGTAGAACCAAGAAAAATAAAAGTTTCCAAACCATATTTTTTATATCTGATTCTGAAACTTAGTTGCAATTTAAATATTAACAATGCTTTAAATTAGTAAGTTATCTACAATAATAATTTGAAGCCTTTGAAATTTCTTGGATAATACTACAATAGTTAGTATCCTTCTTTATCTTTTTCAGAAATTAAAATGACTTTTTTAAAAATTTAAAGCAAAAATGTAGACAAGGTGCAAATCTTTCAGCTTGAATTAAATTTCTTTAAAGAAAATATTTTTAGAAGCAGCTTACATACTAAAAATAAGCTTACATTTTAAAACTTTCGTTCAAGAATGTTCCGTAAATTACCTTCCCTCTACGGAATGATGCGAGACATGATTATATTACTCCAAACAATAAATTACTTATTTTTCGCCATTTTGAGATAGACTAATCTTTCTTTTTAGTATTTTATCGTCTTTTGATGGATTGCCAAACCAATACAATTACACCTTCTCCTTTGTTCTATTTGACGGAGAACGGAATAAAACGTTCTTTTGTCAGAATAATCATGTTGGTGTGTAGTATTTCTAAGATACGCAAATAGCATTGACAAAAGTTTCAGACATCGGCATTCTTTTGTGAGTTTTAAGAAGCCTCAGTAAGTAAGATTACTTGTCTTCGAAAGTTTCTAAAGAAAATAAATGAAATATAAGTCCTTTCATTGGAAACGAAATCTGATAAGTCCTTAGATAGAAATCATCAATAGTAATTTTATTTATTTTTATTGCATTTAAGATTTATGTAAAGAATGAAGTACGTTGCAATATTTTGTATTTCTAAAAGATTAAACGAAACTTGATAAATTAAAATAGAAATTTTGGATTTGAGATTCATACGAAATATATCGACAAAAATGCGTATTTTGTAATATTAGATTTTAGAAACCAGAACAAGAAAATAAAATTGACAATATATTTACAAATAAAGCTTATAGGTAAATCTGAAATAGCTAAATAATACACTATTCCACTTAAATTGAATTTAAAAATATCACATTTTGTTGCATTTGCATTAATGTATGTTTAAAAGACAAAAATACGTACAAATAATTTCTTTTTTGGAACTCTAATGTCACACAATCTTTTTATTTGCCATTTCGTACATTAATTAAACAAGTAATGTATTTGGAAAAGTTTTATGGATTCGGTAATAAAAATTTACACAATCTATCTGAAAATAAACTATTAAAATAATTTAGACCATATTAATAATTTTTCTTAAGTAAAACAATTATCATGCTTATAATTGGCATAATGCAAGATTTCGTAACAAAAATTACCTGGCTTTACCCGTTACAATGATCATAATTTCATTTAAGGCATTAAATCTCGAAACCTACTTCACTGCAGAAGAGAAAAATAAGAATCTCATAATCCCTCTATGCTTCATTAACTAAAGCATATAAGTCTTAACAAAGTTCGCCAATTCAGCTTTATGCCATTAAGCCTCAGGATAAGTTTCCAAAGCATAAACCATGTATTTCGAAGTACCTCCTTAGCATGCTGGTTTTGAATTAATGAATTATTGCATGTTAAACTCCGTCCACAAGGTCGAGATATTCAGTAGAAGTTCTTAGATTTGTAATATGGTAGATTTCCGTTGGTTGCGGACTTTTATTAGGAAATATATTTTAGGCAATACGAAAAGATGTATTAGTACGAAGGAAAGATTTTGAAAAGATCTATTACTGTGTGGAATTTTAAGAATTAGTGTAATGTTAATGATCAAGATTTTCAAAATATTTTGACAAAAATAAATTCATTTTTCTCATTTGCATTAAATCCATAGATTATATCCTCACTTCACACTGTAAAACCCCTATCTAATTTACCATTCCAGTGTGAAAATAAAAGTGCTGCCGTTGTGAGTTTATGCATAATGTGAAATTTATTGCGTGGTACCGACGAAAACGTTTGCTTCACTGACAGTGATTGATTGCCCAAATTTCGCTCTTTGAACATTATTGGAATGGGTTGTTCATGCGACTCTGTACGTCTTGAAAACATCATTTCGCTTGTGGTTCACCAAGTCGTATGTTAAGTAAAACTAAACTTGTTGTAACATAATATATAATTTATTCAACAGATAACTATAAATAACAACAACAATAAACTTAACTCAAACAAACAAGATGAACTCATAATATAACTAACCGCGGCACAACATAAAAAATAACAAATAACCCAAAAGGGGTGTGCGCGTCAACACAGTGGCACTTCTGTATTTATACAAAACACAACAGATTAGAAGGTTAAAGTTAAAGATAAAGTTAACCAGTTCCAGTTACAGTTCAAGGTGCACGCCACAGAGGAAGAAAAGAGGAAGAACCCCACAGAGGAAGAACCCCCCTCGGAGAAAAAGACAGGACACAAGGGTAGAGAGACATCAGATCCGAAAGCGGACGTCTTCCACGTTTTGTGATGTAGTACTTCTCAGGTGGACTGGAAGCTAGTGATCTGTCCTGTCGCAGGCGGTTGAACATGCGGGGCCAAAGAAGGAGCCGGAGCCGTGGGAGTCAATGCAGCAGGGGCTGGGACAGACTCTTCCACTGGAAGGAAAGCAGGCTTGAGCCTGTCAATGGAAACCCATCGCTCTTTATTGTTAATCTGCAAAAGAAAAATCTTAGGCCTACGTTTTAAAACTTTAAATGGACCCTCGTAGGGAGGCTGTAAGGACTTGTGAATTAAGTCGACTCTTTGAAATACATGAGAGCATGTACTAAGGCATTTGGGTACATAAACAGTCTTCCGACCATGCCATACAGTTGGACTAGGTTTAACATTTTTAAAAGCCATTTGTAACTGCACAATCAAATCTGGTTGAGACAAAGAGATTTGTGGTTCAATAAAAAATTGACCAGGTATTCAGATTTTGACCATACACCAGTGAAGCTGAAGAATATTCCCAATCACCCCGAACAGCCGTTCTCAAACCCAAGAGTATAAGAGGCAAACAATCAATCCATGAGGCATTATTATAGCACATTAAAGCAGCCTTAATTGTTCTATGTTGCCGTTCAATCAATCCATTCGCTTTAGGATTGTAAGCAGTAGTACGGATGATTTCAGTACCCAAGCTCTGCATAAGACCTTTAAAAGTAACAGATTCTAATTGCCTACCCTGGTCAGTAGTGATTCGAGCAGGTGCACCAAAGCGTGCTACCTAATGGAAAAGGAATGCACTGGAGACTGATTCTGCAGTAATATCAACTAAAGGAATCACCTCAACCCACCTGGTGTAACGATCAATGACTGTTAGGCAATAACGAAATCCACGTGCTAAAGGTAAGGGACCGATTAAATCCAAGTTTACATGAAAAAAAAACGAGAGTTCGGCGTCTCAATAGTACCCAGTGGCGATACGGTGTGCCTGCCAACTTTAGCTTTTTGACAAGCTATGCAGGTTCGACACCAACTAACAATGTCTTTACCTTTACGCATAGACGGCCACACATAACTAGCACAGATTTGCTTTAAACATGTTCGTGCCCTAGGGCGAGCTAAATTGTGCACAGAGTTAAAAATCACTCGCCTGTGAGAAACCGGAACGTAAAGTCGGGTATTTTCTTGTGAAATATCAAAATAAAGCTCTACTTTAGGATTAGACAGCTTGATAAGTTTAAGCTTTAAACTCGTTTCAGAAACTTTATTCAGAATATCCTTCAACTGGGGATCTCTCAACTGCTGCTCTGCAATTACATTATAATCAATTTTGACAGGTAAAACAATTTCATCAATCCTTGACAATGCATCGGCTACCAGATTTTGAGAACCTTTCAGGTAACGCAAGTCAGTGGTGAATTGCGAAATAAACTCTAGTTGACGTAAATGTCTATTAGAACATTTTTTAAATTTCTGAGCGAATGCATGTGTCAAGGGTTTGTGATCAGTGATTACATAGAAATTTTTTCCTTCAAGCATATACCTAAAATGAATAATAGAAAGATATATGGTTAACAACTCTTTATCAAAAGCACTATACTTTTTCTGAGCATTATTTAATTTAGTAAAATAAAATGTCAAAGGCAAATAACCATTTGGTGTTACTTTGTGTAATGCACTACCCACAGCGACATCACTAGCATCTGTGAAAAGAACTAATTCAGCATCAGGTTCTGGATGCGACAATTGAACAATGTTAACGATGCTTTGCTTACATTTTGTAAAAGCGTCTACTAACAAATCAGTCCAAACAATATGTCTATTATCGTTCTTTTTACTACCAGATAATAAAGCATTAAGAGGAGCATGCAAGTCTGCTGCTTTAGGAATAAATCTACGGTAGAAATTTAGACAGCCAAGAAATCTTCTAAGATCTTTAATAGTGCGTGGCTGGGGGTAGTTTACGATAGCATCAACCTTGTGAGGTAAAGGTTTAATACCTTTATCATTAACCAAATGGCCTAAAAAGGAAACTTCACTTTTACCAAAATCACATTTTGAAACATTCATTGTAAAACCATATTTTTTAAACCTTTCAAAAACAATACGAATGTGCTTTAAATGTTCATTTAAATCTTTAGATGCAATTAAAATATCATCTATATAGGCAAAAACAAAATCTAAGTCAAATAAAGCTTCGTTTATAAACCTTTGAAAAGTTTGCGGTGCATTGCAAAGTCCGTAAGGCAAAAATATAAACTCAAACAAACCGAACGGAGTAATGACAGCCGTTTTTCCCACATCATCTTTATGGACAGGAATTTGGTTAAAAGCTCTAACTAGATCGATTTTTGTAAAGATCTGAGAACCATGCAAATTTTGACTAAAGTCCTGTAAGTTAGGGAGTGGGTATTTATCATTTTGAGTACATAAGTTCAAACTTCTGTAATCGCCCGTGGGACGCCAATCAGAGTTATTTTTGGGAACCATATGCAAGGCACTCGACCAAGGACTTTTAGAAGGACGACAAACTCCACTTTTTAGCATAAAGTCAAACTCTACTTTAGCAGCTTTGAGTTTAGCAGGACTCCATCTGCGAACCTTAGCAGACACGGGATGACCAAAAGTTTTAATATAGTGGACAGTGTCATGCTTGACTTTAACATTTTCAACCCTAGGTTAGGTTATTTCAGGAAATTCCCGAATTAAGTCATCAAACACAGTACTACCAACAACAGTTTTTACACTTGGTACCAGAGTTGGCAAAACCACACCACGATTACAACTATTAGTAGTTGGATCGATCAGTTTACGATTTTTGATATCAACTAACAAGTGAAAATGGTCTAAGTCCACACCCAAAATTGGCTTTGAAACATTTGCAATTATAAAGGTAAAATTAAAACTTCGACGCAATCCAAAATCCAAGGACAAAAATTTTGATTCAAAAGTTTTGATGGTTGTACCATTAGCTGCGTACAAAATGTTTTTTGAAGGCAATCTACAACCTTTAAATGAAGCAGGTAACAGGCTTATATCAGATCCAGAGTCCGTAAGAAATTGCAACTTAGTTTTACGGTCAGTTATGAAAAGTCTGCGATTGTAAATTGCGCCCTTATCGGCATTGATCACCGAATCTAATGTAGGGCTTTTCAGTTTAAATCAAACCTACGTGGTTTAACACACCTATCAGCCTTGTCGGCATATTTATTGTGATACCAACACAATTTTGTGCGACTCTGCTCTGAATCAACCTTTTCCTTAGTTTGCTGAACATCTTTACGATTGCCAAAACGACCTCGACCTCTAGAAAAACTTCGTGATCTGCCTAGTTGACGAACTTGGGACTTTAAAGCAATAATTTCGTCTTTTAAAGTTTGGATTTCAGACCTTAACGAGACGTCTTCAGTTTTTAAGTTAACTGTACTGCAGTTAAGGGAAGTATTTGTAACTTCAAAAACTCGATCAGCCAAACCAGCCAAATCGTCTAAACCGTCTTTGCTGACGCTAAGTACTGTCTGAACAGAGGGCGGCAAAAATGACAGCCACATTGACTTAAGGGCCTGATCAGTAAAATATGATTGACTTAAGGACCATTGACTTAAGGGCCTGATCAAAAATTCAATGATCGCCAATAGCAGCTCCAATCCAAACCACATTATCTCATAGCTGCATCAAAAAATAGAAACAACTGTCATCTATAAAATTTGCACCATAAGAAAATTGGATCGTAATAATATGTTTTAAAAAAATAAAATTTTATAATTTGACGCTGTATAAAAAAGTATACATCAAGTCACTTGAGCAGTAAGCTGTATATTTTTATGTTTTGCCAATGCTCCAAAATATTAAGGGGACGCGGTATCCAAAATTTAGGGCTGCTCAGAAAATAATTAAACACGCTCTAATGCTATGATCTAAGGATATTTAAAAAAAAAGAAGGAATCCTTTATAAAGGTTGAGGTTTTTTAAAAATGATATGGTGGTTTGGTAAAATGGTTTTGGAAATTTTATGTTGATTTTTTCAAATTTTAATTTTTTCAGCTTGTGAATGGGTAAAACCCTAAGGCGTTTAGGTAAATTAATGTCACGCTCCAAAAAATTTGTCCTGTATTGAGACTTATACGTTTAACAAAAGTTGGTAAGGGATAAGGTCTAGTGAGAATAGTTTTTTTTAATTATGAAGTTAAAAAATGTAAAAAAATTTTTTGGCCATTTGTATACATAAAGCTACATAACAATTCTTGTTTAACTGATAGCTCAATATCTATACTAACTTTTATTAATATATATTGTGGGAACATTTTGCAAAAAAACTATTAAAAAATTCTTTAAATTGTAGGAATAGCATTTTTAAAAAACGTTATTTTTAAATTTTTTTTATTAAAAAAACTTGTTTCAATATTTATAAATTTTTCGTATATGTATATTGAATGCTAATTCTTTGTAAAAATAGTTTAACTTGAATGCTAGTGATAAAAATACTGGATTTAATTTTTTGGGTACCGCGTCCCTTTAAAGAGAAATACATCGAGGTGAAACATTGTATATGAGTAAGAATGTATTCTCAATCACATTTTATCGAAAGAATGGTTTTTAAATCGACAAAAAAACTAGCTAACAACCAATTTCAACTAAGAGTAATAGCATTATAATTAAAACGGATGCCAGAAAATTTCTGCTAAACTTCATATTTTTTATATATTCTCTAATTATTCAAAAATGTGTGGCCAGAGATTAAACATTTTAGACTAAAATTTAGAAAAGCATGCACAAGTCGTTCTTAAAAACTAATCCCTAAATAATTAACGAATTAAAATATATACAATTTAACCCACGTGCTTTTACTTAATTAGTTAATTAGCAAGACCAGAAAGATATTTTAAAAATGTACGGTTCCAAATTTAGTGAAAAGAGATCGACTAAAAAAAATCAGAACTTTCGAATAAAAAACGCAGAAACTTTTAAAATATCGGAATATCCCTTTCCATTCTGCGTATTTTGACATCTATTCTGTATCTCTAAGTTTTGTGTTTTAGATGGAGATAAACTGTAGAAAAACATTCAGTAACACATTAATATATAGATACCTTTAAGCTAAATTAGCTAACCCTTTGACTTAAAGTGAATTTCAAAAGCACGAGTCTTATTACTGCCATAGGCATTCGTATGCCGCTTGTTTCATTAAATGAATATCTCCCGTAAAGTTTCGTAATCTGGTGAAAGAATTTGTTGACAAACAGGATTGCCTTCATTACATAAGAATCTAAACTTTGCGGTGAATATTGCTTAAGTTTCTGTGCCATGTTATTAAGATTGTTTAAGGACATGTAATAATGAGATATACTAATTTAGGTCTGGAGATTAATTTGTTGTTCTGTTCGTATTTGATGTACATTTCTGGTGTGTTTAGGAGAATGTGGAATGGCATTTAAGGGAAAAAGTGAGTTTTATTTCGATAACATATTAAATTTATTTATCAAGTTAGACAGATGCTACAGGCAACTGTGATACGTCAAAATTTTCAGCCTATAGAAACTAGGCCACACCAAAAATCTCATATATAAAACTCTAATTTTAATTACTTCAATTATTAAAAAACTTCTATTTATTACTCATTTAAAAAGCATAGTAAGACCTTTTTAGCTTCCACACTACGTTTATAACGTAAAAAGTGGAAGGTTTTATAATCGTTCAGTCCGTCTGTCCGTCCGTCACCCACTTTCACAGATAGAACCACAAGTCCCACAGACAAGTGGGATACGTCATTTTGAAGCAAACAATCAGATTAGGCTACATTCAAAATTTCATTAAAAAAATTAAATTAGAAGTTTATTTAAAATTTAAATAACTAATCTTTTTTATCTACATTGAAATAACATGCAAATTCCATTTTTATTCAATATTTTCACTGTTGCCATCGACAAGTTCCACAGGCAAGTGGGATACGTCATTTGGAAGCAAAAAATCAAATTAGGCTACATTCCAAATTTCATTAAAATTTTTTAATTAGAAGTTTATTTAAAATTTAAATAACAAAATATTTAATCTACATTGAAATAACATGCAAATTCCATTTTTATTCAATATTTTCACTGTTGCCATTTCGTTAAACGTACGAGAAACTTTATTTAAAATAAAAATAAAAACTGTTGAAAGAATATTTATTTATGTGATATAACTCAGTTTGGATTGTTGTAATATCACAATAAAGTTCTTTTGATGGTTCATTATATATGTATGAAGAAAGATGCATAGAGAATTCAAACTTGACATAAAAAATGTGCAAAGTTTCGCTTTTATTTTTAAAGCATCAATTGTACTAAATTATATATTTTTCAAACTGTAAATTAATTTAACAAACTATAAATGAGTGAATTTTCGAAAGAAATGTAAACTGGAAATTGTGGCGACACAAAGATATTTATTAAAAAAGATTACATCATTATTCTTCGAACTTCAAACTAGTTTAGCAAACGATAAAGTCTAATGGGCTTGTTTCACGGAGGATCTGGCAATAGCTATGCGGTTTTGTTTGCATGTCTATTTTTATGTCTTTGAATACATAGATATCATAATTAAAGTATTAGATTGGCTGATCACGTGACCTCCAATGCTAACGACGGGACGCGCATGGAGGCTTTTTTGGTGGGCATAATGGCCAGTGTTGCTGCCACTTTAAGGAGAAAAATACTACGAAAAAATACTATTTAATGGGGTTGTTTCACGGAGGATCTGGCAATAGCTTTGCGGTTTTGTTTGCATGTCTATTTTGATGTTTTCAATAATGTTGCCAGCAGTTTTAGAAGAAAAACTACGAAAAAATACCATTTAATTCTAAAATTACAAAAACATACCATAAAAATACTAGCAAAGCGTTTCACGTTTTTTTAAAGTCACTAAAAAGATTCCAAAATTCAGCTATTATTTTTACGATATTTTTTTGTAATTTTTGAATAATTCTAAAATAAATTCTAAAATTACAAAAAAATATCGTAAAAATACTAGCTGCATTTTGGAATCTTTTTACTGACTTTAAAAAACGTGAAACGCTTTGCTAGTATTTTTATGGTATGTTTTTGTAATTTTAGAATTAAATGGTATTTTTTCGTAGTTTTTCTTCTAAAACTGCTGGCAACATTATTGAAAAAATCAAAATAGACATGCAAACAAAACCGCAAAGCTATTGCCAGATCCTCCGTGAAACAACCCCATTCTAAAATTACAAAAAAAAAAAAAAATACTAGAAAAGGATTTAAAGTCACTATAAATATTCCAAAATGCAGCTAGTATTTTTACGATATTTTTTTTTTGTAATTTTAGAATAATTCTAAAATAAATTCTAAAATTAAGTTAGGAGTTTAGTTATAAAGTTTAAAGAGCATATTAGTATTTTAGAATAATTCTAAAATTACAAAAAAATATGGTACCTAATGGTTGTGTGGAAGCGAGTTAAGTGACAGATGCTGTTACAAACCTACTTGTTTAATATTTATTGTGGCAGATATTATGATGCCTTTCCAAAACGATTTATATCACAAAACTAAATTTCCTTTAATTTTTTATTTAATATAAATAAAATTTCTTGTTTGATTGTTAAGTGACAAAGGCAATTTATTTAAATTAAATCTGGACTTATTATACTTTTTAAATGGGTGTAAAAGTTTACAGTTTTTGTAAAAAATAATTGAAGTACTTCAAATTTGACTTTTTGTGATACTTTTAATGACTTGCAGTTCCAATACGCTGAATTTTTGACTTATCAAACTTGTCTGTAGCATTTGTATTCAGTTCTGTGAAAGTTTGTGACGGACAAATGAACAAAATGAACTTTATAAGAGATTCCACTTTTATTTTAATAAGCGCAGTGTGGCACCTAAAAATACATAGTTGCAGTCTTCTTACTGGATTGGAAAGTAAGTGACCTAAAACCTCAGCATACAGCTTTATTTCCGTATCGTAAGTCAAGCCATTGTTATTTTCCCTTTTAATCATACTTAAAAAAAAATTGGCTTTTGGCAGTTTCGATAAATTTATCTGCTCAATTTCAAATATTTTAAAAGCACCGTGAAAACATTGCTTGAAAAAAGACAAATTGCTAAACCACTTCTCAAATCTTTCAACTTAACCATCAAAGCGCTGTCCTCGTTGCAACAAAATACTTGACATTGCACGAGATTGAGTGGCTTTTCTTCAAAGCTAATTCAATGGAAACATTGCTAATTTTCTCAAATGGTGTGATGTGTCATGAAGGTGGAACCAGGTTCTTTCAGATTTATATATTTCAGGAAATTTTGTAACATGAAGTGAAAATTACTTTTGCTGTAACGATATTTCCTTTGAGTAATGTCTTAGAAATAGTTTCTGAAGTAAAAGAACTAGTGTTAATATAAATCGCTTGAATTTTTATAAAAAAATGTGATTGATTTTGACAGCTTTGTTCTCAATGGAAACATAAAGCTTTACGAGCTAACTCAATCTTAAACTTATCTCATAAAGGTCCAAAAATCTCTTAGTTGATCAAACCTTTACGGTTTAAAATTTGAAAGATTAAAGTATGTCTACAAATAATGTCAAATCAATATTTGATCTTTCTATAATATGTTTAAATGTAGTTTAAGTTGAGGGTTTTTGGCGTTTCTAAGCAGTTTTTTAATTCTATACTATATTTAAAACTATGGAATGTAAAGAAGAACTATTTATTTTCCATAATAATCTATTTTAAGTTGTCTATATTTTTTTGAAACATATATTTTTGTGACGTTAACCATTTAATATTAATCAGTAGTGAAATATGGAGTGTAGATAATGTTACGACTTTATTTAGTTCATCGGATTTAGCATTTGTAGGTTAGCTAAATTGTAAATTTTGTACAAAAATTGTCAATGCATAAAATGCCTTAATTGTTTGCCAATAATTATCAATGAAAAGTCGAAGATATGATGATAATTTATTTTGCTTAAAATGAAAAGACACTATTATTAAAAATCAACAGGCCAGCTTAATTTTAAAAAATGGGCTGCATGTGACCTAAACCCCTAAAAACGTGTATTTTAACGAATTGTGACAAATTTGATCACTTCAGGGTTGCGATTGAACAAAACAAATGTCCCAGCATATTTTGGGATGGTGGGGAGGGGGTAGGTAAGTTAAAGTCCCCCATTAGGCAGCGGTCTTTTATTTTGTGATATTTACTCCGAACTAAACGTCAATTTACTAATAAAGATTGAAACTGCAAGACATAAAAGCAATAAATTGAAGCAGAATAGTCATCTAAAAAGTAAGCTTTTACTGACATAAAGAATATAAAAATATTATAAATTATGTTGTTCACTGTATTTGAAATTTTATTCGGTACTTTTCTCTCTATATCCATGCAATAAATTGCCATCAATTATCATTCTCCTCTAAGTCGTCCTTGATTCTGAAACCTACAAACTGGGTTTCATAATGGTGCGTAAGTGATCACATCACGTGACCATAGACCATTCATCATTACTCGACAAGACACATCATTGTTAAAATTAAATTTATTCACCATTATAATCCAATCATTACATGGATGAACTATTACCAACCATGCAATGATATTACCCGATCACTCGATCAAATAGATTATTTGTTATTAAGATATTATTTTTTTACTGCAAGACTGATTCTTGAAAGAAGCAATATTGCGATTTTACATTAAGTAGTATTTTACCTTACTATACAAAGGATATTTTATACAACCTATTTTTAATGGTCTATCTACGAAAAATATGTAGTATGCACGATATCAAAATAAAAACATACTTAATATTAATGTTTCTCTAAAAGGAATATGAAATTTTCCTATTGAATATTTTTGTTGGAACATTATTTTGACAAGTTAGGAATGAACTATAGTCCTTAGGGGCAAAAATAAATTGACCATATAACTCAGTTTTATTGACGTTTCATAAGTAAACAAATTATATATCCTTACAAGCGTTTTTTTGTAAGCGTTATTATTTTTACAAACAATAAATGCATTTCTGCTATTGTGTTGTAACAATTGAATAAGTTTTTATAAAAAAAATAATATTTATAGTCATAATTTCTTCAATATGATTAATGTATTACTGCTTTTCGAAGAATGCTGTTGCCCTAGATCTACCCTTGATTATCTATCAGTAAACAGTTTTTAAACGTAAAAACATACTAAATAGTCTTATTACATAATCTAATCATGCTCTTCATAGCCTATCTAACATATTATTCATTGAATGGTGTTTCTGTGTACTTGCTCATATTTATGTGTTTAGTTATTCTTAATAAAAATCCTTTAAAAATCACATAATTCAAAATCGTTCTATCTTCATCTAAAATCAATACAAATCGTATGATTAAAGTTTTTAGAATGACATTAAGTGATTTTTGTCGATACTATCTGTTAATTTAACGTTTTTCAATCTTAAACAATGACTTTAATTGGAAGATGTCAAAAATGATAATTACACTCGACTTTTTACTTTTACTGACATTTGACACAAATATATTTTACTGTTATGTGCCTCTGAGTCAGAATTTTCTTGAAGTTGATGGGGTATTTTTAATGAGTGCAAAATGTTTTTCCCTAGGAAACTAATTTTCACGCATTTATTTGTGATTTTTATGCGCTACCTGTATCATAATCTTTAAATTAAGCATTTGTAATAAAGTTTAAAAAATTTTTAACTTTTAAATAATATATAAATATTTTATAATGTTACAAATTCAACTATGAGATTGCTTGCCTAATAATTTTAGATAAATTCTTAAACATTGATATGCAAAAAAGAGTGATATGTAAATTTATTATATGAAATATTTTTTTTTTAAAAGAGGAGCCAGTAAAACCGGGTTACATTTATATTGATTAGTTTAGCTAAAAAAATAAGCCATTTTCATACCAATACTTTGTATTAACTTACATGGGCTATTCAAATGTAACAAATACACACACACACACATATATGTATGTATGTATGTATGTATGTATGTATGTATGTGTGTGTGTGTATGTATGTATGTTATGTATTATTATTATATATATATATATATATATATATATATATATATATATATATATATATATATATATATATATATATATATATATATATATATATATATATATATATATATATATATATATATATATATATATATATATATATATATATATATATATATATATATATATATATATATATATATATATATATATATATATATATATATATATATATATATATATATATATATATATATATATATATATATATATATATATATATTATAACTTTACTATGGAAAAAATAATCCCAAACACACATAAAGAATGAAAATTTCGCTTCAATCGATATAATCTCACCCACACTAATTAAAAGTAAACACTAAAAGACACGACACACATTTTATTGCATTGTACCTTATCAACGCTTCATACGCGACAAAAAGTTGTTAACCTTTTATCAAATCCAAACACGGCAGGAAAAATAAACGGAAATTAGGTTTTTGTTATAAGCGAAGCTTCAATTCTCATCCTATGATGATCCGAAGATGATCGTATCCACTAAATACACGATCAATCTTTCTTCTCTGTCTTATCACTTAATACAGGTCTCTGTTTGAAAGGGCGTTATGTTAGTTTTGGTTGCAAGGTAGTTTTAGATAGGGTCTTGTTTTCAGAAGCTAGATAATTTGCAGTTGTAAAGGGGTAGGTTTGGGGATTTAATGGGGTATATTGTAGTTGGGAGTGAAAACTCCTTTTGTTGTAAGATGCAAAGAAAAGCTTTTTTCTTTCATTTATATAATCTTACAACCGGGGTTCGGGTATAAAAAATCCTTTAACACTTTTTGTTGATACAAAGAATGTTGGAGAGTTTTGTTGGGACTTTACCAATATTTTGAAATATCATTCGTACCACTGAGAATTTTTTAAAGCATGGAACTGTAAGTTGAAGAAAAAATGTTCGAAAGCTTTTTAAAAAAATATGATGTATTTTTCAATTGTTACTCAAACTTTGAGGAAAACTTTTTGTAACTTTTGTCTAAAAGATGAAAGATTTTTTGAATACTTGTTTAAACGTTGCTTATTAGCACTGAACTTAACGTTGGAATCTTGCGTTAGGGGAAATGATATGACGTTGACAATTTTCAGTTTTATTACGTTCAAGGTTAACTAATTATTTTTAATACTTCTCTATAAATTTTTTTGCGGGAATGTGGTTTTTACACGTTAGTTGCTTCTTTTTTTTAAATTTCATTAATATGGAAGAAATACACACTAGTAGCTCCACGTTGGTTGAAAATATCCATCAAATGTCATTTCTTTCAGTTGTTTTTAAATAAAAAAAAACCCGTGAAAAAACATATCCTATCTCAATTTTTTTTGCATTCATGAAATTGGTTTTGACAAAGCCTTTTTTTTCTACGTTGATTTCTTTAGATACAGCTATAATGTAAATTAAAATTACTATTACTTTGAAATTACTAACTCCACGAGACATTTATAAGGATTCTTTATACACCAGGCTTGATACACAAAATTTATTTAGCCTCACGTTTGGATTTTCAATGAGAGAATAGCTCCAGCGATATTTTTTCCTCTAAAAATTTATTAGCATACTCCTGTATTATTTGGCAATGATGAATAAAAGATGAACCTATCCAGTAAACAAGCCATCAATCTTTATTTGTACAAAAGAATTGGAGATAATTATATGCACTAAATGTATCATATCCATATTTGCTTACAGTATCGCTTAAAATTTTCGCAACTTTTACTGCACAAAAAGTGCCTTGCTACATCAAAAACAAAATATAAAATGGATAAAATTTCTTGTTTTTAAATTTCAGTCAATTCATCTTTATGATTAATGTTTGGGAGGGCGCACGATCAAAAGCAACATGAACAGTCGCACGTATCTCTTATCTATACTAGAATAAAATGTATCTAATTAAAATATTAAATATAAAAATTTAGTGCATTAGTTAAAATTAAAAAAAAACGTAATTACTAAGATTCAAGCTTTTTTTAGAAATTTCAAAATTAATAAAAAAGCTTTCAACATAGCGTTTCCATAAACTTAATGGGGAGATGAATGTTGGAAAAAGTTACTTTTGTCTGCAATTACAACACTAAATGTAACATTTTAATATTTATTCATTGGTACTTTTGTAATAGAAAAATACGTTTAGATAGTTTGTGTATATTAAATTAAGATCTGTAACGCATTTAAATTTCGCCTTTTAACACTTATGGGAATTCAAAACGCAATTTTGCAAGTTAATTTTTTTACCAATTCGAAATTGAAACGCTTGTTCGACACAAATAAAAGTAAATAGAAAATAGATAAATGTTATATCACTTTTTAACTAAACTTACAACACTTTCTGGTTTTAATATATTAATTAGAATTCAAATATGATGTATCCCTTATACATCCGCGACATCCCTATGGGGATGATTTGGAAGTGGCAAAATTGCACTTTTTATTCTATGAAAATAGAATATGATGATTGTCCTACCATCTACAGAAAATAAGTTTAAAAAATTCATATGATCAAAGGAGTTAGGGAAAACTTGCTTTATTTACTTGATATTCCCGTAATGTGCAACTGAAACTTTGGAAGTTAAGACAAAATTATATTTGAAATAAAAGTATGCATTACTTATTTATTAAAAATTGGAATAATGCAAGTGCAAGAATTAAAAAAAGTTGTGTAAGGTATCGAAGTCCCTTAACCTTATTATTATCTGAAAACCTCTTTCTCGTACTCGTCTATTTTTACGTATTATCAGTTATTTCATTAGAAATTTGAAGATACACTTTCACTTAAAATTAGACAAAAATAACAATGATCAGCAAAATATAAAGTAATAATAAAAATTTTATAAAACAAATTAATTGAATTACTTTTTGAACTTGAAATACACTGTTAAAAATTGTGTGCTTGGTTTCACCATGATATTGATTCCTAGTAGCTGCAACGGCTGAATGGTGAAACGTTCCACCATATTTTTGGTATTCGTTTGAAACATTTCTCAGGTTTTTGCTTCCAAATCCAGAAAAATGGTTCAACCAAACACCGAAAAACAGGTGAAACATTTCACCATTCAGCCGTTGCAGCTACTAGGAACCAATATCATGGTGAAACCAAACAATATCATGGTGAAACCTAGCACCAAATTTTTAACAGTGTAGGTCTAACAAAATTGATAAGCAAAGATACAAATCAAAGACCTTTAAAAAACCATTTTCAAGAAACGCAGGTATCAACCAAACACGAGTTGTTTACATTAACACATAGCTATTTTGCCGCAATATAATACATAAAAAAATAGTTGGTTCAATACGAAACTATGTTTCTTTTAGAATAAGCGAACTCGAATTGAAAACTGTCAGTCGCAACTGATTCTTCTGAAAACGCAAAATGTTGAGGAAGACAGAAAACCTTTAACACAAAAAACTGAGATATGTATTCCAGGTGTATGTGAGGGTGGATTTCGATTCTTCTGTCACTGACACATTCAATTCCGCCATTTAGCTTTGTATTTTAAACCTTTCTGTATGCTTGTGTTGGGTAATTAAAATATCATGCTTTTACCATTAAATTTTTCTTAGTTTTACAGAGCAACTGTTTATGTTTTTTTAATCAAAAATGTAAGTGAAAATTATCGGTGATTATGGTTAAAAAATGTAGCAATTCATGCATTACATCCGTAGACAGATATTCAAAATGCGAAGAAATAAGAGATCCGCTTTGTAATAACAGATTTTTTTACTATGGAAATAGTCTTTGCGATGCATTATTTTAGTAGTTGATCCACTGGTATAACATAAAAAATTGATTTGTATCTATTTCTGATATATGTGCTGTGTATTGTACTGTGAAAACTTAACATATAAAGCTCGTTAGAATAGCTTTCCCGTAATATGTAAATATTTTAATTTATGGTGGCATCAGTTTTACACATTCTTCTTTATTAAATTTCTCACACGACACTAACAAATTTAGGGCACAATTAAAAATTGTTGAATTTTAACAAGTATGATCTTAAATTTGAGATTACTAAGCATTTAGTATTTATTTTTGAGAATAGTAGTTTAATTATGTAATAAAAACATCCTTGCCCTAAGTTTTGAAAGTTTCATTTTTAACACATATATAACATTGTTCAAATTTTAGATTTTAAATTATTTACTTTTGAAAATATTATTTTCACAAAAAAAGTAGAATATTCTGGTACTCAGTTTTCAGAGTTCATTTTAACAGTGCATGTAATGCAAGTAAAAGTATTAAAACTGAAAATTTAGTTGTTGCATATTTTTCGTGAAATTTCAAATAAAAGTAAAATGTAATTTTAATAACATAAAATTGCTTACTCATCAATTAACCTCTTGAAATTAGCTACCGTCAGCAAGTCCGAGTACATACTTGAGAGTCATAAGCACATGCTTACTTTAGGGTCTGAACTTTTCTCTCGACTATGCTAATCAAGCAAGCATTTAACACTTACACAAATTATTGAACGTTATACTTATTTAATTATTACCACAATGTAATCTCAGTTATAATAATCCAGTTATTAGTTATAATAATCCAGTTATTAGTTATAATAATCCAGTTATTATTTATAGTAATACTCGCATAATGCCGTTTTATACTGCAGCTATTAGCATTATACTTCTTTTTGAGAATTAATTTTAAATTATGTAACATGTACATAAACACCATAGACACCAAGTCATTTTTACCTCGCAAAGTCTACTTAAAAAATCGTGGCACAAATCACAAGCACTTCAACTATTCCTTTCCATTTTAACGACTGCTTTTTGATGTTATTATCGCAAACTAAAATAGTTTAAAATAATTCCGCTAAAAAACGAAAAGAAGTCGTCTAAATATCGACGACAAAAAAAATACTTTTTTTCTTCCAAGATAAACAATTTCTATAAAATCTCGCGAAAATTTCAAACGCCCTTTATTATGATAAATTGATATTGTCTCGTCTTAAAATTCTCCCAGCAAAACTTTTCTCGATCAAAATAATTCCGTTTCAATTCCGTTTAATAAAATCCTTATTTTGATTACACATTTCAACTAAGTATACTTGAACGATAGTCTAAAATATGATTTTTTAAACAATAAATTAGTACTAGATCATTAAAAAAAGATTTCGGAATAATTTAAGAAAAATAGTTAAATAAAATCAAAATTTGGAAAATTTATCTTGGGTTATTCATGGTTAACCCCCATTTGTTGAGCCCAAATATAAATATACAATTACACATCCCACACTATGAACTGGCGGCATAGTTAACGGTGAATGAGCGGCCTACCTAATGTAGGCGGGTCTCAAAACCAAAGTGCCTGTGTTAATCCAATTAAATTTTTTTTTTAATCCACATCTCTCTGGCTGTATTGAATATTTTTACAAAGTTTTTTTTTATATGAGAGATGTATCTGAAATGAAAAAAATATTAAAACCAATTTCAAAAAGTATTATTATAAAGGCCTGTAAGTCAGTTTGATTGTTTTATATAAAATTATTTAAAAATATTCAATACAGCCTAAAAAATGTGGCTTAGAAAATAATTTTTTCCCATTGGATTAACACAGAGGCACTTCGGTTGCAGCACGGTCATTTGGACTCATTTGCCTTTAAGCAGCCGGCAAAAATCGCTTCCTGG
Source organism: Oedothorax gibbosus (assembly GCA_019343175.1). Taxonomy (NCBI): domain Eukaryota; kingdom Metazoa; phylum Arthropoda; class Arachnida; order Araneae; family Linyphiidae; genus Oedothorax; species Oedothorax gibbosus. The sequence goes on from CM033280.1 coordinate 37,951,835, forward strand.
TTGAAAACCGCTGCCTATATGCTAATTCTTTTTTCTTCTAATTTCTTTTATGTTTTTCTACTTCTACGTTAGAAATAGTCCGTCGAATAACCCTTCGAGATGCGCATTCGCAATGCAAGTGTAAAAAGCTAATTGTTTTATTTGGAAGGACATCTTAATGTACCCGGCACACTTTCCTTTATTTAATTCTAATTAAACTACCTTGCATTTTAATTTATTTGACATCTTCAGTAGGTTGTTTACAAAACAACAAACACTTAATCTGTTCTCACTTTCCTCAAGCGAAGAAACAAAATTCTTCGAATACAACATTACATTCGACGCAAAGAATGATCGCCTCTAAGAAAGAAAAACATCATCAGACATAGAATATATTTGATCGACGCCTTTGTAATGATTTAAATAAAAAGGATGGCGATAAAGGATTCGAAATTGCATAATTCCTTTAAGTTTATTATTTTATACTAGCCAAGAAATGCCCGTCCTTCACACGGTGAAAATAATATAAGACAGTGCAGTGAAGTGTGTATTTTGTTAAGTATAAAATCGCAATTTTAAACCAAAACCCAGCTCAGCAGACTTGTAAATGATTATACAATAATGTTGTTTGAAGTCAAAGGCTAAGAAGAAAGGAATTCCAGAAAAAAAAAAGGAACGGAATGGAGGAACGCCAGAAAGAAGATTTCGGTCAATGTCTAATACGAGGAAAAGGGACGTAATAGCTATGCTAAATTAAGAGAAGAAACTTCATTTTTGAGCGTACAGTACGAATTAGAAGAACAAGAGAATGACGATACGCCACAATTCACTGAGACGGCGTCCTGGAGTTGGTACATAAAAACCTCACAATCGCCACACTTAAATACCGATTTCACTGTTGTGTTCACTGCTAATGGAAGAATAAGAAGTGGAAGTTCAGTAGGTAAAATTAAGTATCTTCAGGTGATCGGATGGAATACAGTTTAAAACAGTATTATACTATATCCTGTACAAAAACCAGCCACACGGGCTGGTAGGTAGATGTAATGCCTATGCGTGTTGTAATTTTCAAGCACATGTGACTCAACCACGATCCAGTTGGTATTCCCGCTTAATAGAAAATATGAACACTGATCAAGATCATGTCGTCTGACTTAAAATAAAATATCAATGATAATTCAAAGGTAATTCGCCTACAGGCAGTAGACAGTTGTCCTTCTGGACGTACAGTTAGAAGGATAAAAACTAGATAAATTAGGAGGCCTTTCCTTTCTAACAAAGAAAACGAATTTTTAATACCCGACGGATAGAACCGACTTTGGAAGAGGGGTATGGACAGTAGGGCAGACGGACATCGTCAGCATGCCAATATCTACTTTTTCATTTTTTAAAAATTATTTTGAATTAAAAAAAAAGAAATGTAGGTTAAAAATAGTCTTCCTTAATAAACACAAATATTATCAAAATAGTTTTCATATAAATACTAAAGTATTGTACGAAATGGGTTACAAAAGTTACTAAAATAATGTTTAAATTTATCATGTTAGTTAAATTACTAACTTTAATAATTTCTAATCTAATTTGTTCGTAAAGTTAGCGTTTTGAACTAACACAGTAGTAGAAATACCTTGTAAATTTATCACTCCGAAAGGCACGTAATGGTCTGCAATGCTCATTTTTATAATTGATTATGTTGCATTTTCTAAGTTTTGCTAGACATTGCAAAATGTCTTAAGACGTATCTAGTGTTATCTGGGGAAATTGTGCCTCAATCAGTAAAGGAGAGTTTGTGGTTATATTTCTATTTTCCGATATATTAAGAGATTTTAGTCATTCAACTTTTTTCTTATTATAGAGCTACGTTTAAAAGTAATTCCTATAAAACAGCAATGAAGTATAATTTTTTAAAGCGTAAAATTTACTAATGAATTTCTACGTACCAAAATATTAAATTTTATTTAGAAACCAGATTGAAATTTAAAAATTCAAGAAGTAACATAGTCTATGTTGCATACCCGGCAGACGACTTTATAATGACGTTAGAATAGTTACTTTTTAGGTTCTTTCAATATATCTGTCGAGAAGTATTTGAATTTCTTCAATAACGTCGACGTCGCTTACTTTGTTGTAAAGCTCGCGAAGGTTGCAAGCACATCGTATTGGTGTTGTTTTATAAATAAAGAATTCCCGTAGTTGCTATCGTATTATTTAAGAATTTTCAATTTTTTAACGAGGCTTAGTGATAGATTCATTCCGGCACATTTTAAGCACAATTTTTACAATATATTTTAAATTATGGAGTTCTGGTCTGAAGTTCAAAATTATAAAAGTTGAAAAAAAAGAATCGTACATTTAGATAAAATAGAATGTAGATATCCAAAACGGACAATCGTTTTCGCTTCAGTAAAAACGTAGAGTAAAAAAGGAACTTTCCAAAATAATAATAACAGAGAGAAGAAACGTATAAAAGAACAAACAATGACGATGTACCACAATTAGGCCTCACAGACTTCCGCAATAAAACGCGCACAGCTCTATCAATGGGATGTTAATGGGAGAGCAGAGTTGATTGCGGTGCATTTAGGGGCAATACTATCTTTGTCTTAGACACGGCCAAAAAGTCTGGAGACGTATTAAGTGCTTTTGAGTGAATGAATTGGCTTTATATCGAAGGCCAATGTAACGCAATGGTACTGCAAAGGAACTAGAGACTGCTTTTTGAAGCGTATAAATGTTATATTTTGAATGTTATTTTTAAATAATTTATTCGAATTTAAAAGTAAGCAGGTAGATGTGTACGATTCTAATAGATAAACTTAATAAATTGTTGTAAAATTATAACCATTAGCCTGATTTGAACAAATAAAGGCGTTCAGGCACAGAAATCCCTTATTAGCAAGGCCTATTAATTTAATACAGCTAAAATTTTGGCCCTTTTTTATTAATTTGCTATGAATTTTGGGGCCATTTTACTATTCAGGGAGCTTTGACACTAATTCTTATTGTTCATGAACCAAATCTATAAACTTTCCAACTCTAATATAATTCACTAAAAAAATGTCAGTCTTTTTTATCAATTTGCACACTTTATTATTACGAAATTTTTGTCTGAAAAAATATTTAAAACTGAAATATGCAATCAAATCGTTCAAGATATTTATTGGCCAACTTTTCCAGAAAAAATATTATAAATGTACTATCTCACATTTCGTCTCAAAAATACATGATTACTACCTGATAGAAAAAGCAGTGCATTTTATGGAAATGTTTTTTTTTCTTCACCATTGGTGTCTTCAGGGAAAACTTAATGTAATCGATATATTTTGAACACTTTTTCCAGAGAGCATTTCAAAATGAATCGTGCTAGTGAAACTAAGTTTCTAAAAGGAAAGAAAGTTTCTGAGAATAGGAAGATTTCATTAGACGCTGCTACTTGTGCCACAAATACAATTGCTTGAACCCCAATGAAATGCCTAGAAGCTTTTTTACATTCTCGCATTCTATCCGTAGGAAACATAAAATAGGATGCCTTCATTTGTATTCGTTTTAGAAATACACTCGAATGAGTTAACTGTGGCTCTGGGGGTTAACATTGGCACTGTTAGTTAAAAGTTAGTTCAAAGTTATCACTGATTGAAAAAGGCGAGCACATTTTATAGATTGTATTTGAGGAGTAGTTATTAGCTTGAAAATATGGTGCCAAAGTTTCCATATCCAGCTGTGAGAAGAATGTGATATAGGGTTCGGTCACGATTCTGAACTTTCTTTTATGTTATCAAGCAATAGAAACGCAAGAGTTTGGCCAACATTCCGGTTCATAATAAAACATACGCTATTGGCATATAAAACCTAGGTTAATTTTTCTATTTTGTCAAACCATATTTATTAAAAAAAACAATATTCATGTTATTATTGTGAAAAACAATATTCATTCTTATTTTTTCTTCTTTATATTTCTCAATTTTATTCACATGTTTGAGGAGAAAAACCGAAGAAATTAAAGTCCAATTACTTGTAAAGCATAGCGCAATTTTATAGGCATATAAAACTACATTGATTTTTTACAATACCGAAATTCGCCAATGTGCCCAGATAGGCCTACACCTCTAACAAAATTTGGAGAATAAAGATTTGCACTAATGCTACACTTCTCTCCATAGAAATCCTTCGAACGCAGCACCCCATATATCAACATTGTCGATAGACCGTTTTCTATTAGGTTACAGATATATATACCCTGTTACTTATTTCCTACCCACAGATAGTGTCCGTCAATCCCATCAGATAAATGTCCCGTGAGACACTTATCAATCTTCCACGTAACAGCCAAGCGGAACTAGATCCGTTTCCTTTTCCTCATCCATGCATGTGCCAACACCTCCACAAATACCACGCCGCCGTACGTAGAAAAGTGTCCCTTTTGCGTGTTAACTTAATAGGAGATACGTAACTTACGGTATGCTATATTTAAGCTTAGATTTCCCGAGTTTGCTCCATTTCCGATCGGGAATGTCCTACTCAATCAGAGTCAGAGATTAACACAGCTAATATCTCAAAGCCGAATCTGTGTATTCAAACGCTGTTCCATTTCACTTAACTTTTAAAATGGTACAAATGCAAAACTGAAAGGTTTTTATACCTGTAGTTTTCATTTAGATATTTTTTGTTGAATACAATTTTATTTTTGGATTAATTAATATATTTTTCTACTCATTTTTTTATCGATTTGATCCCTTTTTAGGAAAGATTTATTTTCGAATAGAAGATGATAAAATGTCAAAGAATTTCCGAAAAAATTCCCGTTTGTTATGTATTACTTATTGAATAGGTTTTTTTCTTATTTTCTTCACTATATTCTTAATTTTATTCACCAAGTATGAATGAGGGAGAAAAACAGCAAGAATTGAAATTAATTTACCTATAAAACATGAATTTTCATTACTTAAAAAATCTTTAAAAAGTAATACGGTGTCTAAATAGTTTTTTCGTTGATAAATAAGGATAGAATGTTCTTTTTATTGCCTTTTATTTTTTTAAAGCCGAAAACTTTATCTCACGGTTGAATTGAAGAACTTTCGTGAAAAGTTTCATAATTTAATAAAGTAAATGTGAAATGATTTTTGAAGTATCTTATGTACTTACTGCTGCACTTCCATACCACTTCTTACTGACTCAAGACATTGTTACATTATTAATAAAATATTTAATTAACTTTAACGTTAGCTTATCTTTCAAATTGCTTTTACATTATCTAACAACTTAACCCAATCTAATGGCTTTATTGACATTCAGTGACTACAACTTAATAACACCCAGAAATCAGCCGATGGCAAATTTGCCGAGTGTTTCATCTCAAATTCCATCAAACAAAAACATCGAAGTCTAAGATATTGTGGGATGCCTGGCAATATTAACTTAGGGTAAGAGCTAAAGCTCTGCCCCTATTTTACATCTAATTAATAAGGTTCTGCTGCATGCAAAAGTGTTTCTAGGAGGTCACCCGAAGCAAGGACTATATAGGGTGTTAAAGAAAGAAACAACGTATTTTTCATGGCATAATTTTTAATCGCATGAGAGTTTGAGGAAAAAAACCCTGTGAGGGATAAGTAAATTGGCTGAAGTGAAACTTGTTTTCAGTGTATGAGATTTAAACTAAAATATTTTAAACGAAAATTTAATTTCTTAAATTAAAAAAATATATATATTTCTGTATTAGATGGTTTTAAATGGTCCTCGATTATTTAAATTTTAAAAATTAACCAACTTAAATTTTATAGATTTTTCTGGAAAACCTGACAGTCAGACGACAGGTTTATATGTTTTTAACCCTCAGAGAGTTAAGGTAGCTATTTTTTTTATTTTGCATTTTGCATGCAGGCGTATTCATAAGCTGGCATGCAAATTGTTTACAAAAATATAGGCAGGCGTATACATTTTTGAAAATTGTTTGCAAAATTTATACATGAAAATAACTCGACCATTATTAAAAATTATAAAATATTGAAATAAAACTTATAAACTTAACTAATAAATTAGTAAGATAACTAGTTTTTGTATAGTATTTTAATAAGTCCTATAAGTTCTTGGAACTTCCGTTATTATAATTTTGCTCCGGATAAAAAAAATATCCACTGGTTAAGTACAAGTAGACCTGCTGTTGAAAAATATAACGTTAGTCGACTAAACTGGTCGAACACCGTATCGTATGATGTGTAAGTTTATTTCCTGGCTTCCTGTGCCTAAATACGCAAACCGTACTGAAAAACAAAAAGCACATTTTAAGTAAAATTTGGTTGTGATTATAAACATAACCTTAAATTAAAAATAAATGAAAAGTCGAAATTAAAATATTTTAAGTACTAGAAATACATAATTATTTTGTAGAAAATAATATATTGCTTACAATATACATACTTGTACAGTATAAATTATAAGTAATGCTTAAATAAAGTGTTTACTTACATGTTTTTAAGGCATCACGATTTGTGGTCGCTGGACACTTTGACTAAAGTTTTTATATCAAATAAAACTTCAACAACTTTTTCAGTTCAAATACGCTTTTAAAGCTCTTCATAGATTCGTTTGAACTGCTTTTTTTCAAATGTCGAATTCAATGAGTTTTTTTTTAATTCAAATATCACTTTTCAATATTGTTTTTTTTTTGGCATAGGTAACGCTTTTAAAACTTAGCCTTTTCAAAGCTGTTTTGAATATCTCAAAATAATGAATTGCAAAAATGTCTAAATTTAATTCAAATTTGGTTGTGATTGAAAAAAGTCTGAAAAAAAAACAATGTTCTTGATACGAAAAAAGATAATGATTCCGTTTGGATGTTCAAATAAATGTTCAAATAAATGATGAAATCTATTTAATTTGTAATAAAAATTATCTGACATCAAATACTTACTATGCGTACCAACTCCTGTACTACAAATAGCAAATTATTGAACAACACATTGAAAAGAATAACAGAAAATAATATTTGTATAAATGTTCCCTAAAAATCACATATATTCCAAACTTTAAAAACAATTTCCACTTTTGCAAATCTTCTGAGGAGGGAGAAGATGATGGTTTGCGGGAAAAATTTGCGGTGTTTAAATTATATTTTAAAATTAAAAAGAATATTTTTAATCATATAATTCAGTTAAAATATACTCTAATATAGCATGCTTATTTGTTAAATAAAGTTCAATTTAACATTTAAAAAAGTCAATTTTAGATATACGCACTCATTAATTTAAAGCTTATAAAGAAAGTCCATGATACTGATGAGAAAGCTGCTTAAAAATATTTGCAGGTTGTTTATTTAAAATTAAACTTTGACGAACTACCATTTCTTACATAACATATATTCACCTAAAATAAATATTTAATGTGAAATTTTTTCAGAAAAAAAACTATTCAGTCCATTAAGCAACTTTTTTTAAATTCACAATGTGGATTTCACCTTTATGGAGCAAACAAAATGTAGTTCGAGAATTCTTTCTTAAAATTTTCCATTAATGTAAATAGTTAAAGTGTAATTTGCAAAGGTGGAACTGCTTTAACGTAAAAATAGTTCTTTTTGTAGAATCAAATGATTTTTTTAATGAAATCAGAAGAAAATGGTTTATTGAATGCAGATTTTTAAATTCTAGTGTATTTCCTGTTTTTTTGTTGTTTTCTCTTTTGCATTTTAAAAATTAAAATTGTCATTAGTTTTTGCTTCAACAAGTTCATGAAATATTTTTTTATGTTATATATAAACAATCTGATTCAAAATTTTAAATGAGTATTTCATTATGAGAATAATTGTACAGCTTATGAAATTCTTTAAATATAAATTGTATTTTCACTTGAAAATCCCTTACCCTTCCTTAATCCGTTAAAACACTTAATAACTTGAGTTTATTAAAATATTATTCTTTAGTGATATGTCATTGTGTGTAAAGACACATGCTGACATATCACTAAAGAATAATATTTTAACAAACCCATATTACCAACTGGAAATAGTGAGAATATTCTTAAGAGGTATGAGCGTTCAGTATTGTAAGGACTTAAAAAATTGATATCGTTTTACTTATTTTAAATTAGTTGTAAGAATTAAAATTCTTTCAACATAAGAGCCAAAAACAACAAATTTAGAATTCTTTTTCTTTCACCAAAACTTTTCTTTTGCTATACATTACTTCTCGGCTTCGACTTCAACTCGCTGTTTCTAAATATTTGCAAAATTGGTATCGTTTTACTTATTTTAAATTAGTTGTAAGAATTAAAATTCTTTCAACATAAGAGCCAAAAAAAAAACAAATTTAGAATTCTTTTTCTTTCACCAAAACTTTTCTTTTGCTATACATTACTTCTCGGCTTCGACTTCAACTCGCTGTTTCTAAATATTTGCAACATGTTTATATTTAGTAGTCAGTTTCCCCTTAAAAAGCATCTTACTTCTATAAAGCAAAATTTGCACGTGCACATAGTATCTATTAGAGGCAATGACAACAACCTATTCCTATGAGAGAAACAAATAAAGCTTTCAGAATCTCAGAGGCACACTCAGCATCCGCATTTTACAAATATTTCCACTTCTTGTTTACTCTTTCGCCAATACTGGCTTTGTTTACTTTTCCATGTCCCACTCAAAGTTGCTTTCACTGCCGAGCAGTCTGAATCAATTGCAAGACGGAATGAGGAATCAATTTCCGAGACGGAATCAATTCAGTACCGGATTGAAGACGCGAATCAATCGTAGAGTGTCCAAAGTTTCGTTTTACCAAACAATCGACGCAATTTCTAGTATTCGCCAGAGCTTGAAAGGGAGAAATCAAGTGGTCAAAAGCATATATATACTAAAGACAGAAACTAAACGTTAAAATATAAATATGGTACGTACTTGAAAAATTTTGAATCAAAAAAAATGTTTTAAATATTCATATCCTTCAGATACCACAGCAAAATCTATACAGGTATTTTTTTATATAAAACTTTTTTCAAATAATGTTTATGGGCGCGTGTGGTGCTAGAAAATTATAAAAATTGACGTTTAATATTTGCTGAGGGGCACATCAGTTTTAGTAAATGTTAAGGTGTTAAGCCCTAAAACTGCAATTTATTTTGTGTTTTAAATGCTCAAAAGAGCAGTGTTATTTTTTAATTTAAAATTTTACCAATTCTAACCACTCTAACGATTCTTAACAAGACAAAAGCCCTTAAATTTTAATACTGCAAAACCCCAAATTATGTTCAACTTCATTTTTTATACAAACGACTACTACTTGCACTAAATGGCTGAAGCGTGATTTTCAGAACCTCTTTAATCCAAAAATTACAGTTTTTAAATTTTAAAAATGTAAACAGTAACGATAACGTAAGAAACTCATCCATTTAAAAGGATATCAAGATCTCAGGAGAATAAAAACTATTTTGAGAAGTAAAGTTTAATTATCAACATGTAAATATATGTTTTGATAATTTTTATTAGATTTTTAGTAAACCGCTTAATAATATAATATATTTATTTTAAGTAGTTGTATTATAAAATGTGTCAAGTTAACTAGGAAGGACTTACATGAAAAAACAAACGTTTAATGCATGTTCAGTTAAAGTAACAATGAAAAGAAATTTTACTCAGTTTAAGATTTTCTTAATATCGTGGTAAATATTTTACACATTGTTGTTAACTGTTTTTAAATAAATTTAAAATTATCAAAAGTAATTAAAATAGCACGAATTGTAAACATTTTTTCAATTATGTAATGTAAAACATGTTTCTGTGTTACCGCTATTTTCCAGTGCATTTGAAGAGCCAGGAAGAACGTGCTAAGTGACAAAAATGTGAAAACGAGAAAATGAGCTTTAAAGTTTATTGTTTGCACTTAGATGCGTTAAAAACGGCACTTACAAAAAGTAAAAATATATACTTATTTTAAAGTTTATTAAAAAGGGGAATCTTTTTTAAATTTATAAAGGAAGGAACAACATGTTCATTCACAAAAAAATCTCAATTTTTTAAAAAAAAAAATCACTTAGCACGTTCTTCCACTAAGCTCTTCATTACACATTCGTAAGATTCCATTGCAAACTACAAGATTTTACCTTTTTAAAAATTACAGGAAAAACTGAGAGAATTTCGCATCTTAAAGATCTACCACTTTTGGCTAAAATAAGCAAATGTTAACGACAGAAATAAAAAATGCATAGAAAAATATTTAAAAAGTTTCGAATCTAAATTACTTTACTGCATTTGTTTTACATATACATCACATTATACAGCTAATATACAACAAGGTATTAGTTTTAAATTCTCACAGTAAACACAAAAACTTTAAAAGAACACAATAGGCAAATCATTAAAACCTTCCACTTATGGCTTAAAAAGGTTAACGGGAACAATTTAATTCTAGCCATGCGTATTTAATTTTCTGACAGTAAATACTTCTTCTTTGATTATTTGAACCATTTGATTCTAGAAACGACTCTACTGAAAATGATGACAGGGCTAAAGTTTTTTTTTGTCAATTCAGCCACTCGTTATGTGACTTTTGTTTGTTGTGCAGTTCTTTTTCTTGGCATGTTTGGAGAAGGGGAAGAGAAATTCCTATTGAGTAGATTAGCAACTCTTTTGATGAATGTGGTAGCAAGTGCAGAACAGAGTCAGCTATATTTCTGAATACGTTCAATTAGAACTGCATGTAATCTGGAGAAGGGACTGCCTAATCAATCAATTGTAGCTAAATCAACTATCGAGTATTTTCAGAAATAAATGGTCTCGTTTCCCTTATGTATAAAATGACAACTTAAAAAAATCATTCTATTTAAAGTACTGTTTATAAATTTCCAACATTTTTCATCAACTATTTCTGCAAACTCAGTAATTTCACTTAAAAATTAATCATTAATTTTGAATCCCATTTAAACAATTTAAAATTCTAATGGGTCAAATTTCAATTGTAACTGTGAAGAAATACAAAGATTTTCATTTTATTCAGGAATTAAAAAAAACAGAAAGGTATATATGTTTAAAAACTAGATAGACAGACACACTAGCAATATGACACTTATTTCATGAAAATCTATGTAGTGGCAGAATTGGTGTAATAAAACCGTAGAGAAAAAATATATTAATTCAGCAATAAAAAGTTATCCACCAAAAATTGGTAAATTGTCTTGTATGTTTACATATTGGACATAATATTCGTAATTTTGAGAGACGTAATACGTAAATTTAAGAGCTTGACATATTCACACTACTCCCACCACAGTGATCCTTTCCATTACCCGTGTTCGAGTTCAGTTCTGTTTGATCATTATTTTAAATAGCAAATTATACCCGTCTTCGCAGGGATAAAATTATCAATATTCAATATGTGTACAATAACTGTTTAGATCATAACTTATTTTTTTTCCGCGTTATAATTTAAATCCCGTTCATGCCTAAAATTCCAAATGAAATCGCTATAAAGCATCAGAATGTCATCACAATTCCCTCATAATACTAAACCTTTTAGCTCATTTGCGCGTTTGGGAGATAATTTGCGAGAAAAAGATATAGCACCAACCATTATACAGCTCTAACAATTGACTTCGAACAACCACAGCTTATAATTTAATTTATAAAAGAAATTGCTATTGGCGAATTTTAGTTAATAATTTGGCGAACTTGCAACGTATTGGCGAAAAATAAGACAAAATCACTAAAGCTAGTGTGATGGCCTTATTAACCATCACTGGTCAGTATAGCTTAACTATAATTTATTGCGTATAATATGCATACATTCATCAACGAAAAATCAATGAAAAATCATCAATTAACTACAAAAAATCGGATGAAGACTGCCGAATACGTCACTTGAAAATGTCAATTATTTTCAAAATAGAATTAGTTTCTGAAAGTAATGGCAATGAATAAATAACATTTGAATTAAATGTTTCTACCAGTTTATTATTTTTTTCAGCCGAGGATCAGGAAACGAAAACATGAATCGGATTACGAAAGGTGTATTTTTCAGAATTCGAATTTTCTCTAAATGGCAACAAATAACAATCTATGCCTCAGGTGCACACTGTATAAGTAATCTATCTTAAAATTCGAATTTTTGAGGGCATTTAAGTAGTTTTACGATCCGAAAAGACAACACACGACAACTCTTTTATTATTATAGTTACAAATGCCGAAGTTTATCATTAAGTGTACAAAAAATGGTTTGATATAATTTTAATTTATAGTTATTAATTTACAGTTATTTCATAATTTCATAGATGAAGTTTTGAATAGTTATCGTCTTCTATATTTATATCGAGAGGGGTTATCTATACAGGAAACCTATCGGTCAAATCCAACACATACCATACATACTTTTTCTACTAAGGGACAGCTTTCTATGCCGTTTTTTTTTGTTCAAGAAGAAAACAAACAACGTTTACAAAAAATGGACAGTCATAGAGAAGGCGTTGAAGCATCATATTTCACCCATCGATATGCTCTGTTTATTTGCGAATAAATGCAATACTTTCTACAATCTTAAATAACTAGTAACATAATTGTAATTAGTGATAAAAAATAAAGAGCAAATACATTTTTTATTCGTAAAATTTTTGGCTAACCATGTATATTCAAAATAACGAATTACATTGTCAATATCAGAGCTCTAACTGAATTGGAAATAACCATCTGGAAAACTACCCACATCCTAGTCATGCCCAGACAAAATCCAATAACGCTTATTTAATCAACTAATCCAAAAGATTTTCTTTTTTACTGTTGGCTAACCAAATAATCATCTATTCCAGCAGCCAAATAATAGCGGAAAGCAGATTTTTTGGTTTCATCAGATTACTATCGCATAAATGAAACCACTTGCAACTAATTATATCAATGTTTCGAAAGCTTTAGTTTTCTTTTAAGCTCCAAAGATGGCATTAATTTTATTTATAAGTCAGTTAATATTTACAGAATCTAATTAATAACGCTCCAAGAAACACTTTATTAAGCACTAAAGTATTTCCCGCAAACCATCATCTTCTCGCTTTTCAAAAGATTTGCAAAAGTTGAAATTGTTTTTAAAGTTAGGAAAATAGATGTGACTTTAAGAGAACATTTATATTAACATTATGTTCTGTTATTTTTTCAATGTTTTGTTTATTATTTTACTATTTACAGTACAGAAAAGTGTACTTGCATAATGTCGCATCGTATTTGCAATACGCGAATGCTGCATTCATGAAAACGAGCGTAATTTAAAAAAAAAAATATTTCAAGATTCATAAAAAGTTAATTTTAGGAAAATAAAATTAGTGATTTCACAATTTAATCATTTACAATGCTTTCTATAATTATCCTAATACTTTTTTTATCCCATATAATTAAATATTATGTTTTTTTTCTAACTAACATTAGTTAATCAGTTATCCTCTTCGTTTCAGAGATCCATACGTTAACCTTTATAGAAATCAGTACCAAACTTTATCGTACAGTTTTCTTAATAAAAACTTTTTTTATGAACGAGAATGTTTAAAATTCTTAAAAAATATAGGTACCTGAGCAGCGTACAAGAATCAGTCGTTTAAAAAGATTTTAAAAGAGGTTTTAACTCGATTTCGGTGTTCTTGGGAAAAAAACAGCTGTAAAGTAAATTTTAAAGGTAGTTTTTACTTAAATTTTTTTTAAAAAAGAGTATTAATTACAAACCAAAGAAAATTCGGAGATTGTGTGTGCATTCACAGCAAAAACTTTTGCCTTTTGGGGTTTAAAACCTCCAATTTGATTAATTTTGTGCGCTGCTCTGGAAGTATTGTTAAATAAAAAAAACATTAAAAACATTATTTTAAATATATATGTTTTGAAAAATATTTTTACATCAATAATCCATTTGCGGAATTTTGATGGGGAATTTAGAGATAATAAGTAATAACTCATTACTTAAACGCTTATTTGCTAGGTAATTTGTGTGCTCCTCTGAAAGTATTGTTAAGTTTAAAAAAAAACCTTAAAAACATTATTTTAAATATATATGTTTTGAAAAATATTTTTACATCAATAATCCATTTGTGGAATTTTGATTGGGAATTTAGAGATAATAAGTAATAACTCATTACTTAAACGTTTATTTGCTAGGTAAAGCAAGTTGAAAAATCTATATAATGTGTAGGAAAAAGTGTATATACCAAAAATGATACAGTTTTGACAATGTTGGTACCTAAGTAGAAAATTGTATTGGTAGTAAATATTTGATGTCAGATAATGTTTTAAAATTTTTTTTAGAAATTTTATTGATTTCTTCTAAATGATTGTTATTTGATCATCCAAATAGAGTCATTGTCTTTTTTACATATCAAGTACATTGCTATTTTCAGAATGTTTTCAATCACAACGAAATTTGACTTAAATTTAGAGCTTTTTGTACCTTAGTATTTTTTGCGTATGAAGCCTCTCGAAGCCTGGAAATAAACTTACACATCATTCGCTACGGTGTTCGCCCATTTTAACCAACTAACGTTCTATTTTATCAACGGCAGGTCTACTTAACCATAGGATATTTTTATCCAGAGAAAAGTTAACGGAAGTTGCAAGAACTTATAGGACACTTTACTAAATTACGCTTGTCAATTAAAAAATATATATATAAGCTTATTTTAGTTAAGTATCCTATAACTTCTTGTAACCTCCGTTAACTTAATTTTTTCTCAATTTGTTTGATCCTTTAACTTGTTTGATCATTTTTAAAAGTAATTTTTTTTCTCGGATAGTATCTACCTTAAAGATTTTTTTGTACCATGGTCACACTTTTGCATGCTGCAGCACCTTATTAATTAGATGTAAAATAGGGGCAGCTTTACCCCTTACCCTAAGTTAATATTGCCAGGTATCCCACAATATCTTAGAGTACTGTTTTTCTCGGATATTAACTGCTTAAAATATATATTTTTTGTATCATGGTTATTCCTTCTTTCTTATGAAACGATGAGTCTCTCTTTAAACTTAATATTTCGATTTTTATCTGGTAATTTTCGCTGTAGGCTTATTAAAAGTACAAAACTTATTAATTAAAACACTAAACTAAAACTATTTTTCTGACTAATTTATTAGTTACGTTATTAGTTGTATTTTAATATTTTCTAAAGTTTCAATAATTTTCGATTTTATGTATAAATACGCCTGCATGCAAATTGCAAAATAAAAAAATTTATAACTTAAAAAGAAAAAGTAAACTTCCCATTACTCAGATTCTCATACGATTAAAATTTATCCTATGAGACAAATACGTTCTTTCCTTAATACCCTATATAACCCTCGCTTCTGGTGACCTCTTAGAAACTCTTCTGCATGCAGCAGCATCTTATTCATTAGATGTAAAATAGGGACAGAGCTTTACCCCTTACCCCCTAAGTTAATATTGACAGGCATCCCACAATATATTAGAATTCGATGTTTGGGTTTATGGAATTTGAGATTGAACACTCGGCAAATTTGCCATCGGCTGATTTCTGGGTGTTATTAAGTTGTTGTCGCTGAATGTCAATAAAGCCTTTAGATTAGGTTAAGTTGTTAGATGGTGTATAATAATTTGAAAGATCAGGCTAATTAAATATTTTATTACTTATGTAACAATTTCTTAATTCAGTAAGAAGTGTTATAGAATGTGAATATTCAAATAATATGTACATAAGGTGCTTAAAAACATTACATTGAATTTATTAAAATATTAAATTTTTCATGAAATTTTCTACCTTGACATATAGTTTTCTGCTTAAAAAAGTAAAAGGCCATAAAAAAAGTTTAAAATCTCTAACTATCCAAAACGACAGAAAATTATAAACAAAAATATCTAAATGAAAAGTGCAGGTAAAAACCTTTCGGTTTTGCATTTGTATCAAGTAAAAAGTTTAGTGGAAAGATATAGCTTTTGGTTACAGAATCGCCTTTGAGATATTAAAGGTGTTAATCTCTGACTCCTTGATTGAGGAGGACATTCCCGATCGGAAATGGAGCAAACTCGGGAAATCTAACCTTAAGGATAGCACACCGTAAGTGGCGTATCTCCTATTAAGTTAACACGCAAAAGGGCCACTATTCTACGTACGTCGTGATATTTGTCGAGGTGTTGGCACATGCATGGATGAGGAAAAGGAAATGGATTTAGTTCCGCTTGGATGTTCCGTTGAAGATTGATAAGTGTCTCTCGGGACATTTATCTGATGGGATTGACCGACACTATCTGTCTGTAGGAAATAAGTTATAGGGCATACTTTTGTTCTCAAATAGAAAAAGGTCTATCAGCATTGTCGATTTAGGGTGTGTGTTTATTGGGAAATGTCACATGCACTGTAAAAAAATTAAAAAAACAGAAATTCTGGGCAGCTGAGATCGTTAATTTTGTTACTATTTATGTTCATAGAATATATATAAGTAACTTCCATAAAAAATTTGAAACAATTCCACAAATAGTCAGTAACTTGTCTGAAAATGGTCAAAAAATATCCGTTTGGATAGAAAACGGGAAGGAGCCACTCTTCATTTTGCTTTTTTTATAAACTACGTGCTGATTGGATTGGTATATTATCGATTTCGATCTACCAAACTTAGGATCCATTCCCTAACCACATAACAGCTGGACGCCACGCTTTACGGCTATGGTTGCTTGTTGACAACGATGCATTATATTTATATATCCAAAATGATTTACGTTAAATAATTTTATTTTTCTGACTAAACCTGACCCGGGGCATTTATCTTGACGCGCACAATCCTCGGGTAGAAAATAAGTTACAGGGCATATATCTGTACACTAATAGAAAATGTTCTATCAGCAATGTTTATTTAGGGGGTACTTTCGAAGGATTTCTTTGGAACGAAGTGTCACATTAGTGCAAGTCTTTATTCTCTAAAAGGTGCTAGGGGTGTAGCTATGACACATAGACCTATCTGGTACATTGGCGAATATTGCTATTGTAAAAAAATCATGAATAAAAAATTGTGCTATGTTTTACAAGTAATTTGGTTTCAATTCCTTTTGTTTTTTTCCTCACCTCTACTGGGTGAATAAAATTTAAGAATATATTAAAGTGTGTAGCGTAATTTAAATAGCGTAGTGTGAAAAAAATAAAAATGAACAAAGTTCTTCTATAGATATAGTTTTAGAAAATAGAAAAGTTTACGTAAGTACGTATGCCTAAAGCCTACATTTTATATCCACTTGAATGTTAAACAGACTCTTGTGTTTTTATTGCTCTTGCAGAAATTTTACGAATATTGATCTAAACCTATATCTTAGCCTTCCCAGCTGGAGATGAAAACGTAGGCCCCAGTTTTTCAAGCTAATAATTTTTCATTAAAACACTCTATAAAAATGTGCTTGTCTTTTCAATCAGTGTAAATTCGGCTTTGATGACTTTTAAATTAAAAAATATTCAAGGAGAAAGTTAGTCCTGTGTTTTTTCTTTAGAACAAAGTTACCCTCCAGGGCCACAGTTATCCCATTGACTGTATTGCGAAAACGAATACAAATGAATGCATCCTATTTTATATTTCCTACGGATAGAATGCGAGAATGTAAAAAGTTCCTAGGCATTTCATTAGGGTTCAAGCAATTGTGTTTGTGGAACAAGTAGCAGCGTCTAATGAAATCTTCCTATTCTCAGAAACTTTCTTTCCTTTTAGAAACTTAGTTTCACTAGCACGATTCATTTTGAAATGCTCTCTAGAGAAAGTGTTCAAAATCTATCGATTACATTAAGTTTTCCCTGCAGACACCAATGGTGAAGAAAAGAAAACATTTCCATAAAATTCACTGTTTTCGAACAGATAGTAATCATTTAGTATTTTTGAGAAAAAACGAGGAATAGTAGATGTCTAAATATTTTTCTTAAAAGGCAGGCAAATAAATATCTGGAACGTCTTAATTGGCAATTAGATTTTCAGTAATGTTTTAAATACGTTTTTCGGCATGAATTTCGTTAATATTAAACTGTTAAAATTTATAAAAATTATTGACATTTTTATTGAACTTGTATATGCATTGAAGTTGGTAAAATTATGGATTTGGCTCATATGCAGTAAGATTGGTAGTGTCAAAGTCCTCTGAATGGTTAAGAGGCCAGAATACACCCGGCAAGAATTTTGTATATACTAAATAGTTAAAATTGATAAAAAAAATAAATAAAATTTTTAGTGAACTTGTACTTGTATTAGAATTGGTAAATTCAATGGATTTGGCCCATTAATATGTAAATTCGCATTATCAAAGCCTCCTGACTGGTAGCAAGGCCATAATCTGCATTAAATGCCACATTAATATATTCTTTGTCAATAGTGTATTTGCATGCCTGATCATCTTTATTTGCTAATGATTTTTATCTGATTCAAGACAATGGTAATGGTGCGATAACCATTTTAAGCCTATAGTTTATTGATAACTATCCAATAAATTTAAATGCTTACATTTGAAATCTGCTAAATTATTTCAAATATACATTTAAAATCTAATATCAATACTTTTATAAAAAAACTAGTTCATTTGCAGTACCATTGTGTTACATTGGCCTTCAATCTAAAGCCAATTCATTCACTCAAAAGCACTTAATACGTCTCCAGAGCTTTTGACCGTGTTAAGAAAAAGAGAGTATTGCGCCTAAATGTACCGCAATCAAGACTGCTCTCCCATTAACCTTCCATTGGTAGAGCTGCGCGCGTTTTATTGCGGAAGTCTGTAATAATTGTTGTGCATTTGCCATTGTTTGTTCTTTTATACGTTTCTTCTCTCTGTTGTTATTTTCGAAAGTCCTTTTTATGTTCTACGTTTTTTCTAAAAAATGATTGTACTTCTTGGATGTCTAAATTCTATTCCATTTAAATTTACTGTTTTTGCCAAAACAATTTTGAAATTTAAAATTGAATTAAATAACTTGTAAAATTGAATTAATAATTAATTTGTGGAGATGATACATAAAATGTGACGGAATGAATCACTCACTAAGTCTCGTTGAAAAATGGAAATTTCTTAACTAAAATAATAGGTAACTCCGGAAATGTGGGTTTATATTCAATACAATTTATGCATTTCGATAGTAGCTTTTTTTCAATATAATACAAGCAATTATAAAATAAGTTGAATTACAAGTCATTAAGACGAACGTATTTTAATTTTTTTTTACAAAACAACTCTAAGACGATGCGATCGCAATTTTCACAAGCCTTACAACAAAGTAATCGTCGTCCACCATCCAAATATTTCTGTCTCTACAGATGCATTGAATAAACCTAGAATGTAACTTTGCATTTCGTCGTTATAACATCATTTGTCGCCGGGTATGCAACGTAGAATATGTTACCTTTTGAATTTTGAAGTTTTAATCTGGTTTTCCAATTAAAATTGTTTTTTTGTTATGTAAAAAGTAATTGTTAATTTTTGGGTTTGTCCAAAGTAGCCCCAAGGTGGTTTTATAGGAATTAACCTCAAATGTAGCTCTGTATTTAAAAAAAAAAATAACTGATAAACCTTCTCAATATATCTACACATACACTCTTAAAACAAAAGAGTGAAATTCACTCCTATAGGAGAAGTGCATTTTCGGCACCGGAAAGGAGTGGAAATTAACTCAGACTGAGTTAAAACCGCTCGTTTTAAGAGTGAAGGACGCAGATTGTTTTCTTTTACCCACTCCGAAAAAGAGTGAAATTCACTCCTATAGGAGAAGTGCATTTTCGGCACGGAAAGGAGTGGAAATTAACTCAGACTGAGTTAAAATCGCTCGTTTGTTTTAAGAGTGTAGAAATCCGACTACAAACGCTTCGTCATTCATTAGGGCACAATTTCCCCATGAAACACTAGATGCCTTTTAAGACATTTCGCAATGTCTAGCAAAAGGTAGAAAATGCAACATAATCAATTTTGGAAATGTTCGTTGCAGAACATTACGTACCTTAATTTACCGTACCTTATTTAGAAGGTATTTCTGCCGTGGGCGGGTAAACTGCAGTAACCGCTACAATAGGTTAGACCATTTTTGCTCTTTAATATTCAGTTCTTCAGTATACTTTATTATTGGTTAGAGTTATTTGAGTGCTTACAACAATGGTCTTGTCTAGTTACTTCAGTTTGCCTGTCCACGGCAGATTTCTAGTACACAGTTCAAAAACGCTAACTTCACGAACAAATTATACCAGATAAAATTATAGTACTATAACGGTTTCCATAATATTTTTGCTTTCTGAGGAAGGCTATTTTTATACATTCTTTTTAATACAATTTTTTAAAAAAATGAAAAAGTTGGTATTGATATGCAAACCATGTCCGTCTGTTCTACTCTCCGTACACTCTTCCAAGATCTGTTCTATTCGTTGGATATTAAAAATTATTATTCTTATTTTTTCAGAAAGGTAATGGCCTCATAATTTATCTAGTTTTTGTCCTTATGTCTGTACGTCCAGAAGGACATCAGTCTACTGTCTGTAGGCGAATTACCTTGAAATTAGCATCAAAATTTTATTTTAAGTCAGTCGACGTGTCCTTGACAAGTATGTATCTTTTCCATTCAGTGGGAAATTCCAACTGAATCGTAGTTAGGCCACATGTACTTGAAAGCTACAGCATATGTGTAAGTCGTTACGTTTACTGGCCGTACGACTAATTTTTTGCAGTGTGTAGTATAACAGTGTTTAATACTGTATTGCATACGTATACCTGAAAGTACGTATTTTTACCAACTTGACTCTCACTTCCCATTCTTCTATTGGCTACAGCAGGGAAATCGGTATTTAAGTGTGCTGATTCTGAGTTTTTTATGGCCCAGTTCCTAGAGGGCCGTCTCGGTGAATCGTGGCGTACCACCATTCGCTTGTTCTTCTATATCGTACTGTACGTGCAAAAAAGACGTTTCTTCTCTTAAATTAACATAGCTACTACGTCCCTTTTCTTCATATTAGACATTAGCCGAAATCTTCTTTCTGGCGTTCCTCCGTTCCTTTTTTTTCTAGAATTCCTTGTTTCGTGGGGCGTAAGCGGAAAACCTCTTATCTGGATGCATTGTTTATTCTGTTTTCTGGGGATCGATTAGGTATTTGCGGATTCGTATGTTATGCATTGACATTGACATGTAAGAGCAGTTGATGAGTTTCTTTACTAATAACGTTCAAACTAAATAACGCACCGGAATGCCTAGTAGTATTGAATGTAATTATTTACCCATTCCTTATCAAATTTTATTCGTTAAATTCCCCACTATCTTCTATGGTGTGGAGATAGTTTGCCTTCCAACCGAGCAAAATAGAAAGTACAGTGCTTTTCTGTAACGTTTAATCAGAAGAAACCAGCTTTTAAAATTTAAAGTTTTTGATAATTTGTAATAAAGAATGATATTAAGGCGTCATTTTATATTATGATGCTAGGTCGGAAAGGGTAGAAAACCAATTTTTTGAATCGAATATTTAAGGAGTTAGCTTTTTAGATTACTTTCGCAAGATGACTACATTTTGAATTCTTGTTCAAGTCATTCTATAAACAGGTTTGTGCTGAGTCACGTAGGGTTATTCAGATTAGTCACGTAGGGTTTCTGAGTAAATTGATTCCTACTTGCTGGTTAAATGTGCGATAAGTCAGATAAATTATGCCTCAATTTAACCGCGGCCTTCCATTGAGGATGACTCTACCATCAAATACCGACGCCTTTAAAATTTGTCCAAAAGCTATAACAATAAAGATGAATCGTTGTGTGTTTGTTTGCATCTTATTGACCCTCAAACTAGACATCAGCTACATGTAGAGGTTATGTTTTATATGTTAGTTGGATGCATGTGTGAAAATATATGATAAGGGTAAAATAGTTTTTGATATAGATTTTAATTTTTTAGGAATTTCATTGCATGTTATAACATATTTTCCATGATATATTGAATAACAATTTGTTGCTTGTGAGTCATCAATATTAAGAGCTCCATTTCTCGTGTTCCTCTATTAATACATATGGTTAGGTTAGGTTGTACATTTTCCGGCTTTCTATTTCTAGCCTCCAAGGAGCTTTTACACAGCCAACTACGCTTTGAATTTAGAAAGGGACGAAAGCCGACACCTGAGCTGGCATCTAACACAACGTACGCGGCGTCAGGACTTTGAACTACAGCAGATTTTACGTCACTAGTCTTATATACACGACGTTATTTATCGGAGAGTTTTTTGGTTGGTCTTATTCATTTATTCCATTGGTTTTGGTGAGAGCTGAATACCAGAAAGTATTCTCAGCGGCAAGATGCCTTAATTTTTGGTGTACACACTCAATGGATAGGGTAGGGTGGGGTAAAATGGGTCACTTTACAAATACCTCAATTTAGCTTAATACAGAATTTATTTTTCTGAACCATTTTTTGAAATAATATTTTAATATGTGTTTTAAACATATTTCAGAAGATAAATAGTTTTTTTTCCATGAATCTGGCAACCAAAAAGAATCATTTTAGAAGCAGTAAAATGTGTGAGCAAACCATGTGGCTTTCTAACTTCTGAAAAAACTAAGAAAACACTTCAGTCTGACACTATAATTTATTTAAATCATATAAGTACTTACTAGGCGACACCTCAGGCCAATCAGTTAAGAAAACTTTTTATCATTCCATTTTACTTTGGATGGGGTAAATTGGGTCATATTTAGGCTTAACTGTTTTGAACCAACTTTTTGAAAGTTTAAGGGCAAATCATGCTGCTAAGGTCCTTAAAGGTGCAGGATTGTTTCTTCCTGATAGAGAAGCAGTATGACACAGGGTTGTGTTGACTGAAAGAGTCTCTGATCAGCCGGATCTCTCATCATTGAACGTAGTTATATTACATGATTTAGTTATTTCAGATGATTTATTCAGATGAACCGTTCCATCTTGTACAACACCAGCTACATCAAATACAATTTAAACCCTGCCTTCCTCTTCATTACCAGCTATGTAGGATACTCTTGCAGCGCTTAGTTCAATTCAACAAGCCAATATTTTATCTTCGCCATTTTAAGATCTCAAATGTGCTATCCTAACAACTCTGTTATCTATGCCATCAAGTCTTACAAAGGCAGTGATAGTCAATTTTAAAAAGGTTCGACATAAAACTGCCGAAGTGATGACGGAAGCAGATGTGATGGAGCATTTACAAAAAGAATAACTTCAACGTATGATAAAAAATAACTCGAGAAAATTAAGAATTTGGATTTTCTTACAAAACCTAAAACCAAAACCTAAACGAAAGAAACCAGAGTCAAAATAAGAGCCACCTAAATCCAAGATTGTTCACGATAGTCTGCAGCTTTTGACTGGAAAATTTGTGGTAGTTGAATACTAAGGATAAAAGTCAATTAAATAATTTGTTGGTAAAATTACACTTATTGATGCGGATGATTTACATGTAAAATATGATAAATAATCTAGTATAGGTAACTTTTATGTCTTTCCCTATAAAGAGGACTGGATATTGTAGAAAAGTAAGATGATACAAGAGTCTTGGAAGAGTCGTTCAGTAACAACCGCAAATATTATTTGGAAAACTTAACATTATAATTATGTATCATTAAATTTATTTTATGTGTTCTTTACCTCCTCCCTTTATTTAGTGTATTTCCTAATAAATAGATTATTATATAGTCATCATGTTGCCTTATGACCCATTTTACCCCATGTGTGACTCATTTTAACCTATGGTGGGGTAAAATGGGTCACAACTTATGTAACTAAGTTCAATCCTTTTATAATTTTAAAAAATTACTTAAACTACATAAAAATGTACTGAAATAATGCAATGTTAAGATGCAAATAAAAAATATATGAAAACAACTATGGTTTTATTGCCAGAGAACTTTAAAAGTGAAAATAGATAAAATTGACCCATTGAACCCCACCTGATCCTAAATGTGGTTTGGTTCACAATTATAAAACAGCTTTTGACTTGAAATAACATTATTTTATAATCATGTGTCAATTATAATCATGAATATTATTATTAATTTATAATCATGATTTATATTATTTACACACTCATTTATATTATTTACACACTCATTTATATTATTTACACACTCATTTATATTATTTACACACTCATTTATATTATTTATTTGCTAGTAAAAAATAATAAACTCAAGAGTATTAAGCAATTTTAAATCCTTTATCGACAGTCTTTTTGTTTAATTCATTTCAAAAGTGCCAATCAAAACTGTTCTATGTCTATTGATGTTTTTCTTTCTAACATTCTTTACGTCGAATGTAATGTTGTATTCGAAGGCTTTTGTTTCATTCTCTTGTGGGAAGTGAGAATAGATTAAGTCTTTGTTGTTTTGTAAACAAAGTTCTGAAGATTGCAAAAGAAGTAACGGGCTAGGTACTTCAATTAGAGTTTTAAAAATAGAAAAGTTTGTTGGGTAGATTAAGATGTCCGTCCAAATAACACAATTAGCTTTTTATTCGTAGAGATGCGCATGCGCATCTCTATGGGTTATTCGACGGGGCTATTTCTACGGGTAAGGTAGAAGTAGCAAAATTTAAAAGGAAAGAAAAAAAAAGAAGTAGCAAAGTTTGCAATTTTTGCCGGCAGCTTAAAATGACCGCAGGTCTCCAAACCAAAGTGT